>CM050438.1:58991985-59037415 GCA_027562315.1 Costus pulverulentus
TGATTCTTCTTTTAGAAAATTATTTTTATCATTATTATTTTTAGAGACTATTTTTAGACTGAGCCTTATGTACCTTAAATTTTGCAGGTAAAATTTTCAAAAGGCACAACTTTGAACCTAGCAGCATATGCCCTGACACTATTTTTGATCTGAGCCTTATGTACTTTGGGTCAGAGCTTGCTATATAGTTTTGTGAGTATTGTTTGCACTTTCTTGTATTCATGATTATTTCATATGGTTGCATCTTTGATTTGTTATCACTTTACACCCTTTGCATTGTTTGAGCCTTATGTGATTATATGGACCAATCATGTTACACTTTTGACTATGATTATATGAGTTTTCATGCTTCACACTTTTTGCATTGAATTAGAAATTTTTTATGGACATGATAAGATTGATAAGTTGATGATATGTTTTTCTTAGATGGGTAGATTTTTCTACATTGATTATGAAAGTTCATGCTAATGCCTGTGAATGAAGATATACCTATTATGTTGAATTTATTTCTTCAATATATATCTACTTGTTGAAATTATCCATTGATTGATGCATATGTTCTGGGTAGGTATGTTGTTTGATGAATGTAATCTAAGAGTGAAGCTTCTTTCTTGAATAAAATGTGCATATGAGTGTAATTTTTGAAGTGATGTCAGTTGATTAGCCTAGTTGATGTTTGGTCTATTTTACTATTTGTTGGGAAGGAAGAATCCATGATCCACAAAAATAGTGAGAGACTCCCCTACTTGGCACTGTGCAAAATTGACAGTGGTACCTAAGACATGGGTTGAAGTCAAAAATTATAAAAAAAATTTGATGAGAGAAAAATTTTGGGTAGGCATGAGAGAATGACTCCTCTACTTGGCACTGTGTAAATTTGACAGTGGTACATACCATAAAAAGTGTGTATCTATGTGGGTACATACCATCAAAAACACAAAAAAAAGAGAGAGAAAAAGAGATTTTTACTGGAAAAAGATTTTGGATATCTTATTCCTGTAAACAAAGGTATGATAGATTTAAACTAAAACAAAGGTGAAATCATGAGATTGAGATTCTTTTTATTATGCGAGTTACAAAATTTTATTTGATCAAAGCTGTGAATCTTAAAGATTAAATTCATTGGATGATATATTTGTCTGAAATTTTGTGCAAAAAGTTGATGGAGTATTTCATGAGTGATTATATTTTAGAAATTTTTTTTTTCATAAAAGAGCATATTTTCTATACTTAGCATTGTTCTTATTTATTTGCTTGAGGACAAGCAAAGTTTGAGCCTTATGTGTTTGATGACACCAGAATTCATAGTATATTTTGTGTCA
Organism: Costus pulverulentus; assembly: GCA_027562315.1. NCBI lineage: Eukaryota > Viridiplantae > Streptophyta > Magnoliopsida > Zingiberales > Costaceae > Costus > Costus pulverulentus. Next base: position 58,993,308 of record CM050438.1, read on the forward strand.
TATCATGTGTCTTTTTGTGTCATAATTATGCTCTTTTGCTTGTTTTTAAGCCTTAATTGTCAAATATTGCAGAATCTACACTACTTCTTATTTTTTATTATTTTCAGGTAAAAAGTGCTATATTTTGATGGATTTTGGAAGATTTGAGCACACCAATGGATTCCAGACGTCGAAACGAAGCTACCACTCAAATTTCAAGCCAAAACAAGCCAAATTACAAAAATACGGCACTACCGTATGTTTGAGCCAAACTCTCATGGTACTGTATTTCACAGGGGATGTTTCAGGTGAAATACGACAGTGCCGTATGAAACTACACGCCACCATATTTTCCAGCGATTTCAACCAGAAAAGTTAGACAAGAATACGACACTGCCGTATGAAATCGCATGGCACCGTATTTTGTGACAAAGCTGAACAGAAAGTTTTAGCAAGAATACGACACTACCGTATATTTGAGAGAAATTATCACGGTACCATATTTTCTGCCCAGAACTTACAGAAGGAAAATACGGCACTACCATAATCCGAATACGGTGCCGTATTTTTAAACCAGATTCGTGACTTTTTCAGGCTGATTCTTGCGCGGACCATAACCTTTGATCCAGAAGTCCAAATTGAGATCTGAAAGAAGTGGCGAACTCGTCTTTAAGAGGAGAAGACGCACGAAGTGTAAGGACGAATTTTTATCACCAATTGAGAAAGCAATCGTCAGAGAGTCGGTTAGAGTTTGTCCTCACGTCGAGAGGCGTAGAGGACATCTCAGACCTTGATTTTTATGCCGAAGCTTCATCTAGAGTAGGAGAGCACGTCCCAGAAGTTTCAGAGTATTTGGAGTCTGATCGAGGGAGAAATCATCAAAATAGTGGTGACAACACTGTTCACAAGCGAAATTACGGGTTGTAATTCAATTACAACCTTGTTTTGTAACTTTTCTTCCCCTTTTTTGCTTTCTAATCCTTTGAAATTATGGTTTGTTGTAATCCTTTCACCATGAAAGCTTAGATCTTCTTTTGGGACATGGGGTGTAATCCCCTTAGTTTGTTAATGACTAGAAAACATTGATTTTTGTCAAGTTTAATTTTAATATGATAATTTTACTTTTGTGATTGATTGTTCTTTAATTCTCTTTAGTTTTATAAATATCAGCATGTTTTATAGTTTTGCAAAATAGACCGAGAGGTTGATCGTTTGAAATTCGGAACCTTAGGAATCGTTGAGTTTGGAACTATCATGAGAGATTATGTAGTTTTTTGGATTATGATCTTTAGTGATTTTATTGCCATGTTGAGTTTCTAATACTTTGGATTGAGTTATTGTGTTAGACTTGATTTGATCATGCACGAGAGTGAGGATCAAGTCATCGGAAAACCATAAGTAAAACCTGTGTTGAGTTTCAGGATGCACGAGAGTGATCCTTGAGATTCCACTTGAGATGATTGACTTAGAATTCGGATGCACAAGAGTGATTCTTGAGTTCTTTGTTCAATGATTCACTTATCTTTAGCATTGAGAATAGATCTTGCACGAGACTGAGGATTGGTTATCTGCATGATTGTCTGCACGAGAGTGAGACAATACCTTTATGAAGTGAATTAGGTCTTTATCATAATAGAATTAAATTGACAACCTTTATTTCCTTCTAGTCATTAGAATTAAGGTGGATGAAACCCTAGTCCCAATTTCTCTCTGATTATCTTTTTCGTGTGTTCTCCATCATTGCTTTTCATCATATTCGGTTTGCTTAGCTAGTGAGAATACAACTATTTGGTACTTAACAATAAGGTCTCTGTGGTTCGATATCTATTTTATTACTTCGAGTATCCGTGCACTTGCGGACACAACATAGAGCTTTACCAAAGTTCCGCTAGAAGTTCGTCGGAACGTTATCGGAATCGGCTGGAAATAGCAAGAAACATCCAGCACGTCATCGCTGACCCTTCTAAAGCAATCCAGACAGGCTTCGGAGGAGTTTCAAGGGAGATTGGGGTCCCCGGAGTTAGGGTCTCGGCGAACTCATTTCCCGCTGATTCTCACCGGTTAGAGTGGCAAAGGAGGAGGGAAATGAGTCCGAAATCTTCATCGGAACCTTTCGAAACCCGTCGCCGGTGGTGGAGGGTCGCCGGATGGCGGCATTCACAGGGCTCACACGAAGGAAGAGCGGCGGAAGGGAAAAATGGGAGAGCCGAGAGCTTCGGGCAAAGTTGCATGAGCAGGGAGAGATGAGAGAGGAGGGAGAAATGGTATGGAAGAGAGTGGCCGGTCAACCACGTGGGAGAGAGAGAAGGGGGATGGGACGGGACCGAGTTGTCTCATCCCATCATACAGATGTAACGTTCCTCTCACCTTAAAAGAATTTGGTCCTCAAATTCAAGACAAGAATTAGCATTAGACAGGGTCACAAATTATAGGATTACGATCATGCATTGGAGTTTTCTCTCCCTTAGGGAATACATGGCAATAGGTACGTGCAACCTCATTCTTGGGCTCCTATGTAGCCTCGTTTTCTTGATATGCCACAAGTTCAATGAGTTCTAATATCTTGAAGACTCAAATAAACTAGTACAACAAGAAACCAATTTACTCTTATACCCATATATAGCCGTTGCATTCTCACTAACCAATTCATCTCATTTTCTTCGTCAACTCTAATTTCAAATTAATATCTCCATGTTATGATTGTTAATTGATCTATTATAGGCTACATATGGTTTTCAATTATGCACATTATTTTAATGTTGTTAGAAGTTTGGTTTGTACGAAAACCCAAGTATTTCAGTCTTTATATTATATCATATTATAATTAGTCTATTCATACTTGATTGATATTCGAAATGTCGAATTATTAGAGTTCTTCATGTACATTCAGCTTATCTAATTGTCATCAAACAACACCAACTCTCACAATTAAACATTTAATTTAATATTTTATCAATTATATATGGTCTGGTTTTCACCCTAGTGTAATCAATTTAGTTTATTACCTTTGACTTTTTTTTCTTTTTCTATCGCTCACATATAGATGTCTTAGTAGACCTTGTATTATTGCATATACTTAACCAATGTAGCTTATTCATGTATATTTGTTATTTGCATAACTCAAGTTTATCTAATTTTCATCAAATAACTTGAACACTCACCATTAAATATTTATTTTAGTATCTCATCAATATGAATCTTTATTTTTTACCATAGTGTGATTCATGTAGATTATTAACTTTGCATTACTTTGTTCTATCATTCACCAATAGTTATGTTAATAAACCTTGTATTGTTGCATATGATTAACATCATAAACCCAAATTCTTTAGCTAGCCATAGAGATATAGAAAGATTCATTTATTATCATTTCCACGTATTGGGAATTTGTTCTAATATGTCACCTTTCCCCCAATCAGACTTTAATAGGTGTTAATTATGAATGGAATAGATTATTCAATAGAATCATATTTAAATTAACTTATCGCATAATTACTTACTCTGAGGTACTAATTAAAATAGCCACTGATTTATATCTGATTTCTTGCCAATACATATGATTTCTTTTATTTATTTATTCATGTGCCTAGGAGGTGAAATACATGTCATCCATTAGAACAAATGTTTAAGGCTAAAGTTTAAAGAAGTGTTTGTTTGTTTGTTTGTTTTTTTCAATCTCATTGTCTTTATTTCATGCTTTAATAGTCGATGTCCATTAAAATTAATTATGATGAGCGTTTGCAAGTATCAAACCTCATCATGTACAAGCTACTTTGCTATCATTTTTGAACGTTGATCATAATGTTTCTTATCAGATTTTCCTTTTTCTGTTTGTGTGAAAAGATTTACGAAAGATTTCTATTATTATTACCATCATTATCACAAACTATCTTTATTATTATTATTATTATTATTATTATTATTATTAGTTTTAACTTGTCAATTACATAAACTCTTCCCTTGATATCTTAGGATTTTATTTTATTTTATTTTAATTCAAATTTTCAAATAAATTTATACTTTGACATGATGGTTCCATGTATTCAATTAAGTTATTAGATATTCTTCAATTAGATCTCTCCATAATCTTGCTTAAGTACCTTATAGTTTTTTTTAACACAAGTTAAAAGCTCTTCCATTTTCATTATCATTCTTTTCATTCATCATCATTTTTTTTTCTAGCCATTACTGGTTTGTGAACTTATTAAACCTCTCCTATTGGGTTGAAACAAATGTGTTGGTTAACTATATAATCTTAGAGTACACTAATATCATTGTTTGCATATTCAACAAGAACATGCAAAATCTTCTAATTTTTAACTATAACATGATTAAAATTGAGTTAACTATTAACTACCCTCATCAATACCCTAAAAATTACACCTTTTAGCAAATTGCATGTGATTCAGATTTTATCCACATCCTTCGAACTAGAATGATTTTTCATTTGCATATGCAATATTGCATAGTTGAGTTGTGCAATCATTACAAGAGCACATGTCATAGTTATGGTAAGGACAAGGGAAACAAGTATACTTGAAGAGTACAATACAACAGAGAGTTGTACACTACATTTGGAAAGAAGGAATCAGTTCCGAAAATGAATTTATTAATTTTCGCTTAATTGGTTGAATTGTAGGTGCGATGATTTACTTTATGTAGAGGTCTCTGGTTCAAGTCCAAGATGACTCAACTAGGAAAGAAAAATTAAAAGATGCCTCTTACCCTTTCTATGCATACTCCATTTATAAAGACAAACTACTTATAAATTGGGAGTTGTGATATTCAGATTTATAAAATATTACGCTAAGCAATTGTTAACTTTTGTATTTGTCTCTTAAATGATTTCTCATTAAAATCATAAATGAGTTACTTATACAAGGGGCTTATAGTTTTCACTTCAAATCATTTATTAATCACCTTTATTGTCAATTAAGGTTTTGTTAATTACTATAAAAGTTTATCGAGGAGTGCATATCCAACCTAAAATTAGTATCCACATATAGTGATGCAAGAGCATGAGTATCCTCGGAGGCCGAGGGATCCTTTGCTAGCAATGTCTAGCAAAGCACACCCATTGACAGGGTCAACGGTATATACAGGCACAGTCAACCAGGTAGCTTGTGAATAATATTCTCTTGAAACACATTGGTCAAACAACTTCCAATATGGCAACAACTTATAGCAAGTATGGACCCACTCAAGGAAGTGCTATTTTTTTTAGAGATTGAAAGAAAAGAAACAGTGTTAGACTTCCAAGTCGAACCCACCCTCATCTATATCTAGGAAGTCATTTTCTTAGTGGTGACATTCTATCTTTATCCTATGCCGGACTACTATCCCAACTTCAAGGGTTTCTGATAGATCGGTTCGAGCTTCTACATCATATGTATCCTAGAATTGCTCTCCAACTTCATAGGGGTTTGGCATCCTTTTTTTTCGTGGTCCTGTGATATTTTGTGTTTCAAGTTGGGATTTGTCTACTTGGCATTTCAAAATCAGAACCTATTTTTGAACTTTGAAATTCCTAGGGAACTATCAAATGGACTAATTTGGAAATTTTTATTCAAGCAAGCTAGTTTAACTACAGTTATTATTAGAATTTCTGGTTTGTTGCCTGCATTGGGTGCGGTAATTCTAGTGTTATCTCTACATGAGTTTAGAACTGTATCATATAGGTAAGTACCAAGGTGAGAGCAACCAGGACACTTAAATTTTCTTAGTATCTCAACCCATTATTATAATGAAAAATAATTACTTTTGTTTCAAGGAAACAACCATATTGAAACAATCACTTATATTATATAGTTTATGTTAACCATCCTAAGAACAGTGATAATATTTTCCATTAACAATGTGCTCCAAACACTGCACTATTAACAAGAACAGGTAAAAGATCTTGAGTTCCTATTCATTTTAACCTCATTTTTCATTTCATTTTCATTGCGTATCTAACACATTGCCTTGAGTCATTTAATTGTTATTAATTTATCTTTAGTACTTGACCCTAGATCAGTTACGTAGAAAGTTAAATAATTAAGGCCTCATCCCTAAGTTTATACATTATCATTCTTTTCTACTAAATATTATACGAGTCTAGTGTCACCATGACACATATAGCCATTTAAGGGTGACATGTACAAATACAACCGCACTCAAACTATCTCCTAAATGAAATAATTTATTTTAGCCCAACACAAGTCATAATATATGACCCATCTATTCATGAGGATCCACCAAACTTCCATTGTGCAACTTTGATCAAATTAAATAGCATTAACATAGTCTCACAATCTATGCTCTGTACTCCACCCATGTGAGTACAATACGTGCACATCATTTGTTATAAGGATATTCTCTATGATGTTCAATCATATAAGAGAAATTGTGTTTATATATTCCATATTTATTTTCATGTGTAATTTGCATTAAGTATATAAATCCTAACCGTACCCTGTGTCCTAGTCCTAGTGTTTATCCTAAATCTTTATGGCCAATTTCACTCTTGAAGTAAAACACATAGCTCTGATACCACTAATTGTCACGCCCCGACAGGTATTGGGCCCCGGCCGGTAGCCCACCTATGGCACATATAATTAGGCCTGCTAATCTAGCCCGGCCCAACACTGTATACATCAAATCAATAGTGAAATCTCCCTATGTACATAAATAAATCAACATCCGTCCCCACCAACAGTATAATACACTGGCCACATGGCCACAACATCAACATATAGCATCACTAGCTAGAACAATATACAAAAAATGAAAATACAATTATTACCAGGAGGTCATCTACAACTATCTATTTATAATCGATCTGCCCGTGACGGACCCACACCAGGACCTGAAATCAAATCAATATATGCAGGGGTTGTTAGCTAGAAGGGCTAAGTAGGGATTAAGTATATGGTGCAACAATACTAATGGAAAAACATGCCAATTATACATACAACGTAACCTAACAAGTGCACCCAACATGTACTTGATAAATCATGATCAATATTATACATGTATCACAACACAAAAAATAATATTGAGCTGTGGGCCGAGTCGTCCCCTATGGACACACTCATATTTGAGTGGTCCTAGTGTCAGCTCATGTTGTGTCCGCAAGTGCACGGATACTCAAAGTAATAAAAAATATCGATCCCACGGAGATCTATGTGCTAAGTACCAAATAGTTGTATTCTTACTAGCTAAGCAAGTGATTATAATGCAAATAAATGATAGGAAGAGTATAAAGATAAACAGAGAGAAAAATTGGGACTAGGTTTTCATCCGCTTTAATTTCTATGACTAGATATGAATAAAAGGTCGTCAGTCTAATATCATCATAATAAAGACATAATTTACTTCATAAAAGGATTATCTCACTTTCGTGCAGACAATCATGCAGGGACCAATCCTTGCTTTCGCGCAAGATCTATCCCAACGCTGAAAATAAGTAAATCATTAAACAAAGAACTCAAGGATCACTTTCGTGCATCCGAATTCTAAGTTGATTATCTCAAGTGGAATATCAAGGATCACTTTTGTGCATCCGAGTCTCGACACAGGTTCTACTTATGATTTTCCAATGTTCTGACCCTTGGTTTCTCACAAGATCTTCCCGTTTGACAAAATAACTCAATCCCAAATTCTTTTTTTATCAAACATGGCAATTATTATTCTAAAATCAGGAAATAAGAACTAACCTAATTTCTTACAATGAGTTCCTATTATTCAATTTTAGGGTTTCAAGTTCTCAACCAATTCACTTTTCAGTCTATTGCGAAAACTCTAGAATCATGCATGATAATAAGCAAACTATGGAGAATCATAGAGCAAACTATCACATCAGTAGAATCATCATAATAATACTATTCTGACGAAAATAAAAGTTATCTAGTCATAAGAAATCAAAGTGAATTACTCTCCCACGTCCCAAAATATGATTAAGCTAGCATGGAAGAGAAAATACAATCAACCATAGTATCAAAGTGTCAAAAATCAAAGAAGAAGGAGAAATAATGTTACAACACAGCTGTAATGAAAATTACAGTCATAATTTTGGTTGAAAACTCACTATGAACAGTGCCCGCGACCCTTTTTTCATTGATTTCTACTCCAATCGAGATCCTTTTGCTCTGAAACTTTTGTGATGTCCTCCCCTCCTCCAGGTGAAACTTTAGTGTAAAATTCACGACCTGAGGTGACCCCTACGCCTCTCAGTGTGCGGTGGAACCCTAGAGACGCCTCTATTTATTGCTCCCCCAATCTTCCATAAAAATTAGGGCTTTTGCTCTCTTTATCTTCTCTTTGTTGGGATGAGTCCGCAGCTTCTTTTGGATCTCAATTTGGTGGTCTGGATCTCCAGAAATCGTCCGCGCAAGAATCGGGCCCAGAAAAATCACGTGTTCAAGTAGTAATTACGGCCGTAAAAAGCATTACGGCAGTGCCGTAATTTGGTTATGTGAATTCTGGGTCAAAATTACGGTACCCTAATATTCATTATGGCACTGCCGTAATTTCTAGGCAAAAAATTACACTCGTAATAAATATTACACCCGGGGTGTAATTTTTGAAACTTGCTCCGATTTGCATGAAAATTGGCGGGCGGCATCGTTTCGACGTCTGGAATCCATTCGTGTGCTCAAATTCTTCAAAATCCATCAAAATATAGCACTTTTTACCTAAAAATCATGAAAAACAAGAAATGGTGTAGATTCCGCAATATTTGACAAATAAGGCTTAAAAACAAGCAAAAGATCATAAATATGACACAAAAAGATATATAAAATGGCATGAAATTTACTATAAATTTCGATGTCATCAGTTCACACTAGAGACGACTGCTCGTCAATAGTCCGCTGGTACTGCGTCCAGTACCCTATCATACTCGTGCATAATAGCACAACTGTATGTAGATATCAAATATAGTCTACGAGGTCATCCTCCATAGCACTATATAGATCTGGCCCAAAAACACGTCCAACTGGCACTCTAGCGCCACCAGTACGACCCAAATCACAAAATAACGTACTAATAATACCAGGTGCTAGAGAGCACGCATCATAATACCAGGTGAATAACATAAATCTTAGCAATCCGAGATAAGGACATACTATGCCATCAAATCTAAATAAACATTCACATCATGTACAAAGGAATAGCAGTTCAATGGAAACGATAGCAAAGAGTAAATCAGCTGGGCGCCCCTAGCTAAGCGACAACGCCCAACCATAAGATGCCTCCTAACTAAGCAGCAGACACCTTGATCAATGTACAAGGTAAAAGATCCCTCCGTACCACTGTAGGTCTGACTAATCCCAATCTCGTGTTCAATCGAATCTCGCTCGTCTGAGTCTATAGTCTTGTAATGAAATGAAATACACGTGTATTAATCCTCTCGATTAAACCATGTTCCTATACATACATTTATTTATTTATTTTTATTTATTTTTCTTCTTTTCTTGGTTTACTTTCACATTTAATTATTGACGTTCATACCATCTAATTATCTACCATTTTATCAGCAATTATTGATGTTTTTCAAATATATACCCGTCCAAGACTAAAGAAATGTAAGATTTCTTAATTAATATACGTACGGAGTGGGTAAGACACTAACCTAGCAGACAGCATGTGTGGACATACCACTAGTTGAGTCGAATGGATGCGTCGGAAGTTCACTGGAAGATCACCGGAAAGTTCACTGGAACAGTGTATCTTCCCCGATGCTAGCATCCACTTGTTCCAACAGAAAATAGCTGCGTCACAAGGTTCGTCAAAAGAGGAAAAAAGGTCATCGGCCTCACCGGAGCTTCACTAGAGTTCCGCGGGAAGTTCCTCAGAACATAGGGTCTCGGCGAACTCATATCCCGCTGATTCTCGCCGACCCTTCCGAAGCAATCCAAACAAGCTTCAGAGGAGTTTTAAGGGAGATCACGGTCCCCGGAGTTAGGGTCTCGGCGAACTCATTTCCCGCTGATTCTCGCCGGTTGGAGTTGCAAAGGAGGAGGGAAATGGGTCCGAAATCTTCACCGGAACCTTTCGAAGCCCATTGCCGGTGGTGGAGGGTCGCCGGATGGCAGCATTCACTGGGCTCACACGAAGGAAGAGCGGCAGAAGGGAAAGATGGGAGAGATGGGAGCTTCAGGCGAACTTGCGTGAGTAGGGGGAGATGAGGGAGGAGGGAGAAATGGGAAGGGAGAGAGTGGCCGGTCACGCACGTGGGAGAGAGAGAAGGGGGATGGGATGGGACTGAGTTATCTCATCCTGTCATACCTTTTAATTAATTAATAATATTTTTTTTTAAATATTACAAATGTAACAGCTCCTTACTAGGATTTGAGAGAAATATGCTAACTGTACCAACAACATGTGCTATGTCTGGCCTCGTGCATACCATAACATACATCAAGCTTCCAACTGCTGAAACATATGGAACATTCAGCAAACTCTTCTTCTCTTCCTCAGTGGAAGGACATTGCTGGACACTTAAAGCAAAGTGAGCAGCAAGTGGTGTGCTGACTGTTTTAGACTTGTCCATGTTGAACCTTTGAAGCACTTTCTGAATATAAGCTTCTTGTGAAAGTGTCAGCTTATTATTGGCTCTGTCTCAGTTTATCCTTATACCAATGATTTGCTTTGCTTGTCCTAAGTCCTTCATAGCAAAAGACTTGCTCAATTGCTTCTTTAATTGATTGATCCTAGAAGCATTCCTGCCAACAATCAATATGTCATCAACATAAGGCAGCAAAATAATAAAGTCATCACTACCAAATCTCTTCACAAAAACGCAGTGGTCATAAGTGGTCTTCTTGTAGACTTGCTCCCCCATGACTGATTCAAACTTTTTATACCACTGCCTTGGTGCCTGCTTCAAACCATAAAGGTTTTTCTTCAATTTACACACATAGTCCTGTTTGCCTTTCACCGCAAAGCCCTCTGGTTGTTCCATATATATCTCTTCCTCAAGATCACCATGAAGGAAGGTAGTCTTCACATCCATTTGCTCCACATCAAGGTCAAGACTAGCCGCTAAGGCTAGGACAACCCGAATAGATGATATCTTAATAACTAGAGCAAATATCTCATCAAAATCAATGCCCTTTTTCTGTGAGAATCCCTTAACAACCAACCTGGCTTTGTATCTTAGGACTTGTGCATTCTTATCTTGCTTCAGCTTATAGATCCACTGATTTTTCAAGGCTCTTTTACCCTTATGTAGCTTTATCAAGTCGAATGTATGATTCACTTTAAGAGATTTCATCTCATCAGCCATACCTTCCACCCATTCTTTTTTGTGTTCATCTTCCAGAACTTCATCATAATATTCAGGTTCTCCCCCGTCAGTCAACAGCATGTACTCATTTTGGGAGAACTTGGTGGAAGACTATTTGTCTCTAGTGAACCTCCTAAGAGGTATATCAAATTCTGAAGCATTGGATTCAAGGGGCTGAGATCCTTCATTATCATCTTCATGTACATTAGCAGGTGAAGAAGAACTAGTCTCAGCCAAGTCATAATGAGCACCTGGTATTTCATTTTGAATAGCCTCTAGTGTAGGAGGAAGATGATACAAATCAACTAAGCCATCATTAAGTTGAGAATATTCACTGTCATTCTTGATGATGTCTTCCACAAATACCACATCTCTGCTCCTAATAATTTTCTTTTGAGTAGGATCATACAACTTATACCCAAATTCATCTTGGCCATAATCAAGGAATATGCACTGCCAGGTCTTCACTTCCAACTTAGATCTCTCATCTTTTGGAATGTCAACATAAGCTTTGCATCCAAAGACTCTTAAATGTGCATAAGACACATTTTTACCTGACTAAGCCTTTTCTGGAACTTCAAGTTGCAGAGGAATACAGGGTGAGTGGTTTAGAACATACACAGCTATATCTAAAGCCTCACCCTAAAAGGATCTAGGTAATCCGGCACATGACAACATACTTCTAACTCTCTCCATTAGAGTTCTCTTCATTCTCTCAGCTACACCATTTAACTGAGGAGTCTTTGGAGGTGTCTTTTGATGTCTAATACCATGTTCCCTACAATATTCATCAAAAGACCCAATGTACTAACCTCCATTATCAGTTCTAATACATTTTAATTTCTTCCCAGTTTCTCTTTCAACTGAGGCTTGAAATTGCTTGAAGGTTTGCAAAACTTGATCTTTTGTCTTCAAGATATAGACTCACATCTTCTTTGAATGATCATCAATGAAGGTGACAAAATACAGAGAACCACCCAAAGTTCTTTTCTTCATATGATCACACACATCAAAATGTACCAGATCAAGTACATTTGGCTTTCTTGAAGAAGGTTGACTTTTGAATGAAACTTTGGTTTGCTTCCCTACCATACAGTGAGAGCATCCTTTCAATTGGTTATTCTGAATTCCAGAAATAACCTTTTGTTTGGCCAACTCAGCCATGCCTTTCTCACTCATATGACATAGCCTCTTATGCCACAATTCAATTTCTTCATTCTTTACAGCATTTAAGATGTCATTGGAAAGCTTAGTCTGCAGGACATATAAAGAAGACATCTTCTTTCCCTTTGCTATAACCATTGCACATTTACCAAGCTTCCAAGCATCATTCTTAAAAGTGCTACAATAACCTTCATCATCAAGCTTTCCTATGGAAATCATATTCAAGCAAATGTTGGGAACATGCTTAACATTTTTGAGAGTCAGCTTAGTGCCATTAGTGGTTTCCAGGCAAACATCACCACTACCTGCAACATCAATGGTGGTATTGTTACCTAATTTTACTATTCCATATTTGCAGGTGTGTAGGTGACAAAACAATCTCTGTTGGAGGTAGCATGGGTAGTGGTACCACTATCAACCACCCAGCTCATATCATAGGTGGCAACGTTCACATCATTGTCATGGACAAGCAAGAAGCTATCAGTAGTGATACCAATGTGGTCATCATCACTACTATTTTCATCTTTGGGCTTCTTAGTGCTCTTCTCAGCACCTTTTTGAATGCCCTTTCCTTTCTTGTTGTCCCTTTTGAATGTTCAGCAATACTTCTTAATGTGCCCCTTTTGCCACAATGATAGCATTCAATGTTGGTAAACTTGTTTGAGCTACCTCTGCTCTTGTCTCTTTCACTATGCTTGCTTTTGTCTCTTCCTTTAGGACCTCTACTCAAGCTTCTCCCAGGTCTTTGGACAGCCAGCACATCTGAATGTGAAGAAGATCCTTGTACTCTCATTCTCTCTTCTTCATTCATAATACCATTCTTGGCTAAGTCCATGGTCATGACACCTTTTGGGCTAAATTGAACAGAGTCATCCTAAATGTTTCCCAAGAGTCTGGCAATGTGCATAGGAGCAGCAGTCCTTGTATCTCATCATCAAACTTAATTCCCATTTCTGCTAGCTGATTGAAAATTCTTTGGAATGCATTCAAGTAGTCTTTAATTGAACTACTATCTCTTAGCCTCAAGGATATAATCAACTTTATCCAATACAGCTTGTTATTGCCGGTCTTTCGAGCATACACACTCTTGAGCTTAGTGATGACACCAAAATATGTAGTATATTTTGTATCATTTTAGATACCTTTTCATGCTAAATTGAAGATCTTTTGCTTGTTTTTATGCTGAATTCATCATAAATTGCAAAGTCTACTCCTATTTTGGTTTTTCATGATTTTCAGGCAAAAAGGCACTATTTTGGGCTTTTTTTAAGCAAAATCAAAGACATGGAAGAATTACCATCATCAAGAGAAGGTCACACAAGAATTTTCATGCAAATTGAGGCAAAGAACCAAAATACGGCAGTGCCGTAAGCCATTTTACGATACTGTATTTCTGCGGCTACCGTATTATCAAGAACACGGCCGTATTTTGGTGATTTTCCGAACAGAAAGATTTTTGGATTTTACGGCACTGCTGTAAGAATTTACACGGCCGTATTTTCCAGCGCTTCAGACCAAAGAGTTCACCAGATTTTACGGTACTACCGTAAGGGATTTCACGGGCCGTATTTTCCACTCGTTTACGAACAGAGAGTTCAACCGATTTTATGGCACTGGCCGTAAACCATATTACGGTGCCGTAATTCCTAGACGACATCAGATCAGAAGCTTCAACCGATTTTACGGCACCGCCGTAACATGTTACACCGCCGTAATTTCCAGTCAAAACGCGAGTTTTTCGGCCCGAAACTTGCGAAGGCCATAACATTTGATCCAGAGCTCCAAATTTAGATCTGAAAGTTGCTGCGGCTTCATCTTTAAGAGGAGAAGGCGTATGAAATGGAAAAGGGAACTTTTATCACGTATCCAGGGAGAAATCGCCAGATAGGCAGCTAGGGTTTGTTCTCATGCCGAGAGGCATAGAGGGCACCTCAGGCCTTGATTTTCACGCAGAAGCTTCGCTTGGAGGAGAAGACAACAGCCCAGAAGTTTCAAAGGAAAAGGAGTTCAATCGGAGGAGGAATCGATGAAATCGGTGGTGACAGCACTATTCATCGAGTTCTCCTTGCAAAATACGGCTGTGAAATATTTCACAGCCGTACTGTATTTTCTAAAACCTCTTTTCTAGTTAATTTTTGATCTTCTAAATTTATGGATTATTGTATTTTCTTCTCCATGCAAGCTTAATACTGTTTTAGGACATAGGGTTTAATCCCCTTGATTTTTAATGATTAGATAACTCTTTTCTTTCGTCATGATAATCTTTGTTGTGATAATTTTACTCTTGTGATAAATTGTGCTTAGATTCTCTATAATTGCATGTTATTAATTATGTTCTTAGAGTTTTCGCAATGAGACTGAAAGGTGATTTGCTTGAGAGCTTGGAACCCTAGAATTGCATGTTAGGATCCCTTCCTTTGGTTAGATCCATCTTGATCTTTTCTAGTAAAATAATTGTCATGATTATAATATGAATCTATAGATCGAGTCTATTTGTCAAACGTGGAGATCTTGTACGAAAGCAAGGATCGGAACATTGGAGATCCATGAGTAAAACTAGTATAGAGACTCGGATGCACGAAAGTGATCCTTGAGACTCCACTAGAGATTATCAACTTAGAATCCGGATGCACGAAAGTGATCCTTGTGATCTTTGATTGATGATTTACTTACCTACAACATTGAAAATAGATCTTGCACGAAAGCGAGGATCGGTTATCTGCATGATTGTCTGCACGAAAGTGAGACAATACCTTTATCAAGTAAATTAGGTCTTTATCTTGACAAGATTTGATTGATGACCCTTATTTATGTCTAATCGTTAGAATCAAGGCGGATGAAACCCTAGTCCCAATATTTCTCTCTGATTATCTAAGTTAGTGTGTTTTCCATTATTGCTTTGCATCATATTTAGTTCGCTTAGCTAGTAAGAATACCACTATTTGGTACTTAACAATACGGTTCCTGTGGATTCGATACTTTCTTTATTACTTCGATAGTTCTGTGCACTTGCGGAAGCCTATCATGTTTTTGGCACCGTTGCTGGGGATTAGTCCAAGGTACACGCGTGCCAGACTTGTAGTGTTCCCTTTCGGGCTATCACTTAGCCCATAATATTTTTTGCATTTGTCTCTCCACACATATGGTTCAACACATTATCATCCAGCCACTGCCTTATGTAGCCACATACTTGCCGATGAGAGATGGCCCACTCCTCTTCGGTCTTACCCTCAGGCTTTTCACTGAGGAAAACTGGCTAGTAATAATCTTTCACATAAAGGAGGTCTTCCATCTTTCCTCTCCATTTATGGTAATTTGAACCATTTAAAAGAATCATTCTACTTGTATTCACCTCCATTGTGTAATGCAAGCTGATTCTCACTAGCAACAAAAATAACTCTCAGATTTCTATCCTCTGGGTGCACAGAAGAAAACCAAGGATTAATCTGCGATTAACACACAAACTAGGAGGCTCCACCCCAGCGCTTAGCACCGACGTACGCACTCTCCAAACACCGTGAGCTATCGTCTATATCTCAAATGCAACAGATTTACCACTAATCTGCCTCTGATACCACTAGTTGGGAGAGATGGCACAAAAAACCTTGTTGCTAGATTTAATACCAAATGATTACCAGTAATAAAATCAGAATATAACTCAGAAGTGGCAGCGGAAATAAAACACCTGACAAGAGACACCAAGATTTTTATGTGAAAAATCTCCTCAACTTGAAGAGGAAAAAGCACGGGACCAAAGTCCGCTCAAAACCTTCCACTAAATCAGTTAATAGGTTTTACAACTCTTCCTAGATTATCTAGGAGCATAACAACATCATCAAGAATGATCTTGGATCACAGACAAACATCAACACAGAGTTGGTAACAGATAGAAGAGAAGAGCAGAGTTCATATTTCACTAAGAATGTCAATCTCAGTTATGGGCTTACTGCAAAAAATAGAAACCTCAGTTCGATGATCCGACGGTTCAAATTGAAGAACACTGAGTCACGAACCTTCTCCAAAACTTTCAGCCTGATCCAATAGTGAACTTCTTGCCGGCAGCCAATTTACTTTGGCTGCCCTAAGTTCACAGCTTGTCGCCGAAGCTTCTCCTCTATCTATCTTTCACATCTGCTCTCTCGCATACAGTGGCATGCACGCGTACACCCAATAAATCCTAATGACAACAACATGTGTCAAACATACACTAATGTATCCATGAAAGGTGTGCCACATATCCACGATATATTTATATGTATCCACGATATTCACAGCTCATCCACGTTAGTGTGTATCCACGATAAGTACTGTGCATCCACCATAGAGTGTATCCACCATAGCTGTAGTGTGTCCACGATAATCTGCAGTGTATCCACTATAGTTGCAGCCTGTCCATGATAGTTGTAGTTGTGTCCACCATAATCTGCAGCATATCCACCATAGTTGCAGCCTGTCTATGATAGCTTGCTGCATATCCACAATAATCTACAACATATCCACGATAGTCTACTATCTATCCACCATAGCCTACAACCTATCCACGATATCTGCAGTATATCCACCATAGTCTATAGTCTATCTATGATGTTCTGCAGTCTATCCACGATGTTCTGCAGGCTATCCAAGGTTTGAGGTGCTTCATCCATGATAGAGACATCCTCCATATGGGCATAACCTGAGCCATCCTCCACATAAGAGGGATACTCACCCAACAAAATTGTCACTATTAATTAAGTAACAAACATTTATTATAACATAAATATAATATAATACAGAGTGAAGATCCTCTGAGAATGACGAAGAGAAGAGAGTAACGTGAAGCTTAATCGTCGAAGCTTCCAATACAAACTGCTCATCCAAATACAAATGCAAGTTTTAATAAAAACTATAATTTTGCAACTATTTTATTTTGATGCTTTTAAAATATCACTAAATTTTATTTTAGCTAATCAATTTATGCAGATTTTCCTAATATTTTGTAAAACAACACTGATAAATTAACTCATGGTAACAATCCAAACCTACTTATCCAAGACTCTCCAAGTAGTAGCAGTAGCTACTAGTAATACTATGTACAAGCTCAAACCAACCCGTGAAACAAAACTTCGGCCCAACGGCCCACTTGGCCCATAACTTGAAGGCCCAACCCTTGAGGAAGGTGTCAACTGAAAAAACATGCCAATGTCGTGAATAAATCGTTGGTGTGTGTGAAATCAATAATTTATACTTAATATAATATTCATTTATATATAAAAAGGCAATATCATTGTTACATTAATTACTACTCATGTGTTATTTATATAATAACATAATAATGTCCTCGTAGATTGATCTTTACTAATCTTATAACTTAGTCCCTAGTCAAAATACCTTAGTGAATAAGAGATAATTTTGGTGCATACGAGATTGATATGTGAGCTAGTTGAGTACTTGGCATCAACATAGACACATAGTTATATCAAATAATGGATGTACTAGATAGACCCATCGTGAATCTATAGCTTGAGTCATAAAGTTCACAAATGACAAAGGTGCATTGGTTCTTACACTTGAGATCTTTAGCACTATTATATAGTGAGAGACATACTTTGATACTATCTAATGCCGAACCATCGCTATAAGATCATAAACAACCATCATTGAGTAAGTCACAAGTTCTATTAGTGTTACAAGTGATAAATGGTGGATTGATCACTTCCCTAAAGAAGCCTGATAATCTAAAGGCCCCTCCTATGAGAGTATGACTCAGAATGTATGACCATACCTAGGTGATTGTGTTCTCCTGCTTAAGTCATACCCATATGATTGGAATAGCTAGTATAGCATACTTGCCTAATATGGACATCAAAAGACAAAGAGATTAAATTGCAATGGAACTTTATTGCAACTAGAGATATTGATTGATGACATATTTTCTATGACTTGGGTAGTAGAAATGTATTGCTAGATACCCCTCATTATTTGTAATGATTTATCAAAATAGTTCTAGCTGAAGTCCAGATGGTAGAGAGATTGCATATTTGCATATGCGCTAAGAATAATAGTAGTCACGGGAGCTCCATTGCCAATACGCAGATCAATCTCTCCAGATCTGATAGTCCTATTTCTCTTGAGCCCTTGAGCATTTATACAAATGTGAGCTCCCCATGCGATATCTAATACCCATGAAATAGAAGTAGACATAATGACATTAGTAACATACAAATCTGATCCAAAGGTGTAAGCCTTGCTTCCCTTCATGTCATTATATATAGGAGTGAGCATTCAGTAAAACTGAAACTAAATTTATCAAATACCAATTTATTTTTTTACTAAATTATTTAAAATCGAAACCAAATCGAATTTAAAAAAACTGATCTCTTGCCGAACCGAATTTACCAAATTTTTTTTCAATAAATTTGGTAAATTACCGACTTACCATTTTAAATTATTTTATTTATATAAATACAATAATATTTTTATTTTTATATATTTATTAAATTTAATAATTTTATATTTATATCGATAAATTTAGTAATTTACCAAATCGAATTTGCTGATTATATTAATTTAATACTTAGTATCGGTAAATTTGATTTTTATCAAACCGGAAAATAAAAAACTGATACCAAAAATAAAAATCAATTTTTAGAAAATATATTACCGATACTAAAACTAAATTTTGTTTTACTAAACTGAATTTACTGAATTGATCGATAAATCAGTAAAAACCGAATATATCGAACTGTTTTGCTCACCCCTAATTATGGAGACTCTTATAGTCTCACCTCTAGTGGCCCACCATGCCATAGTGGAATCACTTGTAATCCTTCACCTTCTTCATTTTCTTCTCCTTCAAAACTTTGGTGATATTCTTGTGAAATATATTCGTCTTGCCCTTAGTTTTTCCTTTTGGGTCTGTTAAGACCATAAAAACAGACTTTGGCTTATCTTTAACCAAGATTTTCTCAGTTATCTGCATGATGTTCAATAGTTCCACTGCCATATAGACAATCTTGCCCATGTCAAAGTTAACCATGAATTGATTGAATGACGGTGGTAGTGACTGAAGAATTAGGTCAGTCACAAGCTCCTGACCTATGGGGTGGCCAAACCTTTATAAATTCTCCACGTATCGAATCATTTGGAGTACATGAGATCCTATAGGCTCACCCTCAAACAACTTGCTTCGAAAAAGCATCTTGGATATCTCAAACATTTTCGTTCTAGCCTATGCCTCATAGAGTCGTTTCAACTGTGTAATTATATCAAACGCATTGATTTCCTCATGCTGCTTTTGCAATTCTGGTGTCATAGTCGCCAATGTGAGACACAAGATATCTAAGGCTTCATCTTGATGCTTTTTTCCAAGCATCTCGGTCAGCCTCGGTGCTAACGTTGAAGGTGGTGGTGGAGGAAGAGGCTCTTCCAGGACATAAAGCTTTTTCTCTTACTTGAGGACTATCCTAAAGTTTCTGTACCAGTCAATAAAAATGGTTCCGATCAATTTGTCCTTCTCAAAGACTAATCATAATGTCAAATTATTTGTGCTACTTGGCATGATTATACAACAACAAAAATGTAAAGTAAGTACCATGTAAGAAATCATTTAACAAGCTCTTTCATTAAATAATTATGCTCCGACTATTTTAATTAAATTGACAACCCCAAATTGTCAATTTAGAAAATAACTAATTTTCTAGTGAGAATAGGATCCTAAATCCACATGGGGTTTTGCATCCCATGATGGTGGGATAAACTGCATAGAGGGGCTCATGCTTCCTTAGGTAGGCTTGACGACCAATTGTACCCAGTGCAATGCCTCTTAGTTAAGACTGTCTAGGTGCCTTGTGTCCAACGAGCATTGGAAATAATTCACAAGACCTTAACCTATTGATAGTTGCCTATCGATTTTCATCGTGCATCCAACACATGTCCATCTCATCAAGTCCAACCTAACCGTTATACTTAGGGCCAACATGTACCTCGCGAGGGCACATCCTGATGTAAATGTATGGGGACTAAGGCACATATTGTCGCCACATGCTTTCTAAAGCTAAGTGGGTGTGTCCCACGAGGGTAGGAAACTATTCATAACACCATTGATTAGTAGTTTGATAATAACTCAAAAAGTCATAGTAAATTTCATATCTAAATTACCTTTTTGAGTCATCTTTTTTGTGCTTTTGCTTATTTTTGAATTAAAATTAGTCTTTTTTTTTGGAATATGTAGAATTTCAATTTTTAAATTTTTCAAGTAAAATATGTATATTTTTATGGATATTCGAGCTAAATGGACCAAGTGCTGAAGTTAGAGAAAATTTAGAGCTCAAATAGATTAGAAAAAGGGAAATTTTAGAAATTAACTCATGATCATAGGGCTATAATCATTTACACAGCATTCATCGCATCCTTGTGATTCCAATAATTGGGAGAAACTCCATTGAAGTAGGATGAGTCTCCCAATCTCCACTTGAAGTCAATCTTCTGAGTTTTAATCGCACAATCCTTGGTCCAATCAACTAAATCAAAAGTAGAGAATGAATTATAAGAGGCGGGAGATGATTATTTCAAGGTATCACATGCTCATGAGAAGAATCAGTGGAGAAAATAGGTAGTGCTGCTAGGGTTTGTGCATTCGTCGAGAGGCATACAGGCCATCTCCGGTGATGAAATTTGCTAGGAAGCTACTCATCAAAGGGGAGAACATGCAGACAAAATTTTAGAGTGAAAGAAGTTTGGGAGCAAGAGAAATCAGCGATAAAATTTTCAGCCATAAGGATAAGTAAAGCAGCGACAGAAGCTGAGTTCTTCTTTTGCAATCATAGGGCTGTGACACAATATCACACCCCAATGATGACAGTGAAGTGGACCAAATTTTTGTTTCATCTCCTCGATTTGTAAGACCCTTTCCTCATAAATTGTTATTATGAAATTGTATTTTAGATAGCATAAACCTTTTTTAGGACTGAGGGAGTAACCCTTTGATTTTTCTGATGACTTAAATGATTGTTCTAATTTGTTAGTTGTTTAAGAAATGTTAATTTTGCCTTTGTGATTTATTGTCTTTATGATTATTTAGACTTAGGTAGTTGCATGTCCTAGTGTTTATAACATGAATCGAGGGGTGACTTATAACATGAACCAAGAGGTGACTTATAAACTTAGATTCCTTTAATTAGACCTATTGATTTAGATTACGAGAGTAGCTAGGTTCTAGCAATCTAATTATTAAAGTTAATTTTACATGCAACTATTTTAGTTTTGATAATTACATTATGTAGACAAGATAACGACACTAAGTGGTGAGTTAAATTGTTAAAAGCCCATAGGTGAAACCTGTGAAATTAAGCTACAAGAGTACTTAAGTTCACTTGAGAGTAGGATCTAAGAATTAAGCTATGTGAGTGAACCTTGATTTATTAGTAACTAAGATTTACCATTGAACTTAATCACTAAAATAACAAGTCACGAGAGTGAAGATTGGATTAGTGTGAGGTGGGCATCCAAGAGGAAACAACTCTTTTTTATATAATTTCTCTTTAACATAACTTGAATAACTCACATTGATGTCTATTTTAATTTTTGTCATAAAAATTAGTGATGTGAAATTTTATCCCAATTTCTCTTTCTAAATTTCATTCAACAAATCGTTAGTTTATATTTTTCATCTCAAAATTTTCAGTCTACTTAGCTAGTGGTGAAAAAATTATTTGATACTTAACATATAGGTCTTTATGGGTTTGATATTTTATATTACTTTAACGTATTAATGCACTTGCGGACACATCAAGTTTTGGCATTATTGCCATGGACCTAAGTTTATTAATATCAATTTCATTGTTAGTATTATTAGACTAATTGCCTTTTTGATTTTTTTTCTGATTTTAATTTTAATTTTTTATATTTTTTTCAGAATTCATGTTCTGTCGTAGGGCTATAATCACGAAGATTTCTAGGAATTCTATTTTATTTTTTCTTTTCATTTTTTGTTCTAACTAAAGATCTTGAAAAACACAAATTTTTTTTTTGCTTATTTTAGGATTTTCAAGAATATAAAATTTTAAATTTTTCTAACATTACCCTCTGTGATGATTTGTCATAGGCTTGTGGTTATGTTGGCTTAATTTTATTTCTAATTTTCTAAATTTTCTAACTCTTCTAAAAATTCTAAAAATTCATAAAAATCCTTCTGGTCTTTATTTCTGAGTGTTGAGATTCAAAAATTTGCATTTTTGAGTTTTTCTTTTTTTTCTACTTCTATCATCACACCCTTGTGATGATTTGTCATCAGCCTGTGATCATGTAGGATAATTTTTTTTTCTATTTCTTTGAAAAAAATCTGAGTTCACCCAAACATACTTTTTTTCTTTATATACAAGAGTCTTAGGTCTGGACAATTTTTCCTCTAGACCTGGAGATTGAAAAACTTTTAGATTGCACAAGAAACTCAGGTTTGAGGAAAAAAAAGGAGAATAACCAGCAATTAAAGAAAGAAGATCACTCAAAGACTATGCAACACCTAATCCATAGGGAGTCCACTCTAATATAGCCAAGCCAATAATTAAGGCTAATAATTTTAGATTAAGCCACCTTAGAAGCAGGAACCCCCACCTTGGTGTGCGCCTAGAGAAGGAAGAGAGGGGAAGACTTACCAATGAGGGCCAAATCATTTCCACTAATCACTACGCATCAAGGCATTCATGTCTTGTATGGCTAGCCATATAGGCACCCAATTTTGGAGGTGGCACCTCTTGTAGGTGCCCCCTTTAGGTGCCAAGGCAAGGTCTTGGGCCTAGTCTAGCGCCTAAAGCCCTTTACTTCCTCTCTTACAAAGTGTAACTGCCCACCCCTTGATTCATTGGGCTCATTGGGCTCTTGGCCCAATGAGGTGATCTATTCTTCTCATGCCTCTCTTTCTAGACTCATGGGCCTATGATGTGGTTCAGCCTTCATTGGGCTCTACGCCAAATGAGCTGCATTTAGAGCTTATCCATATTTTAGGCCTCCTCTATAGGTCTCATTGACTCCCCAGGCCCTATAGCTTGTCCCTTATTGGACTCGAAGTCCAATTCGCTTCTTAAGATCATGGGAATGGGCGCCTAGCTTGATTCTTCTTGCATATCAAATCATATGAACCATCCATTCCATCCTGCTTTGTTCTGGCATGTCCAATTATCCAAATGTACTCGAATTATGCTTCCTTGGATAGAAAACTGGTAGAAAATAATGAAAAATATATTGAATCTATTCACATTTTGCTACTAGATTCAATATATTTTCCATTCTTTCCTCTTAGTTTTTTGTCTAAGGAAACACAGCCTACATGTTTATGTGTGTGACCCTGTAGGTCCCATATGATGTTGGCAATGATGAACTGGACATATCATCATAAGCAGTGAGTGGCCTCTAGTAAAGCATCGTTACTACCCAAGCCATAGGAATATATTGTCAGCTAACAACACCTAAGCAACAATAAAGTTTTCATATATACAATATTATCTTTTTGTCTTTTGATAATTGTAGACTTGATAAGTGTGCCACATTTGCTATTCCAATCATGTGGGGTGACTCATGCAAGAAATCCAAAATCCTGGGTATGACCATACACTAAATCAAACACCCACAGAGGGGACCGAAGATTATCAAACTTTCTATTTAAGGAAGGGGCAAATCCTCTATTGGTCACTTGATAACACAAATTTTTATTGTATTTTATGAGCATATGTATATCAAATTTGTATCATCTTTTACTTTAATTGCTTTATTTAATACATGAATTATTGAAATATTGTAAGAAACCATCTTCTTTCTTTATTTTTGAATTTTTAGATAAAAAGACCCTAAAATTAAAGCAAAATAGAGAGAATTCATGAAAGGAGTCTTTACCAAAGATTTGGAGTCCAAAGCTGAATGATAAACATTGATGGTGATCACAATCACTATCAGTGATTCTAGGATAATGATGAATTTAATGAAAAGTAAAGCGAAAATAATACTTCCAAAAGAGAGAGGAAGCTACTATAGAAATTTCAAGACATTTTTACCCAATCTTATATTCATGGTCTGTGATTACAATTGTAGTTGTGATTCTATTTAAGAAAATAGACTGATTGTGGCGGATGGTCGATGCTGATTCGTCATCCGATTTCTCTTTCCAGATACTATAAAAACTCCTCGAAGCTTAGGGCTTTGGGGAGGCACTCAAGAGGCAACAAAATGGTGAATTTCTAGCTCCTCTTGTCACTCCCTTGCACTAAATCAAAGCCGAGAAGCCAGCAATGGCGAGAAACCCTATGTTTGACTTCTGATGAGTGTAGCCAATAGGATATATGAAATTGGAAATTAAAATCCATACAGAGGGAGGAGGCGAGAGTTAGGAAGAACTTCTAACTCAAATCTCATCGAATTCTATAGAGAATCGAAGGAGATTGGAGCAAAACCAGAAGCAACCATGCATAGGGCAGAAGCAACGAGCAAGAGCATAATCATAGCTAGGAGAGAGAAAATTAAGATTTTGGCAATTTTCGACAAGGAGTTGTCGGAGTTGTCAAATTTTGTTCTTTCATGTTTTCCAATTGATTGTAATTTTTTTACTTGCATTTAAGATGGATTTAATGAGAAACATTATAGCTTAAATTTATTTTCGGGCTATGGGGAGTAACCCCTTAATTTTATCTTCATAACAATTATCATGCATGGTGATTTTATTTGGTTGGGTTAAAGTAGATTGTTGAATATTCATGTTGCTTTTAATTCATAGTTCTTATTTTATTGCATGACATGGGGATTAGGACAATGACTGAAAGGTGACCCTAACCCTGG
Source organism: Costus pulverulentus (assembly GCA_027562315.1). Classification (NCBI taxonomy): domain Eukaryota; kingdom Viridiplantae; phylum Streptophyta; class Magnoliopsida; order Zingiberales; family Costaceae; genus Costus; species Costus pulverulentus. The sequence goes on from CM050438.1 coordinate 59,018,524, forward strand.
AAATTATTAGTTAAATATATAAAACTTATACTATGAAAGTAGCTAGGATTATAGAATTTAGTTAGTGGGATGAATTTAACATGAAATAACATAGGTTTATTAATTAATTTGCCATAGAAACTAGGATAAGGACTGAAAGGTGACATTTAATTTTGGAACCCTTTGATTAACCTTATAACTAATGACCTACAAAAGTGGTGCAGTTGTATTGAAGAATAAAAATTTATTGTTTACTTAATGAAGTTAACCTAGGTCAGTATTTAAAGTGATAGACAGGTATAAGATAGGTTAAAAATAAGGATGAGCTACTAAAAGAGGACATATTATATACTTTTACAGTAGATTTTCTTTTAACACATCTAATAATTAATGCATGTTGATAAGAGTTGCTTAGAATAATTATGGTGGTGAAAACCTATGCTCGAACTTCCCTTGCATCTTATTTGCCTATTTTCTTTTATTGTGCTTTTGAAAATAGTGCGCTCAATTCATTTGGTTCGCTTAGATTACACTAATACGATTTAATTAGTACTTAATTTAAAAGTCCCTATAGGATTGATATTTTTATTACTTCGATACATTTATCCACTTGCGGAGACATGCATGGAGATTGTGGTGCCTCCAGATATCACCGTCGTTGCGTATGGTATCATCACTCATACTTCATATATAACTTATGACATACCCAATTAGAGCTGTTATAACTCTCCTATTATATAGATACGTTAGGCTATATCAAAGTATGTCACTTATCTTATATAAGTGTCGATGACCTCAAATCTAAGGACCATAACACCTTTTTGTCACTTGTGAATCTTGACTTGTCACACTAAGTCATAGTTTCACGATGGGTCAGTCCAGTGCATCTTATTCGAAGCCATTATGTGTCTACATTAATGCCCAACATCCAGCCAGCCCACATACCAGTTTCATAGATATCAAGGTTGTCCCTTATGCACCAAGGTGCTTTGATCAAGGACTCATTTATGAGATTGAGTCAAATCAATCTCTAGAGACATTATCATGTTATCCAATACTTCAACACAGGCATAGCAATCAACATGATAACGACAATTGTTTTTATTTAATAAATGAATATTACATAGTACATTTGGTCTTCAGGGTATACACACTAACAAAGGTCCTAGTCCATACCTAGGATTGTCAAAAATCGAGAATATGACGATGTCCACCATCTTGTTAAAGTCTCACCACTGCCATTTGATGACAATCTTGACCCTAAGGCCTTCCTAGATTGGACTATGACTGTTGACCACTACTTTGAGTGGAGCGACATGCTGGAATGTTTGCATGCCAATTTGCACGTCTTCTCATAGTTGGCCCAGCTTGTCTATATTGGACGAATGTAGAATGACAAAATGAGAACCAGAATCACCCTCTGATTGTGTGTTGGGAGGAGATGAAATATTGACTTAAGGAGAAGTACATTCTACTGCTGTCATATTGGCAACATCTTCTAGACCAGTATAGCAGTATTTCCCAAGGGTTCAGTTCTATTGCTGAATACATGATTCAGTTTAAGGAGTTAGCGATTATGTGTAACTTTAGGGAGGACCCAGCTTTCAACCTATCTCAATTTATGAATGAACTCCATTATGAAATCTGGTATGAACTAGCATCCTATACTTTAGATTCAGTTGACCAAACCATTCAACACACCCTAGAAATTGAATAGGACTTAAAGAACTACTCGCATTGACTTGAATTTGCTCCCATTCGATGGACCTTAGGAGTAGATCCTATCCATCCGGAGCTTCTAGAGCCATGTAGGGATCCTGCTACACATACTCCACGTAGGCACACTTCCCTAAAGAGTCAACCTCATCGCCTAACTTGGGAGGGGAAAGAAAAGGCCCCTATGGATGCCCCTTGAACCCACAACATTTGTCACCATTTCCAACAACTTGGGCATTACGTTAGGAACTACCCAAAATGGACTTTACATGTTCGTTAGGACTAATGCCATCATACTCACTCATCCACATATCATTCCCCTCTGGAACACGATTACAATGATGAATTTTATACGAGTGAGGAGGAAACCTCCTAGCCCACACTTGCAGTAGTTCGATATACCCTAATTAATACCCTACCTTTGGAAGATTAGCAGCATACAAGTATATTCTATACTTACGTTAAGTGTAATAGACACTCATACAAGATTGTTATTGATGGAGGAAGCAGCCTCAATGTGGTATCTAGGACTGTGGTCACCCACTTCGGTCCACCGATTGAGCCACACACAAAACCTACTTTATTGCATGGGTGGATGCATCGAGTCTTCCTATCAGCCACTGTTATAAGGTTCCAATTAGTTTTGGTGACTATTGGGATAAGGTGTAGTGCAATGTTACATCCATGGAAGTCGTGCACGTTCTCTTAGGTTAGTCTTGGTTGTATGATAGCGATGTGGTCCACTACAACCAGACGAACATATATGTGTTCCAGCACAATGACTAGAAGTTTCACTTAAACCTAGACCTACCTAAGGAACTGCACACATCATCGCCCAAGGGTGTGACTATTCCACTTGCCCGACCAAACCTATGACCTTTTTGCGCACCCAGTAATCACTAGCCTCATAAACCAACACACAGACGGTCATTTTTACAATCTTTATGGTCACTCCTAGGTACTATCCTTAAGTTTTCCATGGCTTAGCATTTGCAAACTGATGTGGTCCACTGGAGTATAGGAAATTTTCTTAGATATTTGGTGGGTGATTACCCACGTAGCTAGCATACAACTTTCCCTATTGTCGAATTCACATATATTAGTGTTGTCAATTAGTCCATCAGTCTGAGTCCCTTTCAAGTGGTACTAGGGCAATATCCTCACAAACTCATTGACTTGCATAGCTTCATGCATGCGCTCCACATATCTGAGTGAGCATTTACATTCACATATTATTTAGTGGGCTTGTATGAGGAAATTGAACATCATATCTATTTAAGCAACAAAAACTATAAATTGACGGCCAATGAGTATCGTAGACCACATTATTTTAACATAGATGGCTTGGTGAGGGTACGAATCCACCTAGAGAGGTTAGTGAGTCGAGTTAATTTGAAGCTTTAGCTGCGTTATATGGGGTCATGCATGGTACTATGACGAATTAGTTATAATGCTTATGTCTTGGAGCTGCTAGAAGACAGTTTGATCAACCCCATATTTAATGTTGTCGACCTATCGCCATACCACTTGCCACTGCAACCTAGTGGAGTTGATCCAAACTCTGACCTGTCAGATGCCTCACCAAAATCTTGTTCACCAAAGGAAACTTTTTCGACTCAATGAAGGTTGTTGCAGCACAAGTGCCTGCATTCTGAGAAATTCCAAAAGATTGCAGTCGTGACCTAAATCATAGTTTGCCTGTAATGTCAGATTATGACCATGATGAAATTCATAGCCTACCTGCGAAAGCTACTAAGGAGTTTGTGACTAAACAATTTTGTGAAGATTATAACTGCAACAAAAATCATGGCCTCGTGTAACAAAAATCATGGTCTGGCGTTTTAGAAATCATAACCTGGCTGTGAAGTCTACTATCTATTTTGCCAAATAGCCTAAAAAAATTATGGTTATGACAAAAATTATGGCCCATTCGTAATTTCATATTATGGTTGTCATAAAAATTATAGCGCAACTGTGAAATCTTGAAATACACCAGCTAAATCTGCTAGAGAAGATTATGACCATGACAAAAATCATAGCCCGTTCATAATCTCATATTATGGCCATGACAAAAAATCATGGCTCGCCTATGAAACTCTCTACTGTGCTGCTTGACTTCGGTCAAAAAGATCATAGCCATGACGATAATCATGGCCTGCTGCGATAGCATAGAAAAGCCAGAATAGTCTATTTTGAAGGCCTATGATGATCAGTCCAAGTCAGCCTCCTAAGCCGTACATGGGGATAATTAGCTCTTCTTCAGCCCATACAGAGCTCATTTAACCCATATGATTACTTCCATAACACAATGAAGAGCCCCATTCAAACCAATACAATAACTAGCTAACGAATTCAATGCAAGAATCTGTCAGCATTGTAATGAACAAGCCAATCATTAATTGATTTTGCTAGTTAATTGCAATGTGTTGGAGATGGTGAAGATGGCTCAACCGGCTCAACAAGGCCTCGTATAAGTGCTAGCCCAGTCGAAGCCTACATAGCTTACTTTAGTTGTTAGGATTTTGTTCCCTATTTTGATTTTTAGTTTTTAAGTTGATAAGGTAATTACAATATTCTAACCACCTTGTTATATTTCTGTTGTGACTCCTATTGCCTTAACTTATAAAAGGATGGCATGGGAGAAGTAGTATTAAGCTTACTTGGGATAAGAAGCTCACTTTGGAGAGTTGCAAGAGTCAGATAGCTTGGAGGTGGGGATAGCCTCTAGGGGTCCGAATCCTGTAACTCATTATTTCTAGCTTGAAGAAATTAAGTCATGCTTCAACGTGTCAAACATAACTCCTATTTTAAACTTGTGTTTCCATTTGTGCTCTTTCTTCCTTTTAAAGTGAACCTCGTTTGTTCAAACGTGAAAAAATATGGGGAGTTATATTGTCTTCTTGTGTTTAGGGCTAAGGCACACTAAGCTATTCACTGAACCATATGGACACCCTAAAATACGCGCTTCAGAACAAAAGATTTGGCTTGCTTGAGGGTAATAGTAGTAGTAGTAGGAGTAAGAGGACTGGTAGTCGCAATAGCCAGCAATAATAGTAGTAGTACTAACAACAATGGTAGGTAATAGTAGTAATAATAGTAGTGGCAATAGGAGCACCAACAGTTCACTAGTAGCAGCAACAACAACAATACCAATACTATTACTACTTACTAGTAGTATTAGTAACACTAGCAACGTAGTCAATAGTAGTGGTCATTGTAATAGCAACAATAACAATAATACTATTAGTAGCAACAATAGTATTGTTGCAGTAATAGAAGTTTCAATTATCTTAAATAATATAAATTTCTAAAATACCAATACTATTACTACTTAGTACTATTAGTTACTATAGTAATAGTATTGACAGTAGGAGTACCAAAAATAGCAGCAATAACAATACCAGTACTATTACTACTTACTAGTAGTATTAGTAATACTAGCAACATAGCCAGTAGTAGTCATTGCAATAGCAACAACAACAATACTACTTAGTAGTAGCAACAATAGTTTCAATAATAGAGGCTTCAATTATCTTAAATTATATAAATTCCTAAAATTTTCAAGACAACGCTAACATGTTTCAATGAAATTTAATTTACTACGCCTCTAAAATTTAATTTAATTTATATAGACTCTCAAATTCGTTATTGAACATCTTAGGCTTGAGGTTGAATCTCCAAATCTTAGGATTTTTTTTAACCCTCTTGTGAGATTGATCTTGTTATCATTTACTAAAGTTATTAATATGAAAGTCCTCTTCTCGAGTCAAATAAACTTACATAATATATTCCTCCTTATGGTACATCTAATGCACCATAATTCAACCATATGCCACATAGGATTCAGAAGACAAAAATTCTAGCAATACGTAGGGCTTAATAATTTTATTTCCATAAATTAAAAATTCAAGTATCTTTTAAAATGACCAACATGCTATTAACTATGAATAATTTTTAAGCTACGAGTTGATGAGATTATCAAGACTTAAAACAACATATTATAATCATGATTCTTTTCTTTTCGTGTTATAAAATATGAAATAATACTAAGTTAGCTTATCCATGTAACAAAAAAAAAAAAGAAAAAAAATAATAAAAGAAAAGACATGGTAGGATGATGAATAATACTTAGCAATGAGAAGATTGGGGGTCTACGGCCGGCTGCTATCGTCACTGCATTAGTTATAATTTATTGTCAGTTCCTTTCCCAAGAGAAGATGAGTGAACAAATTAATCTTGATTTTTTTGTTTACACAAGCATGCATGTCAATCGAGAAGAAATCTTCTAGCCGGCCTGCCACTTGTGGACAAATCCACCTGCTCCTTTGGAACCTCAGCCCATTTGGCATTCTCTTCTTTTATTTCAGTCCATTTCCCAGTTGGACATTTCACTTGTAAATTCCCTCTAAAAATTACTCCCTCTCCCCCTCCAAACTAGCATTTGGATTCCTTTCCGCCCATGGAGTGCAGCACCCTCCTTTTCCACATCCTCCTCTGTCTCCTCTTCCTCTCCGGCAATGCCCAAGAATCCGACGAGGTCAAGCAGTCTCTCATCGACTTTCTGCTGCAGCTTTCTGCCAACAACACCCAGCTTGTCCATGACATGGGCTGGGATGCTTCCACCGACCCCTGCAGTGGCAGTTGGAAAAGCGTGGATTGCAACACCAAAACAAAGTCCGTCCAGTCGATAACACTCCAAGGATTGGACCTTGCTGGATCCATCGACGCTGCCCGACTCTGCCGGTCACCGTCGCTCGCCGTTATAAGACTCCAAAACAACTTCATTCACGGAGCTCTACCGCCCGATATCTCCAACTGCACAAGCCTCACTCATTTGTATCTCGGCACCAACCGACTCACCGGACTCTTACCGGCCTCTCTCGCCACCCTCGGAAACCTCAAGCTACTCGACGTCTCCAACAACAACATATCTGGCGAGCTGCCGGACCTGGCCAACATCTCGGGCCTCTCCGCCTTGCTCGTGCAAAACAACAGCCTCAACGGATCAATCCCGGAGCTCTGGTTCACAAACTTCGGGGCAGGATACTTTAACGTCTCCTATAACCGTTTCACTGGCCCCATTCCGCGAGGCACTGATCGATTTGGCGCGAGCAGCTTTGTGGGCAACCTTGGATTGTGCGGAGCACCATTGCCTAATGCGTGCCCGCCATCTCCTGCTCTTTCATCTTCTGATGAAAATGGTAAATCCGCCAACAAGGTGGACAAAATGGCGGTCATGTTGTCGGGCTACATCGCCCTTGCTCTGCTCTTGATGCTCTTCATCTGTTACAGTATCTTCTTCAGGAAGAAGAGGACTAGAGACAAGGATACTGACCCCGACAAGGATGCAACAGACACTAGTCGAAAGAGTTCGGTCACGGCCGCGAACAAGACCGGAACGAGCAGGTCCGAGTACTCGATTCCGACGTCAATAGAATCTGCTGCGGCAATGTCGTCTTCGCTGGTCGTGCTAAATAAAGCGGGGACATTGGCGGGGTTGGTGGATTTGAAGTTCGAGGACTTGTTAAAGGCCCCGGCGGAGTTGCTCGGCAGAGGAAGATTTGGGAGCATGTACAAGGTGATGCTGATCGATGGGGCAGCTTTGGCCGTGAAGAGAATTAAGGATTGCGGCATTTCTGCGACGGAGTTCCGCAGGAGGATGGTGAGGGTGGATATGGCACGCCACCGGAATGTGCTCCCTGCGGTGGCGTTTTATTGCTCTGCTCAGGAGAAGCTGGTGGTCTACGAGTACCAGCACAATGGAAGCCTGTTCAATATCCTCCACGGTAAGGCCGTCCATTCATAATTCCTATCTCAAACTCAACTGAACAATGGTTTACCAAACAATCAATTCTCAGGCAGTCAAGTTGGTGGGAGTTTCGACTGGAGCAGCAGGTTGAGAGTAGCAGCCGGAATTGCGGACGGCCTGTTTTTCATGCACAAGGAGCTGCCGGCAGATGGAATCATCGGCCACGGCAATCTCAAGTCCTCAAACATCTTGTTCAACGACGAAATGGACCCTTGCATCAGCGAATACGGCCTCAGAGATTCTACGAACCTCAATGAAAACAACGCCGCCGGTAAAGCGAGAAACAAAATAACCGGCGCTGTCGACAAGGCTGACGTTTATGCATTTGGGATCATACTTCTCGAGCTGTTGACGGGAAAGCTGGTGCAGAACGATCCCCTGGAGCTGGCGCAATGGGTGAATTCTGTGGTGAGGGAAGAGTGGACGGTGGAGGTGTTCGACAAGAACCTCTTTTCTGACGGGGCAAGTGAGGAGAGGATGGTGCAGATGCTGCAGGTTGGGCTCAAATGCATAGATCCCTCCCCTGATTCCAGGCCAAGCATGGATCATGTCGCTGCGTTGATCAACAGCATCAGGGAAGAAGAAGAAGACAAGTCTCTGGTCTCCGAGGTGCAAGATTAGGCATTTTACAGAGGTGTTTCATAGCATTCACCATTTCGTTCTATGCAATTCTACAAAAATTGTTTGGGTCCAAGCTCAACTTAATTTCCTTGTGATATAAACATTATTCATCACGTTATTCTTTTACATTATTTTTTAAATATATATTGGTGTGCTTACTACTTATCCATAAGAATCTTTTAGTAAAACTCCTAAATGTGGCACTTACATACCACAAAATGCTTCTAGAATCATTTGATCGGTCAACTACTGTTTTATGCCACATAGGGATGAGGCAGGGGCAATAGTGCCAAATCTAACCCTGACCTGACCTAGCCGGGTTTCAGAAAATCAATTCCAACCTCGACCTAGACTTCTACCTAGCCAGGTTTGAAAAAATCAGTCCCAACCTCGACCCATTGGAAAATCGGTTACCACGCAAATCCCAATCCCACTCAAAAAAAAAAAACAATTGAAAACCGGACCTATCTTAAATAAAATATCATAATCCACTGGATGTAACATCTAAATTACAATAATCAGTTGTAAATTAACTTCAGTTTGGGTATAGAATCCTGTTTCCTGACCTAGACTACTGCATATCAGTCTCATTGACGTATGCATCTCATACTTGTAGTCAGTCTCAATACACTGCTATTCTGAAACCAAACTGCATCCTTAAGATAATTATCAGTTTAGTAGGCAGGCCTCCGCATCAACGTTTCAGACTAGCCAGAGATCAAGTTCGTTTCATCCATTGTTAATTGCACACTTTTTTTCTGTAGTCAAGCACAAGCTCCATGTCCAATTTCTATAAGACTTATAACCTTATTATAACAAAATAGCTGTAGCAATATGCAACATATTAAATCAACATTAAACAACATAGATATGCAGTACTGAAATAATAATAAAAAATATACTGAAATAGTTGCAAATTTCTAAATTACAAAAGTAAACAATACTTTAAACAATAACAAAAATAAATTATCACCCAATATGAAATTACAAAAATAAAATATTACTAGTCAATACAATTTCATAATCCCATTTGAAAACACAGCACACAACATCCAACACAATAAAGTTTGTATATCAAAATACAATTTCAAAATCCCATGTGATGCAACATCTAATGCAATAAAGTTTATACCTCACATCCAAAAAGATAAGTTGTCCAAGACATCCAATGCTTTTAATATAACAGATTATGAACATCAAAGATTTATCATATTCCAACTCATTAGTAATTCCACTTGCCAATGACCCATCTCCATCAAAATAAAACAAATTATAATTAAATGGCTAAAAATGCAAAGAAAAACTCTTAACTTGTAGCTAAAATAAAAACATTTCTTCATTATCAGAGCTCATCTCATCATGTAATATTACATCATTCATTGCTTTAGAACTAGTTCCTATTAAAAACATATTAAAAAATCAATGAGTTTATGATTAAACAACTAAACAAGGTATAACAATTAACAAATTAAACTATAAATTTATTGCACATGAGTTTATTTTTATCCTCTCCACTCCATAACCAAATTCTAGCACACATTAAAGTCTCTAAAGTATATCAATAAAGTCTACTTTGATGTGAGCTTACAATTCAGCTACTAGTGCCAAATGTAGATTTAGATGCTACTGTAGAGATTGGAATCACTAATATATCCTTTACAACAGCTTGTAATGTTGAATACTTTACTCCGTTTAGCTTCCACCACAAGAAAATATCAAAACTTATAGTTCAGGGTAATACAACTTTCTCCAAATAAAGATCATGCTCTGAATTAATATGACATGTTCTTACTCTTTTTTCACTTTTCACAAATGTATCAAAGTTATTCAATGAATCATCTAGGGGAGAATTATCAGCCTTATCAAGTTGAGAAATATTAGACTCTTTATTCATTTGGTTGTAATATGAAACCGGCTCATAACAAAGCTCTTGAATTCTATTACTTCATCCATTGCATCAACTTGATATAACTTTTGATAACAATATTTAGGCAAACTAATAATGTATCTTGGATCTAGCAGTGTGGCAACACTCATAATGTCATGAATGACATTCCAATAACACTCAAGCTTATCAAGCATTCTCATTGTCATTTGTTGTATCACCACATTAGGAGAAGTCATCCAGCTTGATATTGTTAGATTAATCTCATGAATTTTTAGAAAATAAAGATTAGCAGTAGGATAATTAGTATTGGAAAATAATTTTGTAATACTATTAAAAATTTTAATTTACCACAAACTTCACTTGGAAATTCCTATTGTGTAGATGTCGGTAAACAATTATTTTTATCATCATATTATTTCAACCTATAAAATACCTCCTTATATGATATGGCACTATCAGACATTTTAGATGTTGAATTCCATCTAGTTGGACAATCTAGTCACAAGTTCTTAGTGTAAGTCAAGCGAAGTTGTCGAGCTGAATCTTTAAATTTTTCCACTCGTTTAGGAGTTGTTATCCAACAAACTACACTATTATCATGAATTTTTTCTAACTCCATCTTTCACCACATTCAATCCATCCTTTACAATTAAGTTGAAGATATGTGCACAACAATGTAGGTGAAGTAAAAGAACCATCATTTAACAAAGTATTCAAATTCAATTTAGCCTTGATCTTTTCAATCATAGAATCATTAGCACTACAATTATCTAAAATGATAGTAGATAATTAAGTATTAATGTTCCAATCCAATAAGTAGTTAACTAACACTGTGCTAAGTCTATCACTGGTGTGAGGAGTAGGCACATTAACAAACCTAACATGCAAAAAATAACCCATAATAAATAATCAATTATATGAAATGCAATCAACAATTATTATCCTTAATTACAAATATTCAACTAATGGTGATAAAAACAATTCATGTACATATCAATAAATAGATATGTACCTCAAAATGCGATTTTATAAAGTCCACGAAGAGTCAATATAATGAACTATGATTGTCATGTGACCCCTCTTTTGAATACCTAATGTCCCCATGTTTGATGTAATTGCAATTTTTCCATCGACATTGTCCAACAACTTCATTGTCATTACTTTCTCAACATTATAGATTTTCAATACCTCATTCATAATAGTGTTTTGACAAGGCACCTTAAATAAAGATTGGTGTGCAGTTGAATACCTCATGAAACCAATATGATCCATTACTGAAAGTGGATATTCATGTATGATTATTGAACTTGCTAACTCTTTCTTTGCAATTTCTCGATCATAAATAACCAAAGTCATTTCTTTATTACTAGTAATCTTTGATGTGAGAACTTTTTGGCCTCTCATAGTAATCCTTCATTGAATGCAAGTTTTCATGTGTTGATGCAAGTGCTTTGTTCCATTCTTGGATTTTCCACCAAGTTATGTTTTTTACAGTAATTGCATTGAGCTTTATCCTCCCCATTAACTTGAGTCTTCTTAAAAAGATTTCATACAATACTTTTGAGCTTCTCATGTGTAATTGACTCTATATTTTCTATGTCTCCAATAATATTGTCATTTGATTCATTTGGGGTAGGAGCTTGAGGATTAGAACTTGCAACTTCAATTAATTGTATTGAATTTTTAACTGGGTGAGATACTAATTGATATGAAATATTATTATTTGCCATCTACATAGGAAATGTAAAAACATAGTTATAAAGAATATGAAACTAATTTTTATCTTACAAGTACTAATATATGTGATAAATTAATAATATGAAACTTGTTGTTGTTGCATACTTGCATTACCAAAAAAATATCAAAATTTGCACCCTAAACTTATGAAGCGAAATAAATATGAAAGGTGTAAATCAACCCTAATTACATCATTTCAATTTGCATCAACAAGTTCATAATGTTGTTGTTGCATACTTGCATGTACAGAAAAATTCAAAATTTGCAGCCTAAACTTAAGAAGCAAAATAAATATGACAGGTGTAAATCAACCCTAATTACATCATTTCAATTTGCATCAACAAGTTCATAATGTTGTTGTTGCATACTTGCATATAAAAAAAGAAAAATTCAAAATTTGCATGAGAACTTTAGATGCAAAATAAATATGAAAGTGGTAAATTAACCCTATCACATCGTTTCAATTTGCATCAATATCTATAAAATAACTATAAAAGATATAAATCAAGAACTTAATTAAATATCCATCAATCGGCATAACTTTCTTCTCGTAACTATGATATGTTTATAATACGCTTTTAGTTATCACTCAGTGATATCATGCATATATATGATATATTGTGGCTTAATTCTATTATTATCTTAGAGTAAAATGCATGTTTGGTCTCATTTATTTGCTTAAATGCTTCATATTCTTCAGAATCTTCACTTTTCCTCGGTTTTATTCAAATATAGGGATTTCGCCCAAAATTGGTAGAATTTAGAATATTTGACAATATGAGTCAACTCCTCATGATGAGTTGAAGTTACATGTCCAATTTCATATCAAAAAGAGCTTTACACACTCTTCACGGGCATGGCCGTGCATCCATGAACGGTCATGCATGACCTTGGTTTCCCAAACTGCACCGAGCTCTTCACAGATGTGCCTGTGCATCCATGCATAGCCATGAAGGACTCGACCGAACTTTTCAGATTCTGACGAGACATTCACGGGCACACCTGTGAATGCATACGTGGCCATGAAGAGTTATTTTTTCAGAAAACAAACTTCGTTGAGCTCTTCACGGGCATGGCCGTGCATACTCCCACCTATTCGACACCTGTTTGGTTTTTCACTCGTTTCTTGATATTTTTGAAGTGGAATTTGCTGAAATTTTATGGAGACCTTCCTAGCTTAGACACGAACATTTTGGAACAAGAATTACACAATTTTGTGGAGCGATTGAGGAGAACGAACTGAAATGTTGACAATTAGGGTTTGGCGACAATTTTGACCACGGGAGGCTATTCCAGTGCGATTTCTTCCTCGTTTCGACGCTGAAGACAGTGCTCCATCCTCTCACGATATACATCTAGCCTTTCCTCCAGTTTTGTTGAATTTCTCTTGAATAATTTTATGTATTCTACGACGAGAGTTGTAGTGTGATGTATTTTAGGGGTTTGGGCGTAGCCTGCTGTAAGAATGTTGAATGATAATGTTTAATTAATATCTTGCTTAAGTTTATCTTTTTTCTTATTCAATTCTAAGTTGTATGAATCCATATTTGTGTACTGGCCATACATATGTATGTTTAAGATGTTGTGGGAAGGACTGAGTGGTGAACCACATTGTCGGATTCCCTTAGATTGAACTAGTAATTTCAACCACGAAAGTAAGCCGAAATTACTCGAGGAGTCCATAATTCTTCATAGAACTCATTGGATATGCTTAACCTAGTAAGCCACGAGAGTAGGAGACTTGGGTTAAGTTAGATATCAGATCGTGGCCTAAGAGGGAACTATATGTACCTTAGGAAGAATTACCTTAAGAACTTATGTTAAACAGCTTTAAATACTTGCATTATCTTTTTGTCATTCTTCTGTCTGGTGAACCTAAAACCCTGATTTTTTTCTTGAGATTTTCACACCCCCATTTGGTCGTTGTTTGCTCTTGACTTGCTTGATTTACTTTCCCGCATTAGGACATTAGTAACCCTCTTCATTATTTGCTCACCTAGCTATTGATTGACTGATTAATTAGTACTTGACCCCTAGTCCCTATGGGATCGATACTTATTTATTGCGTGATAGAACCGTGCACTTGCAGACACTCTATCATGTCTTTGGTGCCATTGCCGGGGACTAGGTTTGCCAATATTAACACAATTAGGACATTAATAGACTAGGCTTTTTCTATTTTTTATTCTTTTAATTTTTATTTTCTATAATTTTTGTTTCTTCTCGCTGAATTTTTTCTATCATCTAGTGTTTCTGAATTTTTTTTCCTATAAGTTTTTACTTGATTATTGTGCATGATGCTTGATTCGTCAAATATCAATCCTGCATTATTACCTTTTATTTCTTGTGATATTTGTGGTTGTACAGGTCATTTTTCTGATGAATGTCATTTGGGGATTCCATTTTCCATTGATTCATACTCTGGCACTTACGATTTGGATTGGGGGAATTACCCAAACTTCTTTTATGAGAGTAACCCAAACCCTATGCCGCAAGTGAATTTTAGAGAATCTTTAGATATCCACCAATGACAATTTGATCAACCCCAAAAATCAAACCAAGAAACCCTGCTTGAGTTCCTTATTGTTCAAAATAAGCAAAGCGAAGAAAACTTACAATTTATATCTCAAATGGATGTCTTATTTACTCAATGTGAGATGTTGACAACCCAGTTAGCCCCGCAAGCCATCACCCTAGCCAAACCCATGGGAGAGTTAGAGGAGCCTCAGGTGAAGAGCAGCGGGTTCAGTGAGGGTGAATTGGAGAGTCATTTGGAAGAGAAAAACTTAAACACTAATATCATAAATGTTTACGAAGAGGAACCAGTGTGCATTTTACCGCCACCGTCTAAACCACTGATTCCTATTCCCCAAATGTTGATGATTAAAACTGATAAGAAATTTAGGTTATGCTATAACATAAAAATGTTGAACAAAGTAGTTAAGGAAATTCATGTCCCCCAGATCAACAAATATTCATTGGAAATTTACATGATTGAAGATGATGATGATGAGATGACTGAAATTGATATTTATGTAAACTCCCAACTACAAGACGTACATCCAACTATCGATGCAGAAAAGGTACGACCTCTGACACTTGACAATAACAACCTTGAGGTAAGTGAAAATCTGAAATTTGAATTTAAATCTGTCCCAAGGCTAAGGGTGTTTAGCATGATAGTGATCAACTTGCTATTGAAATATATGATATTTGTTTTGGTGAGAATGTTTTTAGGATAGCAAAAAGAAAAGAGACTACATGCACTTTATTATGCCAGTCACCTACCAGCAACACCATAATCTTCAAACATTGGTCAAGCTAATGACCTTAAATAAGTGCTTCTTGGGAGGCAACCCAAGTTTTTGTTCTTGTTCTTCTTTTTATTTTATTACTTAATTTCCTTTTCTTAGATTTTAGGTTTCTTAATATATTCTTACTCCTATTGTGTTGTGCAATTATTGATAATTTTTTCAAAATTTTTAGGTACCTCTATGATATTTACAGTCATGGCCGTGCATCCATGCATGGCTGTGATGAGCTCGTCACACATCTCTATATTTTTTGCCAAAGCTTTTAAAGGCAAGGTCGTGCATCCACACATGGCCATGATGGACTCGCGTGGCTCAAAATGCCGAGACTGAGATGGAAAATCAAGGACGACTCCAGTCTACCATCTTGGAGTCCGTCCTCGAGGTTCAGCAGCAGCTGCATCAGTACTGGGGATGAGCTCCCGATGTTGTTCTTCTACTCCTTGGTCAGCCTTTGCACTTCCTTTAGTTTTCTGCTATTTGCTTTCTTGCACTGCATTGCATTTTAGTGTTTTCAACACCTTAGCTGTCTTGCCCATCTTTAAGATATTTGCTTTGTCTTTGGAATTGCATTGTTCTATGAGTACTTGAATGATTGGGATGAGAATCTTGACTTTTTTTTAAAAAAAAAGTCTATATTGGTTATAGTTTACATATTTGGCTTTTCGTTTAATGTAGTGGAAAGATTTAATTAACTCAATTCATTTTTTTTATGATCCTGGAGAGTATGCTTGTTATTTTATCTAGACCCTGATATCCATCTCACGTGTAATGATTACTTGTATCTTGACTTCATAATCTCGTTCTTATTTGTACATTTTGTCATGAGAATCAGAAATAATAATAGTGATACCGAAGTGTAATTGTACATTGCACATTGTACTTTCACTTGGCACTGTTCTTAGCACAAATACAAAATATGACGGTGGTACCTAAGTGATCATGTTTATCTAGCTTGTCACTATCTTCTATACAATAAGAATAATAGTGGTACCGAAGCTATCTCATCATTCATCTAGCTTGGCACTATGCTTATGTTTAAAAAAAAAAAGGGCACCACATAAGTACTATGTGACACTAATGTTATTTTCCCATGACTTGATGTACAACCACTTGATTTATGAATGCTTGATCAAAGATATCATTTGTGTGAGATGCATGATAAAGGTTTTTGGTATTGTCAACTTTGCATACTTCAATGGATTGTATTAGAAATATTTGATTTAATTTACTTTCGATACTGCATTATAATTTGAGGCTTGTTGTGACTAAATTATAACCTTGCTAAACTTATTTAAGTTGTTCGAGATTCCTCATTTCATTTCATCATTGTGTTCTAAACAATTCAATTGCTTGAGGACAAGCAAAACTTTAAGTCCGATGTATTTTGATATCATGAATATATATGATATATTGTGGCATAATTCTATTACTATCTTAGAGTAAAATGCATATTTTGTCTCATTTATTTACTTAAATGCTTCATATTCTTTATAATCTTTACTTTTCCTTGGTTTTATTGAAATGTAGGGATTTCGTCCTAAAATTAGCGGAATTTGGAAGTTTGAAGTGTTGGGAAAACCCGGGGATATTTTACAATTTTTCATAGAGATTACATTACATGCACAGTCGAATAATATCCCCGAAACAGGCCGATCCCAAAAACCCAGTGAAGACTATCTTGTGAGGGGGTCGACACGATGAGATAGTAAGTACCTTAAGAGCAAGATGAGGCCGATGTTGAGGTAGGCGCCCAAGTGTTCAGCCTCTGCAGTCTCACACACACACGGATGCCTTGAGCTCTCTTCTTCCTCGCCCGATGCTAGCCTCGGGAAGAAGATCCAAGCCTTTGAGCTCCTTCTCCAATTTTTGCACCACCTCCAAGGATGATGCACCAATGATGGAGAAGGGAAAGAGAGGTTGCCGCCAAGATCTTCCCTCACTTGCGCCAAGAGGAGATGAGGAAGAAGGCTTGCGGCTATGGAAGAGATGAAGAGTTTGTGTCACTTGCTATTGCTCACGCCTCCTTGGATTGCATATGGAGGCTCTCGCATATCATATGATATATAGAGAGGCAAGGGGCGGCCATGCAAGGGTGTTGGCGCAATTCAATAAGAGAGAGGCGGCTAGAGGCAAGCCATATCAGCCCCAAAACTTGCCATAGAGGCAACCATATCATCCAAGGGTGAAGGGGGAAGCGCCATATCCTTCCTAATGAAGCAACATGCGCCCACTCCTCCCCATTATGCCCTTAGGCACCAATGGGAGGAGACTTCTCCCCATTATACCCTTTAAGCCCATTATCTCTTCATGACAACTTGTTATTGGGCCTCATTAGGTAATGAGCTAGCCCAAACTTCATTACATGGGTTGATTAAGCCATTGGATCCAATCCAATGCAACCCTAATCCAAATGTGACTAATCTTGGTCAATTTCGGGTAACCTGCCAAAAATAAAGTTTCGCTCCAATAACTCTCTTCCATCTCATCAGGCCTATTGGCGTAGACGAAATCTCCCAAATAGATCTAAGTTATCCAATAACTCGATCATAAGGCTCCCTCATTAATATGAGAACTCGAGTATCAAGGTGTGCGACCCTGTAGGTTCCTCTGATGTTGGCAGTGCTGACCTAAGGTCACCACAAGCAGTGAGTGGCACCTAGCAGTGCATCGCTGCTACCCAAGTCATCAGAATGGATATCGACATCGACATCTTGACAGAGTCGTAGACTCCTATGGGGAATGCCTCATACCTCTCGAAGATGCTTGGGAGAACTCCCCAAGAAGTGACGAAGATACCCCACAAATTCCAGCTTCAGAAGCCATCTGCCACCATGAACACGGCCAAGCCGTGAAGGGAGACACAGCTGTGTAACGGTCAAAGACGGACGCGAACGCCAGCACGGTCTGCGACATGGCCGTGGCCCCCGTAGTGACTAGCTCGTCAGATGTTAGCTCCAGCGCTCACGGCCGTGACTCCGAACACGGCCAGGCCATGACGAACTCGCAAATTGCCAACACAGCCGTGCCCCAGCCCGTGTCTGTCTCGATGCAGAAATCAGTTGCCGAACACGGCCGTGACGATGAGCATGGTCCAGCCATGTTCAGCCCCAGAAAGCCTCAAGCAGTGATTCTCCACCCCGTTTGTCGCTCGCAACGGTCTTCGCATCCCCCGGGCCGTTTTGTGGGTGTGACGAGTCCTTCCACAGCCACCACCTGCAGCTGTGATTATCCTCGCACCTCTCCGAAGCACTCTCTGGAAAGGTCAGCAAGTTCGAGTTGACTACAATCTCTATCCATTAATGAGATTATTTGCCAAAAGATGTGTCCCTTCTTCCGCCAAAGGACGTGTCCCTTCAACTGTCAAAGGATGTGTCCCTTCTTAATCTATAAAAGAGGGCGGAGGGCTATGTGTTTTAGTTAGTTCTTGTTGTAGTTTGTGCCTTCCCCTTACAAGGCCTTAGGTCCAACAAAACTCCGAGGATCTCGCCTAGAATTCCTTCGACTCCTCTTTGTACGTTTCTCCGAGGATCTCGCCTAGAGTTCCCTCGATTCCTCTTTGTACGTTTCTCCGAGGACCTCGCCTAGAGTTCCCTCGACTCCTCTTTCTACGTTTCTTTCAGCTTTCAATCAAAACATCCGGCGAATCCCGCTTGGGCGCCGGGTCCTTTGCATTTTCATCTTGCTGCGTTTGCGTCTTGGACGAGTAAGCTTGGGCGGTTGCCATTGTTGGGAAACCCCGGGGATTTTAAAATATTACAGACAAGTACAGCGGAAGCAATCCCCGAAACAGGCCAGTCCCAAAAACCCAGAAGATCGAGTCTTGCGAGG
>CM050438.1:59048587-59059305 GCA_027562315.1 Costus pulverulentus
ACATCAAGGTGGTGCAACCCTTCTTCCTACTAGTTGCCGAAAGTCTTCTCCTTCCTCTCCTCTTGGCGTGACTTGGAGAAGGACTTGGTGGCGTGACTTCCTCTCAATATTCCTCAAAGCCGAAGCTCTTCTTCTGCCTCTTCTCTTGGAATAAAGAGGATAAGGAGTTGGCGGCATCTTCCTTGCACTTGGCGCATGAACCTTGGAGGTGGCACAAGAAGAGTGAAGGAACCCTAAGGCGCGATTCTCTTCCCGAGGCTAGCACCGAGCATGGAAGGGAGCGACGATCAAGGAGTCGACGCGTGGATACTTGTAGAGGGCGAACACTTGGGTGCCTTCAACATGGCTTCGACATCTAGACAAGCAAAAGAGGTACGTCTCTAACACATCCTTGTGTCTTCTCTCTCGCATGGATCCTTGGGACAGGAATGTGTTTCGGGTGTAATGCTTCTTCCGCTGCGTCCTAGGACTGCAAAATTTTAAATTACACCCGGCATTCCCTAATAGCCATGACATCATGAAGGGTGTGCGCGTGTGCTTGCAAAAGACATTGGTTTTCGCAATCGAGGTGAGTACTTTTCATTATAGTTCCGATCCGTGGTTTCTTATCGCTCCGAGTGTTGCTCAAGATACATCTTGCACTGTTTTCCATCGGTTTTCTCCGCGGGCTTTCATCAATCGCACGCATTTTCTCTTCCCTCATCTCAAGACCCTCTCCCGGATTTCCGCATCATAGTTCCCCTACCGTAGAGTATTGCTCTAAGGAAACCTACCTATACATCCGCTGCGTCACATCCCCATCATCGCAACGAGGTACAAATACATTATAGTCTCTTTGCCAAATTGATATCTGATTGGACAAGTGTGTCACTACTTGTTTTCACCCAATGACATAGTTATGACTAAATCAGGTTCTCACCTGGGTATGGTCATACACTTTCAGTCATAGAACCATAGAGGAGCTCCATGGATATCAAACTTCCCTTAGAAAGGGGCAAATCCTTTGTCTGTCCATTGACCTTCTCATATGGGTTGTGACATGCTCAATGACAACCGTTATTACCTCCCAACTACTGTGAGGTGTTAGGTTGTATCAAAGCATATCCCTAACCATATAGAATGGTCAATGACCTCAAGTCAAGGGATCAATGCATCTCCTGTCACTTGTTAGGATAACTCATGACACTAAGTCATAGCCTCACAGCGGGTCGGTCCAGCATATCCACCACTGATATACCCATATGTCTGCATTAGCACCTCATGCCTAACCAGCCCATACACCAATCTCACAAGTACCAGAGCTGTCCGATATCAACTCAAGTACATCGACTGGGGACAACCATTTGAGCACAGATCCAATCTGTCTCCAAGGACATTATCATGTAAGTATATAATCGCAAATGTAAACAAACATTGATAATGACAATGCTAGAATGAAATATATATCTATGTCAAGTAGTACAAAAGATAGACCGATACTAGGTCTCAAGGCATACACACCAACATGAAAATATGGGTCGACTCCTCATGATGAGACAAAGCTACATGTCAAATTTTAGAAAGAGCTTTCCACACTCTTCACGGGCATAGCCATGCATTACCCTGCTTTCCCAGATTGTGCCGAGCTCTTCATAAGCATGTCCGTGCATCCATGCACGGCCATGAAAGACTCGGCCAAACTTTTCAAATTCTGACGAGATGTTCACGGGCACACCCATGAATGCTTACATGGCCATGAAGAGTTAATTTTTCAGAAAACAAACTTCGCCGAGCTTTTCACATGCATGGCCGTGCAAGCTCCCGATTGTTTGATACTCGTTCGGTTTTTCACCTATTTCTTGCTATTTTTGAAGCAAAATTTGCTGAAATTTTATGGAGACCTTCCTAATTACACAATTTTGTGGAGCGATTGAGGAGAACAAAGTGAAACAGTGACAACTAGGGTTTGGCAATGATTTTGACGACGGGAGGCTATTCTAGTGCGATTTCTTCCTTGTTTTGACGCTGAAGACCGTGGTCCATCCTCTCACGACATAGATCTAGCCTTTCCTCTAGTTTGCTTGAATTTCTATTGAGTAATTTCATGTATTCTCTTGAGTAAATTTCATCTTTATCAAAACAAGAATAGCTGATAAACACTTATTTATATCTAATCATAGAAATTAAGTGGAAGAAACCCTAGTCCCAATTCTCTCTCTCTGATAAACCGTAATAGTTTCAGATTGTTCGCTATGATTTATTCCATCGCATATCGATCGCTTAGCTAGTGAGAACACAACTATCTGGTACTTAACATGTAGGTCCCTGTGGGTTCGATATCTTTTATTACTTCGAGTATCCGTGAACTTGCAGACACAACATTAACCTAGTAAGCCACGAGAGTAGGAGACTTGGGTTAAGTTAGATACCGGATCGTGGCCTGAGAGGGAACAATTTGTGATGTGTCCGCAAGTGCACAGATACGTCAAAATAATAAAAATATAGTTCCCATAGAGACCAATAACCAAGTACTGACTTATCTTAGGATCGTTAGCTATATGATTCGAAAAAGGGTTTAATTTTTGTAAAAGAGAGAATGAAAATACAAAAGGGTTGCAATTAAATTATGGAAAATTAGGACTTTGGGTTCACCATACTATGTTTCATGACTTTTTATAATTAAAAATATCTTAAGTAGGATTTACTGTGCCAAAGGAGATTTATTTGCACGTACAAATTGCCCCTTCTTAGCAATACAATCCGGTGTCTATCCAAATTGATCCCCTACTCTCGTGATTATTAACTTGAGAGAAACCCAATGAGTTATTGACAAATCAATAAAATCCCTCAAGGTGATTCAAACTACTCTTGTGTTTGAATCAACTTGTCCAAAAATTATAGATCTGACGTCACAATTCACCTCTCAGTACTTCTTGCGACATCTCTACGCATGAAAATTATGTAAGTAAGCAACATGTAATAAGCACAACAATAATTGAATCTAACACAAGTAAATTATTTCATAAGAAAGAAATCAATGATTAAGTCATGAAAACAAAAAGGACTTCACCCTAGTCCTGAAGAAGAAGTTACGCTAGCATGGTGTTTATGTTCACATTGTAAAAATCCATATTTTGATTACAAAATTGGCAAAAGAATAATAAAAACAATAATAGGGATGAAGTGTGAGGCTCCCTCGTGAAGGTCAACACCAATCAGCTGGAAAAATAGAGTTTTCCTAGTGAAGAAACGCCTTCCGCCGTCAGTCACCCTTGATTTCACCCATTGGTCGAATTCGCATTAAATCCTTGGCAAAAGCTCCCAATAATCACTCTATTGGTAGCTGATATAGTTGTCCATCATCTAATTTGGTTTTCTCCAAAATTTGGCTTGAAAATGAGCCAAATCGAGCAAGAAACGAGGTCAAAACCGAATTTAGAGGACGAAATCACGGCTGTGAAAATAATCACGGTAGGGCCATGATTCCTTCTGTGTATTCTAAAAAAAGAACTAGGAAGAATTACGGCCGTGAAAATAATCATGGTAGGGCCATAATTCTTTCTGTGTTTTCTGTATAGAAATTATAGCCGTGATAAAATTACGGTACACCCGTAATTGTTTCTGTGGAAAATTTTTAGGAAATCACAGCCGTGAAAATAATCACGGCCGGGTTGTGATTCTGTCTGTGAACTTCGGAACTTTGCTCCAAATAAATTATGGCCATGATTTTAATCACATTTACTCCAGATCACGACCGTGATTATAATCATGGTAGGGCCGTGATTATAATCATGGTATGGCCATGATTCTTCGTACAAGCTATGTTTTGCTTGAAAATTGACTGGCAGCTTTGTCTCGATGTATGGAATCCATTCGTGCACTCGGATCTTTCAAAATTCATCAAAATTTGGTCATTTTCCCTTAAATAGGATAAAAACAAAAAAGGGTGAAGATTCTAAACAAACAAAAGATTTTAAGCCAAAATGAGTAAAAACATGATAAAAAAAGAGAGATATTTTGCTGTAAAAACATAATAAAAAAACTAAAAGAAAACCCAGTGAACAAGCGGCTAAGACAAGACTTGTATCAAAACTAGGAATCTCAAGAATCGCTTATGACAAGGCATATGATCAACCCTTTTAAACCCGTATAGAACAAATAAGAGCATTACCTGTGCCATGATATGAGAGGCGGTTTGGAAGAGGAAAGGGGCGAGTGCCTCTTCTCCAAAGAAATCACACACAAGATGAAGTAGACTTCCTCCCTTGCGTCCCTTGTGCTAGCAAAGACACCAAGGAGTCCTGATCATCCCTTGTAAGGAAGATGTGTATCTCGGCTGGACCTTTACTTGGATGGAGACGATCCACTTAAGAGGAAGGAGAGAGCGAGAAGTCCTCTCACGAATTCGTGGGTTATCAAGGAGAGGTGTATTCGGCCACAAAGATAGTGAAAACCGAAAACAATAACTACCTCCATAACTCCCATTAAACCATCGAAACCTCCATCTTAATTTGAACCATGCGTTCACAAGTGAACCGGTTCAAACACCATTTGGTCCAAGCATAAAATCGAACCAACCCTGGCTAACATCTCTTTGAACCGAATGGCTCAAGATCTAACCACACATCACATTGAACCCCTTGATCAATACGATCAAGTATCAATCCCCGATCAAAGCTTACCGATCACATACCCTAATCAATCAAACATGATTAGACTAGATCTCACTTCCAATCAGAGTTTAAATTCCTTTAAATTGAACTAGAATAATTCCAGTCCACACGATCTGACATAAGTAAGTCATATCATCAAATTGTGCGACCCTAAGGGTTTCCTTCAATGTCGGTAACGATAACTTACGTTATCATGATTAGAGAGAGGTATCTAGCAACACATCACTGTCTCCCGATATGAAGGAAAGAGTCTTCCAAGACTACTCCCAAACTACAGCACAAGTGCGAAACTAATTCACTCGGCATACATGCTTCCCTTTGCCACTGGATGTTCCCGTTGGACAAGCGTGTCAAGCCTGCGATTCCAACATGATGAAAATGGTTAGATCAAATGAACATAGTCGTCTGGGTATGGCCATACACATTCTCAACCATTTCATCTAAGGGCCCCTTTAGAACATCACACTCCAACCAGGAGAGGCAATCCTATATCTATCACAAGTGCCCTAACATGACTCATGCCCACTATCCAAGATAATCCTTAACCATTATCTTTCAAATGATATTGAACTACCTCAAGACAATGCCAATCATCACTTAGAAACACAAGTGATCTCAAGTCAGAGGGAATATACCACTTGCTTGCATACAAGGATGATTCACATTGTGACAAACAATTGAATATCCAAAGAAGGGTCAGTCCAGTACATCCAATGCACCTATGTGTCTGATCTTATTCCACGCTCGAAGCATCCCATAAGATTAGAACACACATTAGTCTTAATTATATCAAGGCTGTCTCATGTTCACCGAGATATCTCGACTAAGGACAATACTGAATGTCAGCTAAGCTGAACATCATTGAGACATTACTCAGAAGTATACATACCGCAGCAGATAATGTAACAATCTGAATAACAACAATTGTCTTTATAAACACATATATATTGTTTATACATGATACTGAAAATAGCCCAAAGCCTCAAACATTGGCCTTAAGGGCATACCCTAACAAAAACTATATAAATGCATGTCATCAAATATCCCTAGACTCAAAACTTTTTCTTGTCCTCAAGCAAATAAATAAACGTAAGAATAATGATGAGCATGGAAAAGATAACTCACTAATGAAAAATAAACTTCTAAAATATAATCACTCATTAAATATTTCTAACTCATGTCACAAAAGATTCTAGAAAAATAAACTATTCTTAGAATTTAATTCTTAAGATTAACAATCCAAAACAAATAAAAATTTGTAACTTGCATAATAATCTGAATCTCAATCTCATGAGTTCATCTTGTATTTAGTTCAACACTATAATGTTTTTGTTTGCAGGAATAGGACCTCCAAAATCTTTTTTCTATATTTATTTTTGACATTTTCTAGATCGATTACCACCTTCTTTCTGGTTGCGAATTTAGAGTACACCGACCATATAGCCGATGTAATAGAACTCATATCTTTAAACCAGCTGAGTTGTGACTCATAGCCGAAGATAGCGGAGTTAATGTCAAAAATCTTTTCTTGGCATATACCCACATAGATACATACTTTTATTTCCTTTTTTTAAGACTTCAACTCATGTCTTTGGTACCACTGCCAATTTTTCACAGTGCCAAGAAGAGGAGTCTTTTCTTTTATTTTTTATTTTTGAATTTTGGATTCCCAACAAATAACACAATAGACCAAATATATACAAGGCTAATTAGTCAATGTCAATTCAAGAAAATTATACTCATACACTGACCTTATTTGATAGGGTGTTTCACTCTTGAATCTCATTCCTCAGACATTCTATTTACCAGAATCTTATGAACAATAAGCGAAAGATCAAATATGAGGATATACATCAAGGAAATAAATTCAACACATAGAGCAATTAATCCATTCTCATGCATTGGTATAAGATCGTCCACAACACAAATCATCAACGATATAAAACCACATATCATCATCAAAAACATTGTGCATTAGAAAATACATATAATCTGAGTATAATCCAAAATGATTATAGCACCCACATATGATGCTAATCAAAATACATCCAAACATACATATGACATCATACCATAAATCAAAGAGTCAAGTCAAATATAATATCCATGAAACAAAATAAAATATCCTCCCCTACATAAAGAATGCATCATCCTTGATGCAATAAACAAGTAATAAGAGAGTAGGAGAAAAGATACTCACAAAGCGCTACTCGTCTGTACTATCGCTCGAACTGCTCTCCTCGCTAGAGCTATCATCCTCGTGGTAAATGTATCACAAAGCTCCTACACAAAATATAGATAATGATCAAAAGGGAAAACCATTCTAAAAGTATCATATAAGATTCATAGCATAACTCCCAAAAGCAAATAACTAACCTATACTACCAAGAAGTAAAATAACACAAAATAAAAACTGAGAATGGAAAAGAGAGATAGTGTTTGGGTTACCTCCTAAGAAGTGCTAAATTTAAGTTCACTAGCTCGACCAGAATCAGACATCATGGTGTCGACGGTGAATCAGTGCCAAAGTATAGAGCATGTAATTTCTTGCGTTTCCACCGTTTAAACAATATGCCCACCAAAGTAAATATCCAAAGTAGTAGGTGGATCATTGTTATTTTGAACAATCTGTGTAAGGAAAAATAAAAATTAATACCCACAATATCATCAAAAGAATACCCTATAGGCTTTCTAAACTTATCTATTATTGAAGTTGTTTGTTTTTCATGTTCCTCTACATCATTAAGAAATTCATACCTTGCATTATTTGGAAGAGTTCTGAGTTCAATTTTTGAATTTTTTACTTACCTCAAGAGCAGCATGGTGTGAATTTTCTAGTTCTACCTTATGTACGTCAATGGCAAAATTGAATCGAGTGGTTGAGAGTAAGCCTTGACACTATCTTTAGTCATCTTATCATCATCATCATCATCATCATCATCATCATCATCATCATCATCATCATCATCATCATCATCCATTATACAAATTTCCAAATGGCTTTCATTAGTTTGGGTGACATTAGTTTCCTCAACCATTTTATCTAAGATGTCTACACTACTACATGGCCCAAATTGCTTATCAACTGTTACCTTTACTAACTTTTGGGAAAAAGGAATTGGTGGCTTATATGGTGGAGGTGGAATGTACACCGGTTCTTGTTCCCTACTTTGTGGAGTTGATTCCTCTTCATTACTTAGTTGCTCAATGCGTTTTGATCTTTGATCTTTCTTACCTGGAGTGATGTTACTCACTTGAGTCTCCTCTAATTGTTTAGCCAACTGAACTATCTAATTCACTAGCATCAACTAGCGGGTTTTAACAGATTCCTTCATAGATGCCAGATTCTTGACAGCTTCATCGATTTGCCTGAATTGTTGCTTGAACTCCTCATTTTGCTTGGTCTGGGAAACTATGAAGTTCTCAAGTAGAGTCTCAAGGTTGGATTTCTCAAGTTAATTGAACTGCCTAAATTCTTGCCTGAACTCCTCGCTTTGCTTGGTCTCGGAAACTATCAAGTTCTCAAGTAGAGTCTCAAGGTTGGATTTCTCAGATTGATTGAACTGTCTTTCTTCAAATTCTAGAGGTGGTCTAAAGTTTGGTTGAAAGATATGATTTTGATCATTCTCATAAAAGTAGTTTGATTGATTCCGCCAATTTGGCTTATAAGTACTAGAGTATAAATCATTCTGTGGCCATGAGTTAAAGTTATCGTTCGTGTAGACTTGCCCTAAAGATCGATTTAAGCAAAGAGGGATATCTGATAGATAATCAGTAGAATAGTGATTGTGACATCCGTAACCCTCATAAAAAACTGAATTCATCCTTGCATGATTGAATCGAGTATCTATAGAATCTTGCATAAAAACCAAGTGAGATTAAAGTACAGATAACATAAAATTTTCAATCAATATCAAAGAAATAAAAATCTAAAAACAAGAAATAAAGTATTAACAAAAAATTAAAATTATATAAAACAAAATCACAAAGAAAAGAAAACAAAAATGAAATAAAAATATCTAGTCTAGCAATCCTTAGAATGAGTCAATATTGATGAAATTGGTCCTCGACAATGTCGTAAAAAACTTGATGTGTCCACAAGTGCACGGATACGTCGAAGTAATAAAAATATCGATCTCATAGAGACTAATGACAAAGTACTAACTTATCTTAGGATCGTTAGCTAGATGATTCAGAAAAAGGTTTAATTTTTGTAAAAGAGAGAATGAAAATACGAATGGTTTGCAATTAAATTATGGAAAATCAGGACTTCAGGTTCACCACACTATGTTTTATGACTTTTTATAATTAAAATATCTTAAGAAGGATTTACTGTGCCAAAGGGGATTTATTCGCATGTACAGATTGCCCTTTCTAAGCAGTACAATCCGGTGTCTATCTGAATTGATCCCCTACTCTCATGGTTATTAACTCTGGATAAACCCAATGAGTTCTTAACAAATCAATAAAATCCCTCAAGCCGATTCGAACTACTCTTGTGTTTGAAACAACTTGTCTAAAAACTATAAATCCGACGTCGCAATTTACCTCGCAGTATTTCTTGCGACATCTCTAAGCATGCAAATTATTGCCAGTAATCAATATGTAATAAGCACAACAATAATTGAATCTAACACAAGTAAATTACTTTATAAGAAAGAAATCAATAATTAAGTCATGAAAACAAAAAGGGCTATACCCTAGTCCTGAAGTAGAAGTTACACTAGCATGGTGTTCATATTCACGTTGTAAAAATCCATATTTTGATTACAAAATTGGCAAAATAATAATAAAAATAACAAGAAGGATAAAGTGTGAGGCTCCCTCGTGAAGGTCGACACCAATCGGCCGGAAAAACAGAGTTTTTCCGGTGAAGAAATGTCTTCCGCCGTCAGTCGCCCTTGATTTTGCCCCTTTGTCGAATTCACGTTAAATCCTTGCCAAAGCCCCAAATAATCACTCCTTTGCTACTTTATATAGTTCTCCCTTATCTAATTAGGTTTTCCCCAAAACTTGGCACGAAAACGAGCTAAATCATGCAAGTAACGAGGTCAAAACCGAATTCAGTGGACGAAATCACGGCAGGGCTATGATTCTTTTTGTGTATCCTGGAAAATGAACCTAGAAGAATTACGATAGTGAAAATAATCACGGTAGTGCCGTAATTCTTTCTATGTATTATGGGTAGAAATTACGGTGGTGATAAAAATTACGGTACACCCGTAATTATTTTTGTGGAAAATTTTCAGGAAATAACGATCGTGAAAATAAACATGGTCGGGCCATGATTCTTTCTGTGAACTTTGAAACTTTGCATGAAATAAACTATGGCTGTGATTTTAATCACATTTACTTCAGATCACGGTCGTGATTCTTCGTACAAGCTCCGTTTTGCTTGAAAATTGACAAGCAGCTTCGTCTCAACGTCTGGAATCCATTCGGGCTCTCGGATCTTTCAAAATCCATAAATTTTGGTCATTTTCCCTAAAATATGATAAAAATAAAAAAGGGTGAAGATTCTGAACAAATAAAAGATTTTAAGCCAAAAGAGTAAAAACATGGTAGAAAAGAGAGATATTTTACAGTAAAAGCATAATAAAAATACTATATAAATGGTTGAGGAACCTAGGCAAGAGAGAAGGAAGCGCAGCGCACAAGTGCACGGCTTTATCGAAGTAATAAAATTAGATTGTTCCCAACGAGGATCTCGCATTCAAGTACCAATTACATAGCTTGTTTATATCTAGACTACTCAAAATATGGTTTTTGTATTACAACTTCTAGTGTGAGAGAACAAAAGCTAATGTTTCGTGTAAAAATCAATGTGCAAAAGGTCTGGACTCAAGGTTTTACCACACTAACAATTATGAATTGTTGGGGTATGCCCTTAAGGCTAATGTTTGAGGCCTTGGGATTATATTAGTATCATGAATAAACTCTATGTTTATAAAGGCAATAGTTGTTATTCAGGTTGTTACATTATCTGCTGCCATATGTATACTTCTGAATAATGTCTCAATGCTATTCAGCTTGGCTGACATGCAGTATTGTCCTTAGTCGAGATAT
>CM050438.1:59059405-59071656 GCA_027562315.1 Costus pulverulentus
ACAAGGAGTAGGCGATCATTCATCTTGTGTGCGCACGCTTTGGAGGAGAGCCACATCGCCCTCTTGCTTCCAAGTCGCCATCCAAGAAATGGCATTGGTATGATTTTCTTTTGATTTATACAATGATGAAGTTGATCATATATTCATGCATACGATTCTTAGAAACCCTAGCTTCCGCTATGCAAAATCTTATCTGCGCATATTAGGGTTCCCCCCCCCCCCCTTTTTAGGGACTTTCATGAATATAGTGAAATAAGATATTTGAACATAAAATTGCAGCATTGAAAGAGATTTTTTCTAATGTACAGATTATCTCCTCCCGAAGTGTAATCCGGTATCTATTCACGTTAATTCCCTACACTCGTGACAATTACATGAATAGACCCATTTAGTTCTGTGAAAAATCTAGAAATCCTTCAAGTAAACTAGAACTACTCTTGTGATCAAATTTACAGGTTTGACAAGAATAGATCTGACATCGCGATTCACCTCTCGGTTCTTCTCGTGACGTCTAAGACGTAAACATACTTGGCTAGAGTAAATTATGAAATACGTTCAATTCTGTTCAAATCAACTTAGTAAAATTCGTTACAAAGATCTAAAATAACAAGTTTATTTCGTAGATTATCAGTAGGCTACGCCCCGCATCCCAAAAATAGGTTTAAGCATTCATTTTTGTAGAAAACATCATGTATATTGATGAACTTTGCATAGAAACTCAAATAGATTACAAGAAAACACTAGAAAAGAAATTGAAAACCCTTATCCTTGATCTGGAGATAAGGATGGAGCATCCAATTCTTCCTTTGCGTGATCTTCCTACTCGAATTTCGCCTAGAAAATGATTTCTGCCCTAGCCGCCACCTCTGTCTACTTTTGTCTATAAAAGTCTCTTAAACCCTCCAAAAATCCTTTCTTTTATAGTTCAATTGGTTTAGAACTTATCTAGGAAGGTTTCTGCAAAGTTTGGTTGAGTTTCGACTCGATTCGAGCAGAATTAAGCGAAAAACTGAATGGGGGTAGAACAACTCACGGCCTGTGAGTCGTTCACGGCTGCAGCCATGAAAGTTTATGTGAATAGAAGCCGTGTACATAGAAGAAACTCACGGCCCGTGAAGGACTCATGGCCTCACCTGTGAAAAGTTTATGTGCACATTTTAACTTAGTCGCAGAACTGTCCCTGAATCGTGAAACTCACAGCTGGTGAAGGACTCGTAGTTGTGACCGTGAATCTTGCGTCTGACTTCCGTTTCACTCTAAATTTGATGTATGGCTTTATCTTTTCTCAGGAATTATGCCATAGCTTCAAAACTCATGAAATTCATTATTTTTATGTGATTTTATCTACATTTTCATCAAAACCTAGAAAAATGAAGATTTCATACCAAATGAAGTAAAAACACTAAAAATTAATATAAAATCATGCAATTAAGCCTAAAATACTATATAAAATATGGAAAAAATATGATGTAAATGCAACTCATCATTGAGCAATAGATATGCATGGGAGGCGCAAATGCTCACCCTAACACATGCAAAGGGCATGCACATAACTACGTAGGGCGAGTCTAACCATCCCTAGTGGAAAGGGCGCAACATAACCCATTATCGGTGCAAGCCACGTGGCGTCAATATGGGTCTGGACCCAAGGTTCAAACTGAACCATTGGTAAGCCCAAGGTTTGACTTATGTGCGAACCCAAGTGGTGCACACGTGGCATTTTAAGTGGTAAGACATGGCATGTGTGTGGCTGGCTCTCTGGATTTTAAATAGACCACAGGAGCAGCGGGGTAGCATTAAGTAGTGTTAAGGAGTATAGGGTTTCCCCTATAGCTTCTGAGCTAATGGCTAGAAACCTAGGCAAGAGAGAGGGAAGTGCAGCGCACTTTTCTAGTTCCACATAGACGTACTCACTATTGGAGCATCGTGTGGGATAGCAGTGACATGCGTCTAGTGGTTGGCGGTGGCACTTGGCGATAGGCACCGACAAACATTTGTTGGGTGCAAGCAAGCAGTGGCTTATCTTCTCCACACTTGCGTTAAACATGGTCAATCCTCAGTAAGCAAATGCAGTGCCATTCGTCTCCCCATTCGTCCATGTACCACAAGAGGCAAATAGCCTCCTTGTTTGCACTAGCGATCCTAACCCAATTCTCATGCTATGCGAGAAGCGGCAGGTGAAACTCGTGACGAGTGGCTTCGAGCAGTGGTACTGGCAGGGGTTTTAGGGTTTCATCGATGGCGACTAGGGTTCCAGTTGGACCCGACAACACTGGTGAGGTGAGTCTGGCAATGACTAGGACAGGTAGCTAGGCGATGCACGTGACTTGGGCGAGCTTGCGAACACGAGGTGAGTAGCCTACAGTGCTCGCATGTGTGAAGTAGGCTGCATGGGTACTCGTAGGGGTAGTGAGTGTTGAGAGTTGTGACACGTCATCCACTCCCACATGTGGTTATATTTAGGTGTTATTTTTGTAAGCATACTCGTAAGGGTAGTGAGTCTCCAAACCCCTCCTAAGTGTGGGTAATTAAAAGTCTTGGTGCTTCCACTTAAGTTTCCCTAACTGGATATTGTATTCTATATTTGGGCTTGGGGTTTCATAAAAAGTCATACCGATCTTGGGCAAGCTTTCCAAAGAAAAAAAAAGGAAAAATTGCTCGTGACGCTTACTTTATAATATTATATACTAGGATCTTTTGATCAGATCTATTTAGATTGTGATCTTGTGTGCTTATGACATTGCGATGGTATGTGTCTCATATCATGGTTATGATCGTTTGATCATACTTAGTTTATGAACCTATGATTATACTTGATATGATAGTGATTTTATGATTACCCTTGTCTATAATATCAAGTGATGCACATATTGGTTATGTTCATATGATTGTACATGTTTTGGATTATGATTTTATTATCATATCTATCTCTATTAAGATCTTATGATTGCACTTGCTCTTGATCATATAATCAAACATGATCATATTAGTAATTTTGTATAACTCCAGTTGTGCTTGTGATTTGAGGATCACACTATTCAGTTAGTCATCATGTGATAACTCCGATTGTGTTAGCGATCTGATGATCACTCTTGATATGATAGTGATCTTGGGATCACTTCTATTTATGCTAGAGAGTTTTTGCTCATTCCAATTATAATCATACAATCATGTCTATTTTTTATCTAATGTTGAATTTGTCTTGATTTTAAGGTAACATATCTTGTCTAGCTAAGATAGTATGAGCAAGTTTATTTATGTTTATATATTAGTGTAAGATCTCATGTTTAGATCTATCCAAGCTTGTGATCTTTTGATCAAACCTGATTTTGATGGTTAATACGATGATCATATTAGTTCATAGTCATATGACAATATGAGTTGTGATTAAGATTTTTAGATCAGATATGTGCCTGAGGTGCCCATGAATATAGTTGTTTAAGTGAATGATCTTATGAATATATATCTGTTGATGGTTGCAGAACCATGCTTGTTTATTCCTTCTCGAGCAGTTAATTTTATAATCATTTGTGACTACAAGTTTATATATATATAAAAAAAGGCTATGAGATGGAGTATCGATTCTTGTCATGATGTGGAGAAACGAATTCAAAATTGATCTGAGATCTATGTTGGAAGTCAAGGGATTTGATATTCATAAATTAATCTTTTGAGCTTGCTATCAATATTATGAGTTTATTGTGAATTCATAAGTAATTTATCAGTTAGATTGACAAATGTTCCAATAATAGTTATTGAATTTGTGAATATATTACATTCTTGAGAAAATGGATAGACATGTTATGGTTGGCATCCTCATATATTCATGAAGACATAAAAGAGTATAATTATGATTCACATGACTCTAGATTGATGTAACTGATTTAAGAACTATTTTATGTGGGGTCAAAATTGTTACATTAGAAATGTAATATGACCTTTATTAAATTTACCTTAAGTTAATAAGGCTTATTGTTTAATGGGATCCGGCTTCCAATGAGCGCAAGCGTTCATTGTTAATTACCCCTAAAATTAGGAAACCTTTGATTAAGAGATCTATACTATGAAATAAAATATAAGGCTAAGCAATTTTATTCATGAACATTTTTTGAAAATACATAGCTTGTCATGATACATGAGTGATAAAAGCAAGGAGTCTTTATGAATTTGGGTA
Source organism: Costus pulverulentus (assembly GCA_027562315.1). Taxonomy (NCBI): domain Eukaryota; kingdom Viridiplantae; phylum Streptophyta; class Magnoliopsida; order Zingiberales; family Costaceae; genus Costus; species Costus pulverulentus. The sequence goes on from CM050438.1 coordinate 59,063,580, forward strand.
ATTCATATTCGTCAAATGTTTTAGTCTTGCAATGGGCTATTAGAGAATATCTGGCCTAAGCAACACGATGTCATATTGAGGAACTATGCCCCGATGATAAACATCGACATACGCACCTCCCAAACAATATTCCATCGTAGTGCATTAAGACAAGTTGGATATTGGAATTTGGAAGATCATCCGGCCTTGACGGCGTGTTGGATGTTTGATTTGAGAAAATTACCCGGCCTCGCGGCTTGTTGGATAATTTGAATTGAGAAATTACCCGGTCTTGTGACTTGTTGGATAATTTGATTTTGAAAATTATCCGGTCTTGCGACTTGTTGGATAATTTAAATTTGAGGGAATTATCCGGCCTTGCGGCTTATTGGATAATTTGATTTCAAAAATATCCGGCCTCGCGGCTTGTTGGATAATTTGATTTTTAAAATTATCCAGTCTTGCGACTTGTTGGATAATTTAAATTTGAGGGAATTATCCGGCCTTGCGGCTTGTTGGATAATTTGGAAAATTACCCGGCCTTGCGGCATGTCGGATAATTTAATTTGAAAAATTATCCGGCTTGTGGTGTGATGGATAATTTAATTTGGAAAATTATCCAGCCTTGCGGCGTGTTGGATAATTTAATTTGGGAAAATTACCCGGCCATAAGGCATATTAGATAATTTAATTTGAGAAAATTATCCGGACTCGCGGCATATTGGATAATTTAATTTGGGAAATACTTTAGCCTTAACGAACGCAAAATTATATTGAGGAGTTATGCCCCGACGTTAAACGTCGACATACGCATCTCCCAAACAATACTTCATCGTGATGCGCCAAGGCTATTAGTATTATTTCGAAGGAGAATGCGACTTGGGTTGAGTTCGAGTGATTAGCAAGGTGCTGTTGATATTGATGTCATCTTATACACATTTTTTTATTGTTATTTTATTTTATATTTTTTTTATTTTTTGTTATTTTATTATTTTTGATTTTTGTTTTGTTTTTTTATTTTTATTTTTATTATTTTTTATTTTTTTTAATTTTATTTCCAATGTGGAAGAGTAAAGTTACTCTTCCCTGTTTGTGACTTTGCAGCCTTCAGCGAGGGGCTTGAGGGAGAAGGAATGGAGTCGACGAGCTATTCTCCGGAACAACCGCGGCATCAGCGAGGAACGAAAGGGATCAACTAGGATATGGGTCTTCGATTGTTCTAATGGAAGTGTCAGCGAGTATTGGGCACAGGCAAACAAATTACAGAGGCGTTCGTCTGTAGCTGGAAGTAGCGGCAATGTCAACTCGTTGTAGCGCCAATTAGTGGTGGCGTCCAGGTGACAAAGGTTGAAACAAAGGTGACCAGTGGAAAGGACATCCCGGCTAAAGGGGATGAGGCGGCGTTAGGGCTAGCAGCAGCAGTGAAGGTGGCGATCGCTGCAGAGGGTGTCAGCAAGTATTTGGCATCGGCGACTGCTGATGGAATAGTGGCTGGCGATGGCTACAGTTCGTATGGAGTTGAGGCAGAACCCATGGAAACAAGAGAGGCAGCGGGAATCTAGGTCTCCGGTTCTTTTGGTGGAGACGTTAGCGAGTGACAAGCTTTCTGTGGAGATGGAGATGAAGGTCGCAGAGGAGGAGTTTGGCATTGCTTAAGGCTAAGATTTGGGCAAGGCTGCGGTGACAAGTCGATTTCGCAGGTGAGCGAAGATGTCGTTAAGCTTCGGTGAGTGGAGTTGCAAGCTATTCTCCCAGGATTGCTGCACCGATCTGGGCGGAATTTAGGTGCCGGCGGGATGAGTGCAGGCGAAAGAGGCACAAAGGTGGTGAGGAGTCGCCTGTCCGAAGAATCGAACACGCAGACCTAGCGGTTCATTCATGGAGGAAACAGTTTCACTGTTTGCTGAGAAGCTCGCTTGAGACGAATTTTCCTGATGACGTTCACCGGCAATGTCAAACTTCTGGCATTGATGGCGTTGCCAAGCTTCAGGTGGCATTGATAGTGTTGTATTTTATCTTCGGATGATTTCATAATCCCTTTTGCAAGTTTCCTTTTTTTCTCAACAGCCGACAGTTCTTCTCCTTGATCAATTAGTGGATGATTCAACAAGGATTTAGGAGAGGCCACTTCCCTTACGAACAGCAAATGAATTTCAAGCAAAAGGGGTTGGATTGGGCTGATCGAAGCGGTCAATATGTGTTATTCCCTTTTCTTTGACCCAGTTTTCTTGATAATTTCTTTGGTTTTGGATATTAACAGAAGACTTAGTATGAAGTTAGGAAATCATCTTCGTATTTCCTCGTACACGTTGCTGACTAGCGATTTTTGATAAAAATAGAATTTTTTTCTTTTATTTATTTTTCATGGTTGTTTGTTCTCCGTTTTCTCCAGCCGACCTTCTTTGTTGCCTGTAAATGTCTCTTCAAGAGACTTCTCACAATAGTGTTTTATCCAAATATAGTGGTGCAGGGTTTCCTTCATGGTTCTTCCCTTCGCATAGCAACATTTGATCATTTTTTTATTCTGCTTCTTCTCCTATTATAGCTGCAGATTTGACGAGATCCTTCTCCTTTTTTTTTTTACAGCAATACAACACTAATCAAGTTTCGGCTGTCTTCCTGTAAGTTTCCTCTGATAGAAATTTTCCTCTAATACTTCTTCTATGATAGAAATTTTTGATGAGATACTTCCCTTCAGCGAGCTAGGTAATCGGCATATCAATTTTTTTTATGATTTTTGTCTGTTGAACTCCTTTGTTGAATAATTTCTTGTTTGTCTTGCAGCGAAAATAGGTAAAGGAGATCAAAGCTTTGACATGTGTTTATCCTCACTTGCATTTTGTCTTGATTACCTTTTGTCGTATTTCTTTTAATCCAGTTTTCCTTTTGATTGTTGTGATAAAGATTTGCTTAACACCAATTTGAATTACAAGCCGGCTAAAGATTCTGTGCTTCTTCTCCCTTGCACTTGTAGTAGGTTTTGAACTTTGGCTCAAATAAGAAAAAATTTCTTTTCTGTGCTGCCTAGTTCTAAAAGAGATTAAAGAGACGAGGTGCAGCAGAGGATTTGATCAGGTATTTGCTCTTTGTTAGTTTCCTTCTCATTTTTTTTGGATCCTTCTGATTCTGACTTCTTGTTTTCGGTTTACTCTCATGTTTTTTTTTGTTTCTCTTCTTCATCGTATTTTCTCCCAATCACGTCTTGGCATTTTTTGACAAACCAAGAAGAAATCTTTCTCTCTTCAGTTCAAACGGCCTCATCTTTGTTTCTTTAGTTCAAGCAGCCTCTTCTTTTCTCTCTTTTTCTATTGTCGAGAGATCAGTGTCTCCTCCTCTTCCATATTTTGTTGTTGTGTGATTTTTCAAGCACCCTCAACCTTGTTGCCATGGGTTTCTTCAGCCGCCTTTTCTTTTGTCATTATTTTTTATTGTTGCCAGAGATGCTTCAGCTCACCACCTCAGCGCCCCTTCTCTTCTTTGTTTTCTTGCTTCTTCTCAGCCGGGACCTTCATCCTGCTACTTTTCTCTTCCTTTTTTTAGCCGAGACCTTCTTCTTGCTATTTCCTTCTCTTCTATTTTTTTTTTTTGCTGAGACCTTCTTCTTGCTACTCTCTTTTTTCATCTTCTCGCACTTTTCTTTTTATCTTCTAGCACTTTTCTTTTTTATCTTCAGGTCACTTCACCTTTCTTCTATTCACTACTCTTCTTTTATTTCCTCACATCACTCGGGGGGATTTTTGAACATCATGCGTATCTACTCCTACTGCAGAAAGTAAATACTCCCTTTTTACCTTTTGATCGAGCAGCAGCGGCAGCGTTTTTTTTGTCTCGGCGCAGTCTCCTCTCCGTGTTCTCCCTTTTCTTTCTCGACAGCCCTCTTTATATAAGTTTTCTGCCAACCCCCCTCGAATCATTTCCACCAGCTGTAGCGCCTTTATTGCTGGCGCTTCTTCCGTTTGATTTTGGTTAATTGTAGCAAGCGTTTTATCTCTTCCCTTATCAGCCATCTTTTCCTTCGTTCACTTTCCTTTTCTCATTCCCAGCCAACGCCTCTCTAGTTTCTTCTATTTGCTAGTGTTTTTTTTTGTCTTGTGCTTCCCTTTGATTGTTACCGTATATGCCTTGCCTTATTAGCGGTATGCATTCAATTTCTATCCTTCCCTAACCAGCTTGGCATTTATTTCTATTGTCTTCTTTGAAATCTAGCAATTGCAGGATTTTTCTTTGACTTAGCCTTAATGTGCCACAAGTCAGAATTAATTTTGACTGGTTTTCTCTTCCGAATATATTTTGGGTTTAGGTGCATAATCATTTTGGGCTTTTCTTCTCTTCCATGTTAAATATAATTTACGATTGACTGAAATCCCCAACCTACATTTTTAACATTAATGCATCTTCTCTTCATTTTCCGCTTAAGAGTGATCTAGAAAGTTGAATCATTGAATGCAATTCCATGTCAGGCAAGAATTGTGACGAGGAATCTGTCTTTGCTACATTGCTCATTTATAGCCACGTCACTTATAATAAAGCATTACCACTCCAAACTCTTTTTATACAACTCTAGGTGCGAGGAATAGCAAACGTCGAGCAACAACCGCCAAAGATATCCAAACATTAGCAACAGACTAGAGCATTGGGGAATTTCTCTCATTTTTTTTGCTGACATGTACACATTCTATCTTTCTTCCCACAATAGTTGATGAGTCAAATATTTCTTTCTTTTTGTGGTCCATAATGAAATTTTGTAATAACCATAAACCCCTTTTTTGTTGGAATAAATCGAATTGTACATGCGCAGATTTTTAGTAAACTTATTGTATTGGTTGAGGTACAAATTGGTGAAGCCCAATGAAGGATAAAACTGAGCATGCTAGAACTCCCTTTTTTTTAGGTTAAACAAATGCCCCCCGACGGATTTTGTATAAGCGATGAGCGCGTACAAATCCGTTGGAAAATAGATTTTGATATTTGCCTGTCTAATCTCATTTTGTTTTTGGTATACTCCATCAAAAATCAAGATAACAATATGCTTGAAACTTTGGATTAGAACAACTGCTCTGAAGGACCTTCGAAAGCTCTCATGTATTGGGGATACTGTTGAGATGGACAAACAAAAACTTATGCTCCAAGGAGTCATTCAAGAACTTTTTTATTGTTTGTACTTGGGTATTATGTATTTCATTACATTGAGACTTGTATTCTCATGCCAATTCTTAGTCATAAATCTTTGATGCAAGATTGGCTAGTCTACTTGTGTCATTTCAAAGTGTTTATCCTCCTTTGCTATTTACACTTGACGTGATGTAAAGAGACTGGTCTTTGTAAAATGCTTCAAATATTATGGCATTACCAAGATTGTGTCTTGAATTTATGAACTTTCTCTATAGTGCTTGTTGCAAAATATTTTGAAAATTCAGCTGTGCAAAATTGCTATCATCATTAGTCTTCAGGCTTGAGCTTCGATCAACATTAAAGTATATGCATCTTCTCATTTTAATTGCTCGTCTGAAGGTTATTCATGCATAATGGTGTTGCAGATCTTGCATTCTTAAGTTGCTTCCCATGCATTGGAGATGACGAAAATGACTAATCCTGAGATATCTAATCATTTATTTCATAGCACAGTTGTCCTTTCATAATCTTGAACAAGAGCTTGGTTTATGTCCTTTGATCTTTTGTATAGACGGTAAGCACATACAAATACATTGGTGAAGATGTTTAGCATTAATGGGACGGGTAGCGACCATATACGCACGAGTACTTGTTTTGAGTATAATTTGAAATATTGTATGTCCTTTAAGTGAATGGCGCACTTAGCAAGGGTTTTCATGTGTGAATCCAATGATGAGCATTCTTTTTGGATTCTCCCAGCTCCACCACCAAGGAGAACTTTGAGTGCTTGTTGTATCTTTGGATTGACCGTCAAAGATTGGGAAAGTATTGCCATTTACATTTTGACCAAGGGAGCCTTCTCCTTTTATCATCTTCTACTATCTTTTTCTTCAATTTATTTGGAATTTGTATCTTATGGGGTATTCCATGTCACATTTCTTCACGTTGAAGGTAACATTCATGTGGAGGACTTTCTAAGCGTCATAAGAAGGATCTTCATTGTTATCTCAAACTTATAACATGTCTTCATATTTCAAATTGGAGTTGGATATACTATGAGCCATATCGCATCATTTAATATGTATTACATGGTGTGATTATCTGCAGTAGCTGCCCCACTCATTGATGATTAAACATATTGATGCAGGTTCAATTCCCTTTATAGAATTTACATTTCTTGAGATTTCATGAGGGTGGTATTGATTGGTCTTGAGTTGAGGAGGGTGGGCGGGTCTTCTGCGCTATGAACTTGACTAATGACAATGTGACCATTAGGTTTTGCCAACGTTTTATCAAGCCATCAAGGACTTTGTTGTTGTGTCAATTCATTGTTTTTATCCTTGATTTTGGTATTGTCAGGCTTGCCAAAGTAACGATGCCCCAGCGTGATTTTGCATCTATAGTGACATATTTGTTTTCCCTTGGCAATTCATCTTTTTTATCTCCGATCTTCAACGGCATGATTCCCATAGCTTGAACTTACGCTTGTCTCTAATACATGGGCATGTCATATCATTTCTCAAAGGCCTCTATTTCTGAAGAGTTCTAGATCTTTCATAATAAGATGGCATGAACTTGTAAGATTCGACATCTCTTGTTCATACATTTCAATAATCCATAAGAAGAAGTTGTCCAATATGTTGATGATAACCTTCAATTCCTTCAATATTCATCAGGTTTGTAATTATAATTTTTCCATTGACTTCATATCAACTAAGGTCTTGATCCTTGCCTTTTTAATGAATAATGATACTCAATGATGGGCCTTGAGAAGCTTTGTGTAAGTGTTCATTCATGAAGGATCAAATTTGGTTTTGTTTGAAACTCTTTTAGCAATATGAAGGGCTTTAAGAGTTGAATATAAGTTGTCATTGTGATGCAGAGAGAGGTAAAATGGGTGACTGAGCGTCGAAATAGGTGAATAGGTCTTTAGGTATGACATTCAAAATGGGTGAACGAGCCGTTGGATGAGCGGGTTCGTTCGAGATTTAGATGAACGGGCCGTGAGACCAAATGTTCAGAATTTGAGTGAACGAGCCATTAGGCCAAACGTTTAGAATTTTGGATGAATGGGTCGTGGGACCAAACGTTCGAATTTAAGGTGAATGAGCCGTTGGGCCAAACGTTCAGAGTTTGGGTGAATGGGTCATGGGACCAAACATTCGAATTTGAGGTGAACGGGTCGTGGGACCAAACGTATGAATTTGGGGTGAATGGGTTGTTGGTGTATATGCCCTGCAGACCAATGTATGGACGTGGTCAGGCATTGTTTGAATGTACTTTGATAGAATTATTATTCTTTATAGAGACATGGTCGTTATTATGTAGACTTCTCTACCTGCGTTGATGTATTAAGTTGCATAAATAATGTCCCAGGAGTTTAGATTGAATCCATTCTCATAAGCTATCCCCAGACAAGGTACCTTAGTAGATATGGGACAGCTTTGGTACATATGAGACTGGTGTATGGGCTGGTTAGGTGCGGGGCACAGTAACGCAGACATACAGGTGCATTAGATGCACTGGAGTGATCCACTGTGAGGATTGACTTGTCTAGTCAACAAGTCAATTTCACATACAAGAGGTTTGCATTGATCCTTAGACTTGAGGTATTCATGTCTAGATTTGATGATGGGTATGCTTTGATACAGTCTTACGTCTTTCCGTAATTGGGAGACCAAAACGACTGTCATTGGGCATGTCATAAGTCACGTAGAGACATGGATGACCAATAGTAGGATTTGCCCCTTCCTTCAGAGGAAGCATGATATCCACTCGGGGGGGCCCCATCTTATTGGTGCATGACAGGAATGTGTGGCCACACTAGTTGGGTCATGGTCAATGCATTGGATTGATAAACTTGAGACTAATCCAATGACAGGATATTAGTTTAGGCAAAGGGATCTATAATGCAATGGGAATCCTCGTTGCTTGTTAGGAGTTGTTGTCATAATGACTTAAGTCCTATGACATGGGTAGTAGTGAT
>CM050438.1:59093043-59111667 GCA_027562315.1 Costus pulverulentus
GGCTTGCTATTGTTAACTTGGGCTTAAGCATTTTAATAGATTGAGCCACGTTGCAAATCGGCTCACCAAGTTAATAAATAGTTTGCTTACTAAGCGGGTCGTAACAATCGATCTCGTCTCTTTCCTATCAATCTTTCTGTTTCCAACGTGATCTCGCAAATCTTCTCGAGAAGGTAATGATTGCCGATTCCTTTATAAATCTCTTTTTTTTTTGTCACAGGTAATAAACTTTAGATTGATTAAGCTAATCTCCTTTTTTCTTAGTTTAATGCTTCGAATGATTCAATCTATTGCTTCTCTGTATTATTTCTTTCCATGTCCAATATGGCTTTTAGCTATCAGTATATTGATGAATCTTAGGTGATTCTAAGTTGAATTGGTCCTTTTTATACATACGAGTACCTCAAATCAAATGCTTACAGGCTTCGACCAAGAGCTCCTGTCATCAAGTACAGTTTTAGTTGATGATCAGTAGGGATGGATCTATTTATAATATTATATTAATGTTATCCATGATTCCCTACAAGCGAATACTGATATAATAAATCACTTTTATGGAATTCTTTTAATTTCTTGTAGTTATTTAAAGTGAATCTTTCCGACAGCAAAAAGAAACTTGTTTAATTGTATTTGAATCAGCTGAAAAATACAATTGTCAGGCGTTTGTTGTTTTCCCATAGAATAGGAGTAAGGGGACTGGAAAGCCTCCAAAAGCTCTGCTGTGTATTCTTGCGATGATAGATCGCTTGATTTGAAAAAAGTTGGTATTTCAAGCTTCCAAGCTCTTGGCTTCAAGCAGTTGTCGTTATATGGCAGCATATACTGCCAATTCTTCAATGATCTAGTAGATAACATCAATGGCTTTCATAAGAACTAAGTCAAGCGGAATGCAATGTGATAAAGAAAAACAAGTTACATCCATTGGATCACCAGGTTGAATGATTAGCTGCTGATGAATAATTGACAAACACTGTTCCAAGCTCGAGACAACATACTGAACTTCTGACATTGATGGCAAGAGTATTTTAGGAAATTAATTATCCTGTAGAAACTAGATTTGATGTTAATTTAATAAACGAAGAAATAATAGGTGAAAATTGATGTTTGTCCAATATAAGAATCAAACGGAAGATGTAAAAAGGTGTTGTGTTGGGTGGCCAGTCTATTCTTTTTCTGAATAATCAACTTCCAAGTAATTTCTTGAACATACTCAACGACTTGCTTCACAGATTCTCTGCCACCAAATGGCTACACAAATTTTATTGGAGCTAGTTGTCTTTCTCTTTCAACATACTTGATTGGCCCTTTTGCTGTATTGTTTCATTCCCTTTTGACAAAGTCAATATTTTTGAGCCCATCTTCTTTTTTCTTCTGTTTCTTTCTTCTTCTGTCTCTTTTATCATCCTCTGTATTCAACTTCAACAAACTTTAACTTTCTTGTGCATGAAAGAATATGAGGAGGTGACAAACTTGTCGCTGTTAACATTTTTTTACAATGCAGGAGTTGTAAATTAAGCACAATATCTCAAAATTTTGCCTTCAAGGCTTCAACAACCAATGTATAGAGAGGGGGAAGGGAGGTTGGTTAATTTTCCCTGGTTTTCAGGAGATTTTCTAAGTGTTTTTTTTAGGGTTCGGGAGGTTTTATTTTTCTTATATATTTGTTTTTCAAGTCTGTCGAAATTGATTCGGGTTTTTTAATTAAGAAAAAAAGTCAAAAGATAATTAAAACCAGTGATGATCTACTAAACTTGGTCATGGATATTTTAAAGGAGCTGCAGTTAATTGAAAAAAAAAATTCTAAGCAAGGTTAAATTTGTTCGGTTGAATCATGTTTTGAGATTCGTGTTATAATCAAATATTTTCTTATTCTCACACCTAAAATATGATTAGACGGTGTGGGAAAACATCTTATTGACATTATTTTAGCATTATTAAACTGTGTAACACTTTGTCATTTCTAATTGTGATAGGTGTCATGCGCTATTTTATACAAATATAACAAAACAACTAAATTAATTATTATAACAAATTTAATAGTAACACAAGGCTTGAATTAATTAAAATCTCACGTAGGGGACAAATTTAGCTGTTTGTTAAGGTTCAGTGCGATCGGCAGGAGTGCACCCATACGCATGTCCCTCAGCCAATTCGAAGGGTTCCGACCTTCTACTTGCCAAGAAAAAAAAAAGGATGAAAAATCACATCAGATTCGAAAGCAAAATAGAAAAACAAATAAAATTACCTCAAGCAATCAGACCCAATCCTCGGGTCTCATTTTCATGAGTTCGAAATCCGCGTCTGAAGTCAATACTTGTCAACCCATCATCCTCACGCTCGAAAGTCGAGCATCTACTTGCCTTGCGTGTTCTTCATCCGACGAAGACATGTGACTGCAGAGCTTTCCCTCTGGCGAACGTCGAACAATCCCTATCCTTCATCCTACGATCATTAGTTGAAGCGTTCGAGCTCAGCGTTCGACTGAGGTCATCGACCTGGCTTCGCTGAAGTCATAGAGAAAAGGGATAAAGATGACGGGAGGATGATGGGGTGGCCAAGCATTGAAACAACGTATTTTTTAAAACATTGTGTAATTAACTTATAGCTAATGAAAGCCAGTTTACTCTAACACTTTTAGAAATTAGGTTTTGGTACTCTTATAAGAAAACCAAAACTAATCACCAAGTTAACCCTATCATGCACCTTTAAACAAGATGAAAACTCAAACAAAGCTTAAGCATGCAGTTGTTGGAAAATCCCGGGGATATTTTATAAATTTTGACATCACAAATTACATACGCAGCGGAAGAATATCCCCAAAATAGGCTGGTCCCAAAAACCCAATGAAGATAGTCTTGCGAGGGGGTCGACACGATGAGATAGTAAGTACCTAGAAGTAAGAAGTGCCGATACCGTTGTAGACGCCCGAGTGTGCGCCCTCTGCAGTCTCGCACACATGTTGTAGTCCGCAAGTGCACGGATACTTCAAAACAATAAAAGATATCGAACATAGAGACCTATGTGTTAAGTACCAAATAGTTGTTTTCTCACTAGCTAAGCAAATCGAATATGATGCAAGTAAACGATAGGAAAAAGCACGAAATATCTAAGAGAAAAACTGAGACTAGGGTTTCATCCACCTTAATTTCCATGACTAGATATAAATAAGTGTTCGTCAATCTAATTTTATTATGATAAAGATATAATTTACTTCATAAAGAAATCGTCTCGCTCCCGTGCAAGATTTATTCAATGCTGAAGATAAGTAAACCATTAACAAATAACTCAAGGATCACTCTCGTGCATCCGAATTCTAAGTCAATCATCTCAAGTGGAAACTCAAGGATCACTCTTGTGCATCCGAATCTCAACATAGGTTTTACTTATGGTTATCCAATGATCCAATACTCAATCTCTTACAGTATCTTCACGTTTATCACATTAACTAAATCCTAAATTCAGATTATTAATATGGCACTGTACTTCTAAAATTGAGATATTAAGAACAAACATAATCTCTTACGATGAGTTTCTATCATTCAATGTTAGGGTTCCAAGTTCTCAAGCAAATCAATTCTCGGTCCATATCGTGAAAACTCTAAAACATGCTAATAATATAAATCTTCAGAGAATTAAAGACAATCGTCACAAAAGCAGAATTATCATATCAAAATTATACTGACGAAGTAAAAGTTATCTAGTCATAAGAATTCAAGAGGATTACACCCCATGTCCCAAAAGATATCTAAGCTAACATGGAAGAAGAATTATAATAATCCATGGTTTAGAATGATCAGAAATCAAAGAGAAAGGGTAGAAGTTACAAAACGAGGCTGCAATGAAAATTATAGCCCATAATTTTGTGAGTGAACAGTGCCAGCACCTGCTCTTTTGTTGATTCCTCCTCCGATTGATCTCCTTTCGCTTTAAAGCTTCCTTGTGAAAATCACGGCCTGAGGTGGCCTCCACGCCTCTCGGCGTGAGGTCAAACCCTAAGGACGTGTCCCTCGATTTCTCTCTCGAACGTGGATAAAAATTGAGGCTTTCAGTCTCCTTCTCTTCTCCTCATTGATACGAGTCCGTAGCTTATTTCGGATCTCAAATTGGTGTCCTAAATCTTGAGAAATCATCTTTTTAAGTTTCCAGCGAAAGAATCGGGCAAAACTAGGTCAAATTACGGTACCATAATATTTATTACGGCAGTACCGTAATTTCTTCAGAAGTTTCTAGTAAAAAATCACTCAAAATTACGGTACCATAATATTTATTACGGTACTACCATAATTTCTTTCTGTGCTTTCTGGGGTGGAAATTACGGCACCATAATTTTCATCAGGGCATTACCGTAATTTTGCGAACTTGCACCGATTCGCATGAAATTTGGTAGGTGACTTCGTTTTGACGTCTGGAATCCATTGGTGCACTTAGATCTTTCAAAATATGACACTTTTTACCTAAAAATAATCAAAAACATGAAATGGTTTAGATTCCGCAATATTTGACAAATAAGGCTTAAAAACAAGCAAAAGAGCATAAATATGACATAAAAAGACTAATGAAATGATACAAAATATACTATAAATTTTGGTGTCATCAACACATGGATGTCTCAAGTCCTCTTCTTCCACCCCCGATGCTAGCCTCGAGAAGAAGATCTATGCCTTAGGAGAGTCTCTTGTTCACTTGCGCCAACCACGAAGGGAGTATGCGCCAAGGGAGGAAGAAGAAGAGAGGATGCCGCATGCCTCCTTGTTCCTTTGCGCCAAGGAAAGGAAGGAGGAAGGAGGAAGAAGCTTGCTTGTGCCCTTTGATGAAGGAATAAGAGAAGTGCTCCAAGAACTCAAAGCCTTCGCTCCTCCACTTGACTCCACGCCTCCAAGAAGATTAATTCCTCGAGAGGGGTCGGCTAGGGGTTTCTTTTATAGCACTAAGAGGCAATTAGGTTACTAAGGTAAGTGTTGGCGATTTGGCATGACTCAAGGAGTTTATTTAATCAATTATATTGATCAAATCCCTAATTCTAATTGCACCAAGGGCTTGCCTTAATGATGACACAAAAATTTATAGTATATTTTGTACTATTTGATAGGTCTTTTTGTGTCATATTCATGTTTTATTGCTTATTTTTATGCCTTATTTATCAAATATTACAGAATCTACACCTTTTCTGGTTTTTGATGATTTTCAGGTAAAAAGGCAGCATTTTAATGCGTTTTCAAGCAAATTCAGATGCATAGATGAATCCCCATCATTAGGAAGAGATTACATGTCAATTTTCATAAAGAATTGAAGCCTCAAACCAAATTACGGCAGGGCCATAATTAATATTACGGTATCGTGGTTTCACTGAACCTACAGAACAATGCATGGCACTACCGTAATTTGGGGTGAATTTTGAACAGAATATTTTACAGATATTATGGTACTGTCGTAATCCATATTACGGGCCGTAATTTCAGTCCAATTCTGACCCGACAAATTTTTGAGAATTACAGCACTGTCGTAATGGATATCACGGGCTGTAATCCTGGTCGATTTTTGTACATAACACTTTATAGAAATTATGACACTGCCATAATAAAAAACACGGCCGTAATTATGACCTGGACTTGCGATATTCATAGATATTTTTGAAGTCTGATTCTTGCGTGAATGATTGCGGATGATTTGGACCATCAATTTGGAATCCATAAAAAGGGAAATACTCGTCAGATAGAAGAGAAGAGAGACACATGAAAACCCCTAATTTTTATCCACAATCGAGAGAAAAATCAGAGTTTTTGCTGTCGCCCTAGGTTTCACCGCCGGGAAGCATACAGTGCATCTCCGACCATGAAATTTAAGGGGAAGTTGCACCTAGAGGAGGAGAACATACTCCAAAAGTTTCAGAGTGAAAGGAGATCGATCGGAGGAGAAATCAATAAAAGAAGCGTCGCCAGCACTATTCATCGTGACTTCTAGAGCAAACCTACGGTTGTAATGAAAATTACAACCGTGTTGTTATTTGATTTTCTCTTTCCTTTTAATTTTTAATCCTTTGAAACAATGGTTTATTGTAATTCTTCAACTATGCTAGCTTAAAAACTTCATGGGACATGGGGTGTAATCCCCTTAATTTCTTATGACTAGATGACGTTTATTTCGTTAAGATAATTTTAATATGATAATTCTATTTATGTGATGATTGCCTTTAATTCTCCTTAGATTTATTTTATCAGCATGATTTATAGTTTTTGTGATATAGACTGAAAAGTTACTTGCGAAAACTTAGAACCCTAAAATTGAATGTTAAGAACTCATCGTAAGAAATTAGGTTTGTTCTTATTTCTTGATTTTAGAAGTATATTGCCATGTTGATAATCTGAATCTATGATTGAATTATTGAAATAAACATGATGATACTGTGAGAAATTAAGTATCGGATCGTTGGAGAACCTTAAGTAGAACCTGTGAAAATTACAGTATGAAAGTATGTAGTTTTCACTCGAGATAATTGATTTAGGATTTGGATGCACGAAAGTGATCTTTGAGTTCTTTGTCAATGATTTACTTATCTTTAACATTGAATAGATCCAGTGCGAAAGTAAGGATTGGTTCTTTGTAAATTATCTACGCGAAAGCAAGATGATTTCTTTATTAAGTAAATTATATCTTTATCATAATAAAATTAGACTGACGACCTCTTATTTAGATCTAGTCATTGAAATTAAGGTGGATGAAACCCTAGTCCTAGTTTCTCTCTCTGATTTTTTCGTGTAGTTTTTGATAGTTTGCTTTCATCATTTTCTATTGCCTAGCTAGTGAGAAATTGATTATTCAGTACTTGACAAACGAGGTCTCTGTGGTTCGTTATCTTAATTATTACTTCAAGTATCCGTGCACTTGTGGACACAACAAGTTTTTGGCGTCGTTGCTGGGGACCTTGGTTTTTGTCAATATTGAAGATATTGAAAGTATTGCTAGACTAGGTTTTGTTTATTTTCTGTTTATTTTATGTTTTTCTACTTATATTAAGTTTATTTGATCTATCTACTTTGCATGCGCAGAAATCTTAGATCAGGACCTCTAGTTTGTTTTGATCCTGAGATTAACAAAACTCTTAGACTGCGCATGAAACTTAGGTTTGAACGAAGACAAGAAGGAGAAGTAGTCATGGCAGAAAGAAGATCACTTAGGGACTATGCAACCCCCAATCCACAGGAGATACATTCTAGCATTGCTAGACCAGTTATTGAGGCTAACAATTTTGAGATCAAGCCTGATTTCTTATCTATGATCCAGCAAAATCAGTGTGGAGGATCACCACTTGAAGATCCTAATCAACCCCTTGCTTTGTTTCTTGAATTATGTGATACAATTAAGAGTAATGGTGTTTCTAATGATGCATTGAAACTAAGATTGTTTCCTTTTTCTCTTAGGGACCGAGCACACTCTTGACTTCAAGCTCAACCTACCGGTACCTTCACCACATGGGAACAATTATCAAATGCCTTCTTGATGAAATACTTTACACCCAGCAAGACCATCCAATTGAGAAACCAGATAACAAGTATTACACAGAGGGATGACGAGTCTTTTAGCGAGGCATGAGATCGTTTTAATTATTTATAATGGAAGTGTCCTCACCATGGACTTGAAAATTGGGTTCTAATTCATACTTTTGACGATGAATTGCTTTATAATACCAGACTAACTGTTGATGCTGCTGCAGGATGAGCTCGCATGAGCAGAACTATTGAAGATGCTTTTAAGTTGCTGGAGGAGATGGCTGTGAATCAAAACTAGTGGACTACAGAGAGAGGAGTGCCGTTTCGACCTCCTCATGGTAAGAATGAAAGTGATAACTAGCGCACCTTGACTGAAAAGGTAGATTCTTTGTGCAACAGATTTGATTCTTTTCAAATGCAAACTGCTGTAGTTTCATCTTCTATTGTGTGTGATATTTGTGGTAATAATGGTCATTATTTTGAAGAGTGTAAAGTCATTGCTAATCAGGGTACTGAAAAAGTTAATGCTTTGGGGGGTTATAATCAAAGTAGAAACAATGATCCTTATTCTAGTACTTATAACCCTGGACGGAGGAACCACTCCAATTTATCTTGGAAGAGTAATAATCATGTAGGGGGACAAGCTGAGAATAGAGGATATCCACAAAGAAAAAATCAAAATCAAAACCAACCCCAAAATTCTAGTGTTGAGTCCATGCTAGAAAAGCTTATGGCTAATCAAAATCAATTCATGATAAACCAAAATAAGGAAATTGAAGATCTTAAGGGAATGGTTAGCCAACTTGCTTCTCAAGTAGGATCATTAGCAGCCCACAATAAAATATTAGAGAACCAGATAGCACAACAGGCTAGCACATCTTACAGACTCCCAGGGAAATTGCCTACTAAACCTGAACCAAACCCTAGGGAGCACTGTAATGCTATCATTACTTGGAGTGGGAGACAATTAGATGAACTAAAGGGTAGATTAGATGATAATGGAAAAGAGCCTGAGATTGAACATGACAATGAATTAGACTTGGAAAAATCTCCTGAGCATGAGCAGTTCCAAACTAGTTTGTCACCTCACCAAGGTGATGAACCTAAAGGTGATGAGCCATGTCGGCTTGATATTTCTAAATCTAGTTCACCTGCACCTTATAGGCCACCTATACTCTTTCCCCAGAGATTAGTACAAGCAAAATTAGACAAACAGTTTGGGAAATTTCTTGATGTTTTGAAAAAGCTTTATATTAATATTCCATTCATTGAAGTTTTATCTCAAATTCCCTCATATGCTAAATTTTTGAAAGAAATTTTGTCTAATAAGAGAAAGATAGAGGGCTATGGTACTATGGCTTTAATTAAGAATGTAGTGCTATTATCTAGAATAAATTGCCACCAAAATTAAAAGATCCAAGTAGTTTCTCTTTACCTTGTTCAATTGGGAGTGTGGCTTTTGACCGAGCCTTATGTGATTTGGGTGCTAGTGTAAGCCTAATGCCATTATCTACTTTCGCATGTCATAACTTAATTAATATCTCAAGCGATTTGACCAAATCCTAATCCAATTAAACCACTTGAAGATACCAAATAAGTTGTATGCGCCAATCCTAGTCTAACTAGGATTCTTCATGCGCTAATATGATAATATTCTCCCCATTATACTCTTTTAGCCTCTTTTCTCTTCATGACAACCTATTAGCAAGCCCCATTAAGTAATGGGCCTAGCCCAAAGTCCATTTTGCATGTTAACCAAGCTATTGGATCTAATCCAATTTAACCCAAGGTCAAATGAGGCTAACCATGGTTACTTTGGTAAATATGCCAAAAATGGAAGTTGGCCCCAATAAGTTTCTTTCATCTCATCAGGCCCGTTGGTGCTAATGAAATCTCCCAAATAGATCCAAGTTATCCAATAACTCGATTGAAAGGTTATCCAATCAATATGAAAACTCGAGTATCAATGTCTACGACCCTGTAGGTTCCTTTGACGTTGGTAGTTATGACCTAAGGTTACCACAAGCAGTGAGTGACACCTAGTAGTGCATCACTGCTACCCAAGTTATCGAAATGGATATCAATATCGACATCCCCATCATCGCAACTAGGTACAAATACATTATAGTCCCTTTGCCGAACTGATATCCGATTGGACAAGTGTGTCATCACTTGTTTTCACCCAATCTCATGGTCATGACTAAATCAGGTTCATACCTGGGTATGGCCATACACTTTTAGTCATAGAACCAAAGAGGAGCTCTATGGATATCAAGCTTCCCTTAGGAAGGGGCAAATCCTCTATCTGTTCATTGACCCTCTCATATGGGTCGTGACACACTTGATAACAACCGTTATGACCTCCCAACTACGGCGAGATGTTAGATTGTATTAAAGCATGTCACTAACCATATAGAATAGTCAATGACCTCAAGTCAAGGGATCAATGCATCGCTGTCACTTGTGAGGATAACTCATGACACAAAGTTATTGCCTCACTGCGGGTCAGTCCAGTATATCCACCACTGATATACCCATATGTCTGCTTTAGCATCTCGTGTCTAACCAGCCCATATACCAGTCTCACATGTATCAGAGATGTCCCATATCTGCTCAGGTTTTTGACTGGGGACTATAGTTTTAGCACAGATCCAGTCTATCTCCAGGGACATTATCATGTAAGTACACAATCGCAGATGTAAACAAACAATGATAACAACAATGCTAGAATGATATATAAGAAATATCAGTGTCAAGTAGTACAATGATGGACCAAAACTAGGTCTTAGGGCATATACCCCAACAATCTCCCACTTGCACTTAGACTTAGAGGTTGAGAAACCTCAACCCCATATCCCTAGCATGACCATCATGCTTTTGCTTCGCCAAAGCCTTGGTTAGTGGGTCTGTAAGATTGTTCTCTGTGTCAACTCTGCTAATCTTGACATCACCTCGGTCAATGATCTATCTGATCTGGTGAAATCTCTTGAGTATGTGTTTGGATCTTTGATAAGACCGTGGTTCCTTGGCCAGTGCAATGGCTCCATTGTTGTCACAATAGAGCTCAATGGCTCCATTGTTGTCACAATAGAGCTCAATGGCTCCATTGTTGTCATAATAGAGCTCAATGGGATCCATTGCACTTAGAACCACCTGAAGTTCAGAAATGAACTTCCTCCTTATCCAAATGGCTTCTTTGGATGCCTCAGAAACTATCACATACTCAGCCTCAGTTGTAGAATCAGCTATGGTTGATTGCTTGAAGCTCTTCCAGTATACAACGCCTCCATTCAATTTGAACATATAGCCGGCCTGCGATTTGAAGTCATCAGGGTCAGACTGGAACGATGCGTGAGTGTAGCCCTGAATACTGAGCTCTTCCTATCCCCCATAGACCAAGAACAGATCCTTAGTCCTTCTGAGATACTTAAGGATGTTCTTTACAGCTACCCAGTGCTACAGACCTGGATTGGATTGGTATCGGCTGGTTATGCTCACAATATAAGCAACATCTGGTCTAGTACACAACATTGTATACATGATTGATCCTACTGCCGAAGCATAGGGCACTCAACTCATTTCATCCCTGTCAGCCTGTGAGGTGGGACACTGGCTTTTGAGAGAGTAAGACCATGTCTCACTGGAAGGAATCCTTTCTTAGATTGCTCCATATAGAACCTCTCCAGAACCTTATCAATGTAGGTACTTTGACTAAGAGCCAAAAGCCTCTTAGATTTATCCTAGTAGATCTTTACGTCTAGGATATAGGCGGCCTCCCCTAAGTCCTTCATCTCAAAACACTTCCCTAACCATGTCTTCACAAACTGAAGACTGGGGATGTCATTTTCGATGAGCAGTATGTCATCGACATATAAGACCAGAAAAGTCACTAAGCTCCCACTGAATTTTTTGTATACACAGGCATCATCTTCACTTTTGGTAAAGCCATAATCTCTCACAGCTTCATCAAATCATAGATTCTAACTTCAAGATGCTTGCTTTAAACCATAAATGGATTTCTTCATCCTGCAAGCTTTATTGGCATCTACGGGATGGATGAAGCCATCAGGTCATGTCATATACACATCCTCTGTCAGCTTCCCATTAAGGAACGCTGTCTTAACATCCATCTGCCATATCTCATAGTCATGATATGCAGCTATAGCAAGTAGAATCCGAATGGATTTAATTATGGCAACTAGCATAAGGTTTTATTATAGTCCACCCTGTTGACCTATCTGAATCTTTTGGCTACTAGTCTATCATTATAGGTGACTATGTTGCCATCTATATCTGTTTTCCTTTTGAAAACCCATTTACACCATATGGGTTTTACCGCATCAGGTAGCTTAACCAAATCCCATACTTGGTTACTTGACATGAAATCCATCTCTGATCTCATGGCTTCAAGCCATTTCTCAGAGTCCGATCTAGTGACCGCTTCATGATAGGTCCTTGGCACATCCTCAATGATAAAGATCTCATCGTGTTGGGTCGGCAACGACCTATACCTCTCAGGTGCACGACAAATCCTCCTGGACATACGTGGGACCTATGTCTGAGCCTCTAGTCGTACAACAGCTGGTGCAGGAGGCTCATGTTCCATCTCTGTGTCTTGTGGTTGCACTTGGACCTCGTCCAAGTCAAACCACTGACTTCTTTCATAAGAAATTCTTTCTCTAGAAAGACAACACCCTGAGCAATAAAAACTTTATTCTCAGTGGGAACATAGAAGTAGTATCCTTTAGTTTCCTTAGGATACCCCACAAAGACACATTTATCAGATCTAGGTTCTAGCTTGCTAGAATCCTGACGTTTGACATAAGCCTCACATCCTCAGATCCTGATAAAAGAGAGGCTAGGGCGTCTCCCACTCCATACCTCGTATGGAATCTTGGAGGCACTCTTAGATGGAACAATATTTAGTACGAGAGAAGCTGTCTCAAGTGCATGACCCCAGAATGAGGGAGGTAGAGTTACATGACTCATCATAGATCGCACCATGTCTAAAAAGGTTCGATTTCTTCTCTTAGACACACCATTCCATTGAGGTGTTCCAGGAGGAGTGAGTTGGGATAGGATCCCACACTCCTTGAGATAGTCATAGAACTCAGTGCTGAGCTACTCTCCACCATGATCTAATCGAAGAGTTTTAATGGAACTCCCAAGCTAGTTCTCTACTTTATTTTTGAACTCCTTGAATTTCTCAAAGGATTCAGATTTATGTCTCATCAGATAAACATAACCATATCTATTGAAATCATTAGTAAATGTGATGAAATAGTTATACCCTCCTCTGGCTTGTTTATTGAATGACCCAAACACATCACTGTGTATAAGATCCAATAAACCTCCTACCCTCTCACCAGTCTTGGTGAAGGGTGCTTTTGTCATCTTCCCTAATAAACAAGGCTCACAAGTATCAAATTTCTCTAAGGAACTTGAATCTAACAACCCATTTGCATGGAGTTGTTGAATGCGATTCTTGTTTATATGGGCTAATCGACAATGCCATAGGAAAGCACTAACTGAACCACTCAGTTTGGTCCTCTTACTATTTATGTTACAAATAGAGCTATTCATGTCCAAGACATATAAACCATTGCACAATGTACCCTTCCCATAAAACAACAAATGAAAAAGAACAAGAGTTCTCCTTTATTTCAAATCTAAATCCTTTCTTTGCCAAGCAAGGAATGGATATAATGTTTTTGGTAAGCAAATGTACATAATACCAATTGTCTAGCTCTAATTGAAGTCTAGAAGGTAAGGATAGAGTCAAAACTTATACAGCAACAGCAATAACTTGTGCCCTGTTTTCAACCCGCAGGTCAATCTCTCCAGGCCGCACCGATCTACTTTTCTTGAGCCCTTGCATATTTGTACAAATATGAGCTTCACATGCAGTATCCAATACCCATGACATAGAAGTAGAAAGGTTGACTTCGGTAACATAAATACCTGAGCTAGAAGCTAAGGCCTTGCCTTTCTTCTCCTCATTCTGAAGTTTCTTGTAGTCCCTCCTCAGTGACCCTGCTCGCCACAGTGGAAGGACCTCTGTTCCTTTGACTTCTTTGCCTTTCTCTTCAGTGCTTTGGTAGGACATTTGGCACTACCCCTTAGCACATGCCTTACCCTTCTTCTTCATCTTCTTGGTCGCAGGGAGCAATAGAACAGAATTGGATTTGGTCTTGCCCATTTCATGCTCGGCTGTCTGGAGCATATTCAACAGTTCCTCCCAAGTGCAGTCAATCCAGTTCATGTTGAAATTTATAATAAACAGACTAAAGCTAGGGGGCAGGGACTGCATAATAAGATCTACAACTAGC
This sequence comes from Costus pulverulentus, assembly GCA_027562315.1. Lineage (NCBI taxonomy): Eukaryota > Viridiplantae > Streptophyta > Magnoliopsida > Zingiberales > Costaceae > Costus > Costus pulverulentus. The sequence goes on from CM050438.1 coordinate 59,106,860, forward strand.
TCGTTATGTATGGTGTGCCATAGTCTTTTGAGATGATCTACAATTCCAATTAACTTGAGAATATGGGGTCTCACTGGTGCACCCTCAAATAACTTGCACCGAAAGACTGCTTTAGTAGTGTCATATCTCTCAGTCCTGGCCTGAGCTTCAAACATCTATTTCAAATGAGTTATCATCTGAAAAGCGTTTTGCTCCTTATATTGCACCTGAAGTTCAGGTGCCATAGTGCCAAGCATGAGACATGCTACTGATAGGTTTCCGCAAGTGCACGGAATTATCGAAGTAATAAAGAAAGATATCGAACCACAGAGACCTTATTGTTAAGTACCGAATAGTTGTATTCTCGCTAGCTAAGAAAACCGAATATGATGCAAGTGAACGATATAGAGAGAACACGAAAGATAATTGATGACACCAAAATATGTAGTATATTTTGTATCATTTTAGATATCTTTTCATGCTAAATTGAAGATCTTTTGCTTGTTTTCATGCTAAATTCATCGAATATTGCAAAGTCTACTCCTATTTTGGTTTTTCATGATTTTCAAGCAAAAAGGCACAAATTTGGGCGTTTTCAAGCAAAATCAAACACATGAAAGAATTACCATCATCAAGAGGAAGATACACAAGAAATTTCACGTAAATCGAAGCTAGGAACCAAAATACGGCAGTGCCGTAAGGGATTTTACGGTACCGTATTTTTCACGGCTACCGTATTATCGAGATCACGGCCGTATTTTGGTGATTTTCCAAACAGAAAGTTTTCGCAAAAATACGGCACCGCCATAAGGATTTACACGGCCATATTTTGGGGCACTTTCTGAACAGAGACTTTTCTCGAAATTACGGCACTGCCGTAAACTTCTACACGGGCCGTATTGTCCAGACATATTCCGACCAGAAAGTTCAACCGAAATTATGGCACTGCCGTAAACCAAATTACAGGCCATATTTTCCAGCGTTTCCAGAACAGAACACTCAAGCTATTTTACGGCAGTGCCGTGAGATATTACACAACCGTAATTCCCAGTCAAAAACGTAATTTTTTTGAGTCTAAATCTTGCGTGAGCCATAACTTTTGATCCAGAGGTCCAAATTGAAATCCAAAAGATGTTATGGACTCGGCTTTAAGAGGAGAAGGCGTACGAAGTGGAAGAGGGAACGTTTATCCAGGATCAAGGGAGAAATCACCAGAGAGGTGGCTAGGGTTTGGCCTCGCACCGAGAGGCGTAGAAGTCACCTCAGACCTTGATTTTCATGCAGAAGCTTCGCCTAGAGGACAGAAAGACAACACAAATGTTTGGAGTCTGATCGGAGGAGAAATCGATGAAACAGCGGTGACAGCGCTGTTGATCACGAAATTACGGGTGTAATATACATTACACCGGTGTTGTAACGTTGTTTTCTTCTTCTTCTCTGATTTCTAATTGTTCTAAACTATGATTCATTGTATTTTTTTCTTCCATGCAAGCTTAAACATAATTTGGGACATAGGGTTTAATCCCTTTGATTTTTAATGATTAGATAACTCTTTCTTTCGTCATGATAATCTTCGTTGTGATAATTTTACTCTTGTGATAAATTGTGCTTAGACTCTCTATAATTTCATGTTATTAATTATGTTCTTAGAGTTTTCGCAATGAGACTGAAAGGTGATTTGCTTGAGAGCTTGGACCCCTAGAATTGCATATTAGGATCCCTTCCCTAGGTTAGATCTAATTTGATCTGTTCTAGTAAACTAATTGCCATAATTATAACATGAATCTATAGATCGAGTCTATTGTCAAACGTGGAGATCTTGCATGAAAGTGAGGATCGGAACGTTGGAGATCCATGAGTAAAACTAGTGTTGAGGCTCGGATGCACGAAAGTGATCCTTGAGGTTCCACTAGAGATTGTCAATTTAGAATTCGGATGCACGAAAGTGATCTTTGAATTCTCTGATTGATGATTTACTTATCTTTAGCATGAGATAAATCTTGCGCGAAAGTGAGAATTTATCTCTGCGTGATTGTCTGCACGAAAGTGAGATAATCCCTTTATAAAGTAAATTAGGTCTTTATCGTAGCAAGATTTGATTGACGAACCTTTTTATTTATATCTTATCATTGGAATTAAGGTTGATGAAACCCTAGTCCCATGTTTATCTCTCTGATTATCTTTCGTGTTATTTCTATTACCTATTTGCATCATATTTGGTTTACTTAGCAAGTAAGAATACGATTATTTGGTACTTAACAATAAGGTCCCTGTGGATTCAATACTTTTCTTTATTACTTCGATAGTTCCGTGCACTTGCGAAATCCTATCAAGTTTTTGACGCCATTGTCGGGGACCTTAGTTTTGTTAATATCAAAATAGTTGTTAGTATTGCTAGACTAAGTTTTATTTTTGTTTTAGATTTAACTTTGTTTTTTCTTTTTGCAGATTTTGGATTTTCACAGTTGTGACAGAACTATGATATTTGAAGATTTGTGAATTTACTTGTGTTTTAGATTTTCTATTTTTTTCGATATTCTGAAAAAAAAAAATTTTGATTGATTGGTGTTGGATTATCTTTCTGTTCTTGATAGATTTCAAAACATGTCTTTTAATCACAACTCCTGGGCAACTGAAAGAGGTGAGGTATACATGCCACAAGGTAAATCTCTTGTAGATCAATTTGACTCTTATGTGCAATCTTGTTCTTTTGATTACTGTGTTATTTGTGGATATCCTGATCATTGTTCCTCTGATTGCACATTTTTAAAACCAAATTTATCATGGCAAGAACAAGATCGGTTGTATTCTAGATGAGAAAATCATCAATCTTTGACTGTTAATACTGAATTGCTAGAAACCCAGATTGCAAAGCATGATGTTTATTTGAGTTTGATACTGAAAAACTTGATTTAGAAAACTCTCCCTATGATCATGATTGTTTTGAGATTGAGCCTTATGTGAATATTAATAAATCTCATTCTGATCTTGATAATTTTGATATTGATTTACCTGATAATTTATTTGAGGAAAAGGTTGAGAAAATTGAAATTGAAAACCCTTCTTTTGATGATAATTCTGATTTTGATGTAAATTTATATATGGTTGAATCTGGTGAGCATGATGAAGGTTTGAAAATTATAGACATTGATGAATCCCACTGTGATTTTGGTGATATTGTTGAAATTAATGATAAGTCTTTTGAGGTTAACTCTGATCCTATTGTAAATATTGATAAATCTTATTTCTCATATGATTCTGATTTTGACTCTTCTGATTATGAATTATTTGTGGGGAAGCATGAGGAAATTAATTTTGAAGAGTCTCATCTTGACTTTGTTGATAATTTTGATATTGATAAATTGTTTGATGATGAACATGAGGAACCTGTAGATGATTTGAATGTTGCAAAAATTGATGTATCTCACCATGTTGATGCTTTGCCCATATCTATTGCTCAACCTTTTGATTTAATTGAAAATTTGTGCTTTGTTGAGGAATCTAATGAAAGACATAACTATTATTATGATGATCCAATGCTTGAATATTTTGATAAAAGTCCTATTATGATTGAAAAGATAAAGTTGAAGAAAGGACTAATGATTTTACTCTCTAATAAATTTAGGAAGATCATTGAATATCCTTCATGTGAAGATTTTGATTTTGATTTCTGCATATTTAAGAAAGCCACATTAATCATGATTTATGTGAAATTCTGGATATCTGGATTTGTGGCTAAACTGTTTAGAAAAAGGAAATGCAAAAAATTATATGCTTTATATTTTGGAACCGATTCACCTGCTTCACCATGATATTGATTTTTGGTCAAGCTATGGACCTAAAATTAGCGCTTCTTGGGAGGTAACCCAAGCACTTTTATCTTAGTTTAGTTTCTTTTATTTTAATTTATTTTTAGAAATAATTTTGCTTTTATTTTTGCAGGAAAATCAAAATTTGCGCAAAATACGGCACTACCGTAATCTAGTTTACGCCCGTAATCTGCTCTGATTTCTTTTCCGAGAGTTTTTAGTATTTTACGGCGGTACCATATTTCTTTTATGGTATCGTATTTTCTAACCGTTTTTTACTTCACGTACCGTAATTTTAACTGTTTTCTTTTCTGAAATTTTGTGAAAAATACGGCAGTACCGTAAACAATTCTACGGTACCGTATTTCCTACATATTTCTTAACTGAGAGTTTTTTGTGCAAAATACGGCATTGCCGTAAAGCATATTACGGTACCGTATTTTTAAACTGCTTCCAGTTTTTGAGTAGATGTCTTCTCGCATTGATTTTAAGAAACTGGGGTACGAAAATTTTTGATTTTTGGCACGACATGGAAGTACTGATCTTTGTCTGTTATTTGGAGATTTTTGCTGAATTTTAGAATCTATGGATCTTTCTGAAACACATAGCAACTTTTTGATTCTGATTAGATTCTGTGCAGTTTTTCATTTTGTAATATAAGTAGCCTTCTTTCTGCTGATACCCTAAATTCCTGAAAGATTTTGATCCTTTATTTTTCACATACCTGGAAAGATCAAGTTTTATTCTACTTTATGGTTTTGTCTGTTTTTTGTTTGGATCATTAAATCTTATTCTTGGGTATGGCTACATTTCATAAAAAAAAATTCAAAAACTGCCTTGATTTGCTTTCTACCTGTTATAGGTTCTTCTCTAGATCTGCATCCAGCACTTGTTGGGGTATGCCCTTAAGGATAATGTTTGAGGCCTTGGGATTCTTTCAGTATCATGTATAAACTCTTATGTTTATAAAGGCAATGGTTGTTATTCAGGTTGTTACATTGTCTGCTGCAATAAATGTAC
>CM050438.1:59126593-59146920 GCA_027562315.1 Costus pulverulentus
GTTGGTATGATCCCTTTAAAGATCCTTTCGCTTATACATAAGTTAACCATATGATCTACATGCGGTCTTGAGGGTGACACCCCTAAAATTGCATTTGCGCCCCCCCCTTAGAAAGGGGCTTTATCCGCTTGCGCTCCCCCTTGAAGGGGACCCAACACGGACTGCTTTCAAAACACCAATAGGTATGTCTCTGTTTCAATTGATTTATGGAAAATCATGTCACCTGCCTGTGGAACTTGAACACAAAGCATACTGGGCAATCAAGATGCTGAATTTCGATTTAAAGAGTGCCGGGGGAAACGGAAATTACAATTGAATGAGCTAGATGAGATTAGACTCTCTACATATGAGAATGCAAAAATTTACAAGGAGAGGACAAAAAGATGGCACGATCGACATATTTTCAGGAGAGATTTCCAACTAGGTGACTTTGTTCTTTAATTCAATTCTAGATTGAGACTTTTTCCTGGAAAGCTTATGTCTCGATGGTCTGGTCCTTTTCAGGTAAAGAAAGCTTATCCTTACGGAGCCGTGGTTGTATGGAGTAAAGAAACAGGAGAATTCAAGGTTAATGGTCAGAGACTTAAGCACTATTATCAAGAAGAGCTAATTGAAGAAAAGGAGAGTTTTTATTTAGATGAACCACGATCAGGTCTGAGTGTCAAAGGGTCAAGCTAAAGACATTTAAATTAGCGCTTCTTGGGAGGCAACCCAAGCTTTCTAACTTTAGTTCACTTCCTTTTATTTACTTTTATCTTAGTTTTATCTTAGAATTAATTTTTATTTCTGAAAAAGAAGCACGGAGAAGAGAAGAAAAAGAAAGCTCGGCACAAATAGTTGATAAAATTTTGTAAGTATCCTCTCCCGTTCAGATTTTGGGTTTCATCATTCACTCATGTTTTTGTGTCTACCACCACTACTCCATCTACATGATAATCTTTTGATTTAGAAGATTGATTTGTGGCCTTGATCTACCTTTGGGATTATTGTATATTGCTTGAATTGATGTTTGATGTTGATGAGTGAATCCAAAATTGAGACTAGAATAAGACCTATCATGTTAAATTTATTTCTCTTATACATATCTACTTTTGAAATTCTTCATTGGTTGAGGAGTAAGATTCTAGGGAGATACGTTGTTTGAAAATTTGATTTAAAAGTGAAACTACTTCTTGAATAAAATCAGCATATGAGTATGAATACTTGAATTGATATTGATTGACTAGTCTAATTGAGGTTTTGTTTATTTTACTATTTGTTGGGAAAAAGAATCCAAAATGCACAAAATTAGTGAGAGACTCCCCTTCTTGGCACTGTGTAAAATTGACAGTGGTACCGAACGACATGGGTTGATGTCTAAAAAGAAATGAGGGGAATCTATTCACATTAACTCCGCTGTCTTTGGTAAAGATTCCCAATACTAAAAAGACATGAGTTCTATTACACTGACTATGTGGTAAGTGTACTCCGATTTCGTCACCAGAAAAAAGGTGGTAATCGAATTAGAGAATGTGATTGATGCAAAAAGAAACAAAAAGTATGTATCTATGTAGGTACATACCATCCAAAAACAAAAAGAAAAAGAAAAATATGAGTGGAAAAAGATTTCGGATATCCTATTCCTGTAGGCAAAAGTATGATAAACCTAAACTGAAAATTGGATAAAGTCTTGAGATTGAAATTCTTTCTTTTATGCAAGTTGCGATGTTTTATTTGACTAAGTTGTGAATCTTGAGAATTAGATTCAAAAGGTGATATATCTATTTTAAAATTTTATGATGCAATTAATGAAGAATTTTCATTGGTGATTGTATGTTAAAAATTTATTTTCCATGAGAAAGTCTATGCCTATGATCAATTTTTGAATTTTCTTGGTTTTTGCTTGAGGACAAGCAAAGTTTGAGCCTTATGTGTTTGATGACACCGCAATCCACCGTGATTTCTATGCCATTTTATTGGTATTTATATGTCATATTCATGGACTTTGCTTGTTTTTATGCCATATTCTATCAATATCTGCAGAATCTACACTCTTTTTAGTTTTTGATGATTTTCAGGTAAAAAGGCACTATTTTTAGGCATTTTCAAACAAAATGAAATACATAGAAGGATTCCCATCATCAAGAGGAGATCACCCAATAAATTTCACTCAAAACGGAGCAAGTCAACAAATTACGGCAGTGCCGTAATCTATTTTATGGTACCGTAATTCCAAATAGTACTGTAAAATCCGAGCCCTACCGTATTTTGAAGATTTTTTGAACAGAAAGTTTTTACAATTTTACGACACCGCCGTAAGCAATATTACGGTGCCGTATTTCGGAGCGCTTTAGAACAGAAACTTCACCCGATTTTACGACACTACCGTAAGAAACTACACGGGCCATTATTTCCAGACGTTCACGAATAGAGAGTTCAACCAATTTTATGGCACTACCGTAAACCAGATTACGGTTCCGTAATTCTCGGACGACATCAGAACAGAAGACTCAAGCGATTTTACGTCAGTGCCGTAATTCCTATTCTGAATGCGACGCCCAGGTCAACTTCAACGCCCAATTTTTGTGGAGAGGATTGCGAGTGATCCAGAACACTAAATTGGATACCGTAAGAAGAAAAAAGGGAGCTTTTCACGAGAGAATTACGGAGAGACCAAAAGCCCCAAATTTCGTGCACTATCGAGGGAGAAATCGTGATCCACGCCGCTGCCTAGGGTTTCGCAACCGCGCTCGATCCAGATGTTCTCCGACTGTAATTTTCATACTGAAGCTTCGTCTGAAGGAGGAGACAACATGCCAGAAGTTTCAGACTGAAAGGAGATCGATTGGAAGAGAAATCGAAGAAAAAGGAGTCACCGACACTGTTCATCGACGGGTCTTGCAAATTACGGCTGTGAAATACTTCATAGCCGTGCTGTATTTTCTAAACTTCTCTTTTACTTCGATTTTCGATCCTCTGAAACCATGAATCATTGTAATTCCTTCATGATGATAGCTTAAACTACTTTTGGGACATGGGGAAGTAATTCACTTGATTTCCAACGACTAGATGACTATTTTTACTATTTCGTTGAGTTTAATATTACCATAATGATTTTGCTCATGTGATAATTGTGCTTAGACTCTCTATAATTGCTTGAGAATTTGGAACCCTAGAATTGCATGTTAGGATCCCTTCCTTAGGTTAGATCTAATTTGATCCGTTCTAGTAGATTAATTGCCATAATTATAACATGAACCTATAGATCAAGTTTATTTGTCAAACGTGGAGATCTTGTGTGAAAGCAAGGATTGGAACGTGGGAGATCCTTGAGTAAAACTAGTGTTGAGACTCGGATGCACGAAAGTGATGCTTGAATCTCCACTAGAGATTATCAACATTGAATTCAGATGCATGAAAGTGATCCTTGATTTACTTATCTTCAGCGTTAGGAAGAATCTTGCGCGAAAGCGAGGATAAATCCCTGTGCGGTTGTTTGCATGAAAGTGAAACAACCCTTTTATTTAGTAAATTACATCTTCATCATGATAAATTTGAACTGACAAAATCCTTATTCATATCTAGCTCATTAAAGTTAAAGTGAACGAAACCCTAGTCCCAGCTTTTCTCTCTGATAATTCCGTATTTCGCTTCCAATTTCTATTCTCACTACTTCGATTAGCCTAGATAGTAAGAAACCAGCTATTTAGTATTCGACAACATAGGTCCTTGTGGATTTGATACTTTCTTTATTACTTCGAGTATCCGTGCACTTGCGGATCACAACAAGTTTTTGGCGCCGTTGCCGGGGACCTTAGTTTTGTTAATATCAAAATAGTTGTTAGTATTACTAGACTAAGTTTTATTTATTTTAGATTTAACTTTATTTTTTGTTTTTGCAGGTTTTGGATTTTCACAGTTGTGACAGAACTGTGAATTCTTAAATTTGTGAATTGCTTGTGTTTTATTCTTTTTAAATTTTTTTTATATTCTGAAAAAAAAACAAAAAAAATAATTTGATTGATTGGTATTGGATTATCTTTTTGACCTTGATAGATAAATATGTCTTTTCATCACAATTCATGGGCATCTCAAAGAAGTAAGGTATACATGCCTCAAGGTGAGCATAAAGATTATTCATAGATGACTCTTGGAGAAATATGGAAATTACACAATATTCCTCTTATTTATTGCAATATTTGTAAGTCTTCTGATCATTATACTTGTGATTGCAAATTTAACATGCCTCAAAATTCTAATTCTTCATGTTATCAAGATGATTCATGGTGCACTGCTGCAGATGAGAAAGATTATTTGGTTCATAAATTAAACACTTCTCTTAAGCACTCTGTTATGAAATCTTGTTCTTCTGATAGCCGTGTTATTTGTGGATATCCTGATCATTGTTCCTCTGATTGCCCATTTTTAAATCCCAATTTATCATGGCAAGAAAGAGATCAATTGTATTCTAGATGGGAAAACTGAACTTCTTTATATGATGATTGCTCTGATCATGTTTCTGAACCATAATTTGAATTTGATATTGAGAAACTTGAACTAGAAAAATCCCCCTGTGATTATGATTGTTTTGAGATTGTGCCTTATGTGAACTTTAATGAATCTCACTCTGTTGTTGATAATTTTGACATTAATTTATCTAATAGTCTATTTGAGGAAAAGATTGAGAAAATTGAAATTGAAAAACCTTCTTTTGATGATAATTCTGATTTTTATGAAAACTTATTTATGGTTAAATCTGATGAGCATGATGAAGGTTCAAAATTTATAGACATTGATGAGCCCCACTGTGATTTTGGTAATATTGATGAAATTTATGATAAAACTCATAAGGTTAACTCTGATTCTATTGTAAACATTGATAAATCTTATTTCTCATATGATTATGATTTTGACTCTTCTGATGATGAATTATTTGTGGGGAGGCATGAGGAAATTGATTTTGTAGAGTCTCATCTTGATTTTGATGATAATTTTGAAATTGACAAATTATTTGATGATGTGCATGAGGAACCTGACAAGGATTTGAATGCTCCAAAAATTGATGAATCTCACCATGATGATACTTTGCCCATATCTATTATTGACTCTTGTGTTTTATTTGAAAATTTGTGCTTTATTGAGGAATCTGATGTAGAATGGAAAGACTATTATTATGATGATCCAATGCTTGAATATTTTGATCAAAGTCCTTTTCTCATTGCCATTGAAAACATAAAATTGAAGAAAGGACTTATGATTTTACTTTTTGACAAACATAGGAAAATCATAAAGATTACCATGAGAGGACTTGAAAATTTTAATTTCTGCATACTTGAGAAAGCCACATTGATCATGATTTGTATTGAATTTTGGATATTTGGATTAGTGGCTAAACTTTTAGGAAGAAGAAAATGCAGAAAATTGTTTGCTCTTTATTTTGGTACTGATTCACCTGCTTCACCATGACATTGAGTTTTGGTCAAGCTATGGACCTAAAATTAGCGCTTCTTGGGAGGCAACCCAAGCACTCTATCTTAGTTTAGTTCCTTTTATTTTAGTTAATTTTAAGAATTAAATTTTCTTTTCTTTTTGCAGAGAAAGCAAATTTTAGCGCAAAATACGGCACTGCCGTAATCTATTTCACGCCCGTAATCTATGTTGATTTCTTCTCATGAGGGTTTTATGGATTTTATAGCGGTACCGTATTTCTTTTACGGTACCGTATTTTTTGACTATTTTTGAATTCACGTGCCGTAATTTTGACTGCTTTTCATTCGAAAATTTTCTGACTTTTACGGCAGTACCGTAAGGAATTCCACAGTTCCATATTTCCTGCATATTTTTTACCCGAGCACTTTTTGCAAATTACGGCACTGCCATAATCGGCTTTATGGTACCGTATTTGGAAACTGCAGTTTTCTTATTGACTGGGTGTTTTCTCGCTATAATTTTAAAAAACTAGGTTGCAAAAATTTTTTATCTTTGAAACAGCATTGACATACTCATCTTTGTCTATCTTTTGGATATTTTTGCTGAATTTTAAACTCCATGGATCATTTTAAAACACATAGCAACTTTTTGATTCTGATTAATTTCTACAGCAGTTTTTTCTGACTGTTCTGGCTAGCACTTTTGCTGCCACTTTTTAAGATGTTTTGGTGACGTGAATCCCAGATTTTTCACTTGGAATTGGAAGATCGTGTGTCATTCTACCTTGTGGATTAATTATTTTCATGAAAATACTTTCTGATCATTCTAGGACACATAGCAACTTTTCAAAATATGATTAACTTTTGTGCAGTTTGTGCAGTTTTTAATCTGAATAGCCTTCTTTCTGTTGATACCCTAAATTCCTGAAAGATTTTGATCCTTTAATTTTCATTCGTCTGAAAAGAGCATATCTCATTCTATTACATGGTTCTGTCCATTTTCTATTTGGGTCATTAAATTTTATTCTAGGGTAGGGCTACTTTTCATAAAAAATTCAAAAACTGCATTTCTTGTTTTCTACTTGTTATTGCTTCTTTTGCCTCCAGATTCAGAAATCCTTAAGAGCAACTGTCTTCCACCTCTAGCCACCACTGCATCTGCCTCTGACATCACTGTATCCAGCCGTCGACACTAGATTATACCATCTGCAGATTCTTACTTCTTTTGCTGCCTCTTATTCCATTTATTTTATCTATGCAGTAGAATATTTATTAGTGACTGATTTTTTTATTTTTGCAGAGCTATCTCTCACACCCATAGCCCGACGATCTCACCTACGGGACTGTATTCTCTGGCAGGCCACTAGAGATTACTCACTCTACTGTCGGCACCATCATGGCTAGCAGCTTTTCAGATAGCATCTGTTCCACCTCTACTTCTTGCCTGCTCGACGTTTTCCACCGGCATCCTCTTCAAACTGCCGGCGACATCTCTGACTCTCCCTTGAGAGAATTATTTTTATCATTATTATTTTTGAGATTGTTTTTTATCTGAGTCTTATGTCCGCCTTATGTACCTTAAATTTTGTAGAAAATTTTCAAAAGATACATATTTGGACCCTACTGCAATGGCTTGACAATGATTGAGCATGATCAATATAGTTTTGTGAGTATCGTTTGCACTCTCTTATTAACGATTATTTCTTATAGTGCATCTTTGACTTTATCATATTTGTACTACTTATTGTTTTCTCTTGAAAAATGATTTTATGGATATATGGAACTCATTGTTTTAATGATGATATTATTCAAATTTGTTGATAAAATTTATGAAAGCATATGATCCACTTTCTACTACATGATGGCATGATTTATTCCTTGATTATGTGAGTATTTATACTTGTGATTAGAGAAAAACCCAATCATGTTAGATTTATTTCTTCAATGCATATCAATTTTTAAAATTTGACAGTGGTCGATGCATGAAATTTTGGGTAGATATATTATTTGAGGGATAAAATCTAAAAGTGAAACTATTCTTTTGAATAAAATGAGTATATGAGTATGATTTGTGAATTGATGTCAATTGATCAACCTAGTAGATGTTTAGTCTATTTTTGCTATTTGTTGGGAAATAAGAATCCAAGATCCATAAAAAATAGTGAGAGACTCCCCTACTTGGCACTATGTAAAATTGATAGTGGTACCTAAGACATGGGTTGAAGTCTATGCATGAAAAACAATGAGAGATAAAAAGAATAAGACTCCTCTACTTGGCACTGCGTAAAATTGACAGTGGTACCAAAGAAAAGAGTTGAAGTCAAAAATCAAAATTATGTATCTATGTGGGTATATGACATCTTTACAAAAATGCATAAAAAAAATTGTGTGTGGAAGAAGATCTTGGAAACCTAATTCCTGTAAACAAAAGCATGATAGATTTGAACTGAAACTAGATGAAATCATTTGATTGAAAATTCTATTTATTATACAAGTTGAAAAGTTTTATTTGATTGAGTTGTGGATCTATAGGGTTGAGTTCTAAGGGTTATGTTTACTTGAAGTTTTATAAAGCAATTGATGGAAATTTTCATTGATAGGTTGTATTTTAGAAATTTATTGAGCATGAAAAGGTTATTCTTTTAATCAAATTTTGATTTTTGCTTGAGGACAAGCAAAGTTTGAGCCTTATGTGTTTGGTGACACCAAAATATGTAGTATATTTTGTATCATTTTAAATACCTTTTCATGCTAAATTGAGGATCTTTTACTTATTTTTTTGCCGAATCCATCAAATATTGCAAAATCTACTTCTATTTTGGTTTTTCATAATTTTCAGGCAAAAGGTACTATTTTGGGCATTTTTAAGCAAAATCAAATACATGGAAGAGTTCCCATTATCAAGAAGAAGTCACACAACAAATTTCACGAAAATCGAAGCTAAGAACCAAAATACGGCAGTGCTGTAAACTATTTTACGGTACCGTATTTTCATGGCTACCGTATTATCAAGAACACGGCCGTATTTTGGTGATTTTCCGAACAGAAAGTTTTAGTAATTTTACAGCACTGCCGTAAAGAATTACACGGGCCATTTTTTCCAGCGTTTCAGACCAGAGTGTTCAACCGATTTTACGGCCCCACCGTGAAGAATTGTACGGTTCCATATTTTGTGAAGACTTCAGACCAGAGAACTCGACTGAAATTACGGCACTGCCGTAAATGATATTACGGCACTGTATTTCCCAGCGTCTCCAGAACAGAACACTCAAGCTATTTTACGACAGTGCCGTAACATATTACACTGCCGTAATTCCCAGTCAAAAACGTGATTTTTACGAGTTCGAATCTTGTGCGGGCCATAACTTTTGATCCAGAGCTCCATTTTGGAAATCGAAAGTTTTTGCCACTTCGTCTTTAAGAGGAAAAGACACACGCAATAAAAGAAATAATTTTTATCCAGATTTGAGGGAGCAATCAACAGAGAGCCGGTTAGGGTTCGGCCTCGCGCCGAGACGCGTAGAGGGCACCTTAGGCCACGAGTTTCACTCAGAAGCTTCGCTTGGAGGAGAGGAAGACACCACAGAAGTTTTAGAGTGTTTGGAGTCCAATCGGAGGAGGAATCAAAGAAACAGCGGTGACAGCGCTATTCATCGAAGCAAATTAAGGCTGTAAAGGATTTTACAGCCGTGTTGTAACGTTGTCTCTCCTTTCTTTTTGTTTTATGATCACTTTGAAACTATGATTCATTGTATTTCTTCCTCCATGCAAGCTTGATACTATTTTTGGGACATGGGATGTAATCCCCTTGATTTTTGATGATTAGATTATTCTTCTTTTTCGTCATGATAATCTTCATTGTGATAATTCTACTTTGTGATGAATTGTCTTTAACTTTCCATAGATCTATGTTTTTATCCATGTTTTAGAGTTTTCGCAATGAGACTGAAGGGTGATTTGCTTGAGGACTTGGAACCCTAGAATTGCATGTTAGGATCCCTTCCTTAGGTTAGATCTAACTTGATCTGTTCTAGTAGATTAATTGCCATGTTTAATAATATTGATCTAGGAGTGAGTTATTGTGTCAAACGTGGAGATCTTGCATGAAGGTGAGGATCGAAACGTTGGAAAACCCTAGGTAGAACCTGTGTTGAGACTCGGATGCACGAAAGTGATCCTTCAGGCTCCACTTGTGATGATCAACTTAGAATTCGGATGCACGAAAGTGATCCTTGAGTTCTTTGTTGATGGTTTACTTATCTGCAGCATTGGGATAGATCTTGCGCGAAAGCAAGGATTGATCCCTGCGTGATTGTCTGCACGAAAGTGAGATAATCCTTTTATGAAGTAAATTAGGTCTTTATCATAGCAAGATTTGATTGACGAACCCTTTATTTATATCTTATCATTGAAATCAAGGAGGATGAAACCATGGTCCCATGTTTATCTATCTGATTATCATTCGCGTAAACTATACTGCTTACTTTTATCATATTCGGTTTACTTAGCTAGCGAGAAAACAATTATTTGGTAATTAACAATAAGGTCTCTGTGGATCGAAATTTTTATTACTTTGATAATTCCGTGCACTTGCGGAATCCTATCAGCCGTAAATGCATCTGTGTCTACACCCCTTTGTACATAGAAAGTTTAATGGACTAGGACGGATTCACGGCTTCACTCGTGAAAGTTTCTGTGGATTTCCGCACTTAGCCGCATTTCACCCCTATTCGAACGCCAAAATTACGGCCGACCCTAGGATTACGGCCAAAGCCGTGAAAATTGAAATCTTCACCATTTTCGCTCCAAATTTGATGTGTAAGCTCGTGATCTCCTCGATAATCGTGCTTTGGATTTAAAACTCGTGAAATCCATCATTTTATGCCTTTTTACCTACATTTTCAATAAAACCAAGAAAAGTGAAGATTTTGTGCCAACTGAAGTAAAAATACCAAATTTATCATAAAATCATGCAATTAAGCCAAAAATATACTAGAAAATACAAGTAAAAATGTGGTGTAAATACAACGCAATCCTTCTAAAATTTGGCATGCGCGGGCATCTGCGATCAGTAAATGGAATATTGATGTAGATCTTTTTCAATACGTCCAAAAAGTTTCCAAACTATCTATCCAATTTGGCTGGAGGTGGGATGTGGACTTACTCTTTAGGAGTTCCAAAGTTTTGCTGCTCTGGCTCTAGTTCAGGGTCAACGGGTGAGTTCTCTTTAGGTGGAGTCTCTCCAGGTGAAGCTTGCACTATTCTTTCCATAGGTTCGGGCATTTTGGGATCTTCTAATTGTATTCCGCTCTGGATTGTGATTGTGTTACAGTGCTCATTTGGGTTCACTTCTGTTTGAGCTAAAAAGTTGACCACAGCCCTCGAAGAAGAATTGGCCTACTGAGTAAGATGAGTAATTTGATTTTCTAGGTTCTTCGAATGCATGGACATGGAGTCCACCTTTAGGTTTAGCTGGCAGATAGACTCATTGACATCATCGTGTTGCTTTATCTGCATAGCAAGAAACTTTTCTTGCAACAACTCTAGACTCGATCTGTGAGGTGGGTCTGGCCGTCTTTGATTAGTAGATGGAGGTTGCATTCCGAGAGGAGGCCTAAAATTAGAAGAAGAGTTTGGATTAGAAAAATTTGCAGGGGGGACTTGCCCTTGGTTAAGCTTATAGGAGAAATTCTGGTGACTTCTCCATCTTGGATTGTACGTGCTCGAATAGGGATCGTTCTGATTTTTGAAGTTCCCGATAGCATTGACTTGTTCAGATGGAGTGCTCAAAATGTGGCAATCATTAGTAGCATGTCCTGAAACTCCACAAACATCACAAGTCACGGAATTAGAAGTAGAAACCTTCATAGAATCAATTTTGGATGAAAGTGAATCTATTTTTGCTACCAAGGAATTAATTATTTTCATATCATACTTCCCTGCATTTTGAATTGGCTGGCTCCTCTCTTTTGACCACTTGTAATGGTTGAGGTCCATGTCCTCAATTAAATCTATAGCTTCATCATAATTTTTGTTCATAAGTGCCCCACCAGTAGTAGTATATACAGAAAGTCTTGTTTGATATAATAAGCCACTATAAAAAGTATGTATGATTCCCCATTTATGTAGACCATGATGTGCGCACATCCGCAGTAGCTCCTTGAACGGGTTCCATGCTTCATATAGGGACACTCCATCTCGCTAAGCAAAATTTGTAATTTGATTTCTCAGCTGGGCTGTTTTGCTCGGCGGGAAGTACTTTGACAGAAAAGCTTGAGAGAGCTGATCCCACGTCGTGATGGAGCCCTGGGGTAAAGATTGAAGCCATGCTCTGGCTGGTCCCTGAGAGAAAAAGGGAAGAGTCTCAGTTTTATAGCATCAAGGGGAGCACCATTAATTTTTAAAGTGTCACTACATTCTAAAAAGATAGAGAGATGAAGGTTTGGATCTTCTATAGCTGCTCCACTGAATTGGTTTTATTGCACCATCTATACTAGAGATGTCTTGATCTCAAAGTTATTAGCTTCGATAGTCAGACGAGAGATGCTGGAGTGCACACTAGAGATGGTGGGTGCTGTAAAGTCCTTGAGAGAGTGGTTAGCTTCCATGGTCTGATTGTTAGAAAACTATCCTTCAAGCTTTAATCTCTTTAAATTTCTACGAATCAAACGACAGGTTCGCTCTACCTCCGAGTCCTGTGGTACAAGTTTCCCTGTTTGAAGAGTGTTCCTTGGCATAAATAGGTCCTTGACAGAAGAGATTAGCAGCAACAGCAAAAAATAAAAATTACAATTAAAACAAAAAGCAACTAAATAGTAAATAAACAAAATAAAAACAAATAAAGATCTAACTAAACCTAGTCTATCAATTTTCTGATTGTGATAATATAGGCAAACCTTGTCCTCAGCAACAACTTGATAGGAGGTCCACAAGTGCACAGTTCTATCGCATAATAAATAAATATCGATTCCACAGGGACTAGGGGTCAAGTACTAAGTACTAACTAATCCGTCAATCAATAGCTAGGTGATCAAATAATGTAGAGGGTTACTAATGTCCTAATGCAAAAAAGCAAATCAAGCAAGTCAAGAGCAAACAAAGAGCAAACAGGGGTGTGAAAATCTCGAGAGAGGATCGGGGTTTTAGGTTTCACCACATTGAATAATGATAGAAAGATAATGTAGGTGTTTAAATTTGTTTAATCTAAGTTGTTAAGGTAATTCCTCCTACGGTACAAATCGTTCCCTCTCAGGTCACGATTCGGTATCTAACATAACCCGAGTCTCCTACTCTCGTGGCTTACTAGGTTAAGCATATCCAATTGGTTCAATGAAGAATTATTGACTCCTTGAGTAATTTCGACCTACTTTCGTGGTCAAAATTACATGATAAATCTAAGGGGTTCCGATATTGTGATTCACTTCTCAGTCCTTCCCACAACGTCTAAGACATACATATGCATGGCCAGTACACAGATATGAATTCATGTAACTTAGAATTGAATAAGAACAAAGATAAACTTAGGTAATGTATTAATCAAGCATTATCATTCAACATTCTTATAGTGGGCTATGCCCAAACCCTGAAAATTCTTTACGCTAGGGCATTCATCGTGAAATACATCAAATCTCTCAAATAAATTATACCAAACTAGAGGGAATGATAGATCTATGATGGGAGAGGGTGGAGCATGATCTTCAGCATCAAAATGAGTAAGAAATCGCACCGGAACAGCCCCGCCGTCAGGATTTTTGCCCAAAACCCTAGTTGTCGCTATTTGTCTAAGTTCTCTTCAAGTACTCCACGAAATCATGTGATTCTTGTCCCAAAATATCCGTCGCTAGGATAGAAAGATCTCCCTAAAATTTCGTTAAATTCCACTCTAAAAATAGCAAGAAACGGGTGAAAAACTGAATAGATGTCGAATAGGAGAAAGACGGCCTCGGCGAACTTTGTTTTCTGGAAAAATAACTCTTCACAGCCATGAATGCGTTCATGAGTGTGCCATGAATGTCTCATCAAGTTCTGGAAAATTTGGTCAAGACCTTCACAGCCGTGCATGGATGCATGGGCATGCCTGTGAAGATTTCGGCGCAATCTAGACAAACACAATCATACACGGCCATGCATGGATGCATGGTCACGCCCGTGAAAAGTGCAAAAAGCTCCGTTTGATATGAAATCTGACATGTAGCTTCATCTCATCATGAGGAGTCATCCCATATCCTAAAATCTTCCAAATTCCACCGATTTTTGGGCAAAATCCCTACATTTCAATAAAACCAAGGAAATGTGAAGATTCTGAAGAATATGAAGCGTTTAAGCTGATAAATGAGACAATGCATATATTTTACTCCAAAATAATAGTAGAATTAAGCCACAATATATCATATCTATGCATAATATCAACCTACTGAAGGACTCTGATCAGCTCCATCTTCAACATCATTGACCTCCTTCCTTTCCATTCACCCCTGCCCACCGGTGCCTCGGACAATGCCATGGAGTGCCCTTGTTCTCTAGAGGAGAATTCTCCCCACCTCGGGGGGATTGACAGAGCCATTGAAGGGTCCATGGAGGACACCTCTATACACTCCCCAGGGTCCAAGGATGACACAACAAAAATTTCAGATCTATTAAAGTCCGGACTATAGTTCACACCTAGGGGTGTGCATGGACGCAAGCCCCTGTTTGGCTTGACGAAGGAGTTCACGGCTGTGCATGGACGCACAGCCACACCCGTGCATTCCTCGGCAAAGTCCAGAGCCCAGAACGCGAAAGAAAGCACAGCCGTGACTTGACTCATAGCCGTGCCCGTGATCAGTTCGGAGTCCAACTTCATGCCCGTGTCCGGGAACACGGCCCAGCTCGTGAAGTCTTCTGTCTAAAACGCACCCAACTTCATGCCCGTGTCTAGGAACATAACCCAACTCATGAAGCCATTGGTCCAGATCACTCCAGACTTCATAGCCGTTGATGACACCAAAATTCATAGTATATTTTGTGTCATTTCATGTGTCTTTTTGTGTCATAATTATGCTTTTTTGCTTGTTTTTAAGCCTTAATTGTCAAATATTATAGAATCTACACCATTTCTTGTTTTTGATCATTTTCAGGTTAAAATTGCCATATTTTGATGGATTTTGGAAGATTTGAGCACACCAATGGATTCCAGACGTCGAAATGAAGCTACCCATCAAATTTCATGAAAATCAGAGCTATTTTGCAAAAAGATAGCATTGCCGTATTTGTGGGACAAAATCTCACGGTACCATATTTTTAGAGGATTTTATACAAAAAGTTTTTGAATTATGGGTAAAAATACGGCACTGCCGTTTTCAAAATACGGTACCGTATTTTGTGCCCTATTTCCTAATTTTTTTTGCCTGAATCATGCGGGGACCATAACTTTTGATCTAGAAGTCCAAATGGATATCCAAAAGTTGCTGTGAACTCGTCATTAAGAGGAGAAGACAGACGAAGTGAAAGCCCTAATGTTTATCAAGAATCAAAGGAGCAATCAATAGAGAGGCATCTAAGGTTCAGCCTCACACCGAGAGGCGTAGAGACCACCTCAGGCCATGAATTTTACACTGAAGCTTTGTCTAGAGTTGGAGAGCATACACCAGAAGTTTCAGAGCATTTGGAGTCTGATTGAAGGATAAATCAATGAAATAGTGGGCGCCGCCATTGTTCATCTTGTTTCTAGCATATTACGGTGCTGTAATTTCGATTACAGCACCGTGTTCTGTAATTTCTTCCTTTTTTCTCTGATTTCTAATCATCTGAACTATGGTTTATTGCAATCTTTTCTCCATGCGAGCTTAGACATATTATGGGACATGGGGAGTAATATTCCTTAATTTTTAATGACTAGATGACTTTTATTTCGTCAGAATAGTTTTGTTATGATAATTTTTCTTATGTGATGATTGTCTTTAATTATCCTTAGTTTTATAAATATCAGCATGTTTTAGAATTTTGCAAAATAGACTGAGAGGTTGATTGTGAAATTCGGAACCCTATAAATCATCGAGTTTGGAACTTATCGTAAGATATTAGGTTTGTTCTTTGAATTCTAATTTTTAGTGATTTTATTCCCTTGTTGATAATTTGAATCTAGGATGAGTTATTGTGCTAGACTTGATTTGATGCTGTAAGAGATTGAGTATCGAGTCGTCGGAGAACCTTAAGTAGAACCTATGTTGAGTTTTAGGATGCACGAGAGTGATCCTTGAGATTCCACTTGAGATGTTTGATTTAGAATTCGGATGTACGAGAGTGATCCTTGAATTCTTTGTTCAATGATTTACTTATTCTCAGCATTGGATAGATCTTGCACAAGAGTGAGGATTGGTCCTTTGTATGATTGTCTGCGCGAGAGCAAGATGATCCTTTTATCAAGTAAATTATATCTTTGTCAAATCAAAATTAGACTGGCAGCCTTTATTTTCTTCTAGTCATTGGAATTAATGTCGATGAAACCCTAGTCCTAGTTTTTCCCTCTGATCATCCTTTAGCACACTTTTCTGTATATTTTACTTCATCATATTCGGTTTGCTTAGCTAGTGAGAAAACATCTATTTGGTACTTAACACGTAGGTCTCAGTGGTTCGATATTTTTATTACTTCGAAGTATCCATGCACTTGCAGACACAACAAGTTTTTGGCGCTGTTGCCAGGGACCTTAGTTTTGTTAATATCAAAATAATTGTTAGTATTGCTAGACTAAGTTTTATTTGTTTTAGATTTAACTTTGTTTTTTATTTTTTGTAGGTTTTGGATTTTCACAAGTTGTGATAGAACTGTGATTTCTGAAATTTGTGAATTTGTTTGTGTTTTATGTTTTTCTATTTTTTTATATTAAGAAAAAAAAAATCTAATTGATTGGTGATTAGATAATCTTTTTGTTCTTGATAGATTTGAAAATATGTCTATTAATCACAGCTCGTGGGCAATTGAAAGAGGTGAGGTATACATGCCACAAGGTAATTCTCTTGTAGATCAATTCAACTCTTATATGCATCATTCTAGAACATCTTATTCTTCTGTTAGATGTGATATTTGTGGATGTTTTGATCACGTTGCATCTAACTGCCCAATTTTAATTTCTCCATATTCTAATTCACCATGGCATCAAGATGATCAATATGATTCTATATCTATTTATGATAATTGCACAAACTACACTTCTGAACCATGCTTTGAGAATACTGAAAAATCTAACATAGAGATAATGTTTGAAAAGTTCATGAGTGCCCAAGCAAAACAAAATGAAGAAATGACAAAGAGTTTTAAACAAATCAATTCTAGGTTGGATGGTGTTGTTGCTCACAACAAAATGTTAGAAACTAAGATAGCACAACAAAATTGTTTGTTTGAATTTGATTAGGAAGCTGAAGAAATTGATTTAGAAAATTCCCCCTTTGATTATGACTGTTTTGAGATTGAGCCTTATGTGTTTATTAATGAATCTCACTTTGATTTTGATGATTGTAAAATTGATTCTTCTGATAATTTGTTTGTAGAAAGGTTTGAGAAAATTGATTTTTAAAAACCCTCTTTTAATGAAATTGATTCTTTTAATGTTGTATCATTTATGGTTAAATCTGATTCTTGTAATTCTGAGACAGATTCTTTTGATTCTGATGATGAATTATCTTTGGAAAAACATGAGGAAATTGATTTTAATGATTACTTTGAAATTGATGAATTATCTGATTGTGAGCATGAGGAAATTGAAGAAAATTTGGATATTGCTAATATTGATGAATCTCACTATGATGATGTTTTGCCCATCTCTACTGTTGAATCTTCTAATTTATTTGAGAAAGAGTGCTTTATTGAAGAATCTAATATGATACATAAAGTTTATTTTTATGATCCAATATTTGAATCATTTGATCAAAGTCCTTTTGTTATTGCTATTGAAAATATTAATTTGAAGAAGGGACTAATGATTTTGCTTTTTGACATAGGAAGATCATAAAGATTACTTTGAGTGGATTTGAAAATTTTGATTTTAAATACTGCATATTTAAGAAAGCCACGTCAATCATGATTTATGAGAAATTTTGGATATTTGGATTAGTGGCTAACCTTTTGAGACAAAGGAAATGCAGAAAATTGTATGCGATTTACTTTGGAACTGATTCACTTGCTTCACCTTGATTTTTAGTTTAGGTCAAGCTATGGACCTAAAATTTGCGCTTCTTGGGAGGCAACCCAAGACCTCTTACTTAGTTTAGTTTCTTTTATTTTAGTTTATTTTTAAAAATAATTTTTCTTTTATTTTTGCCAGGAAAAACAAAACTGTGCGCAAAATACGGCACTGTCGTAATCTCTTCCACGGTGCCGTAATTTGGATCCCGAGAGCTTTGAAGTCTTTACGGCACTGCCGTAATGGTGTGCTAAACTTTCACGGTGCCGTATTTTTGACAACTTTTGTATAGAAGGTTTTAGGGCTTTTACGGCAGTACCATATGCTTTTTCACGGTACTGTATTTTTGATCCAAAAATTTTGAAAAATTTCTTGAAAAATACGGCAGTGCCGTAATCATCTTCACGGTACTGTATTTCAGCTGATATCTGACCCGAGAGTTTTATGCATATTACGGCACTACCGCAAAGAATTTCACGGTACCGTATTTGAAATATGCAAATTGCTTATTTGAGTAGGTGTTTTCTCGTTGCGATTTTAAGAATCTAGGTTGCGAAAAGTTTTGATCTTTGGCACCATCACGAAGTATTCATCTTTGTCTATTGTTTGGATATTTTTGCCGAATTTTAAAGTTCATGGATCATCTTAAAACACGTAGCATCTTTTGGTAAATGATTAATTTTTGCAGTAGTTTTCTTTTGACTAATTTGATTAGCACTTTTGCTACAAGTTTTTAAGATGCTTAAATAACTTAAAACCCAGATTTTTCGCATGGAATTTGAAGAACATGTGTCATTCTATCTTGTGGATTAATTATTTTCATGATCTTATTTTCTAATCATTTTAGGACACATGGCAACTTTTTGAATCTGATTAACTTTTGTGTAGTTTTTGCAGTTTTGTAATCTGAGTAGCCTTCTTTCTGTTGATACACTAAATTCCTGATAGATTTTGATCCTTTAATTCTCATGCGTCTAAAAATAACATATCTTATTCTACAACTTGGTTCTGTCCATTTTCTATTTGGATCATTAAATTTTATTCTAGGGTATGGCTACTTTTCATAAAAAATTCAAAAACTACTTGGTTTGCTTTCTACTTGTTATTGCTTCTTTTGACTCTAGATTCATAAATCTTCAAGAGAAATTGTCCTCCACCTCTTGCGGAGCATCACCAGCGGCTTCTTGCTTCTTCTTCTGCCTCTATTTCCATTGATTATATTTATTTTATTTATTTATGCAGCAGACTCTTCATTAGTGACTCTGATATTTTTTATCTATGCAGCATTATTTCTCACCGCCCACAGGCCGACGATCTCACCTCCAGGACTGTAGTCTCTAGCAGGCCACTAGAGATTACTCACTCTACTGTCGGCACCACCATCATCGCTAGCAGCTCTTCAGCTAGCCTCTGTTCACCCTCTGCTTCTCAGCTGCATCAACTCTTTTCACCAGCACTCTTCTGGACCATCGATGATATCTCTGATTATTCTTTGAGAAAATCATTTCTATCATTATTATTTTAGATACTATTTTTTTAAAAAAACTGAGTCTTATGTATCTTAATTTGTGTAGGTAAAATTTTCAAAAGGCACACCTTTGGACCTTGCAACATTTGCCCCGACACAATTTTTGGTCTGAGCCTTATGTATTTTCGGTTAGAGCTTGCTATATAGTTTTGTGAGTATCTTTTGCACTCTCTTGTATTCATGATTATTTCATATGGTTTGCATCTCTGATTTACTTTAGATGTATCACTCACTGAGATTTCTATTCGATGTGGTCTCTTGAATCTATCATGTTTCACTTTTGATTATGATTGTTTGAGTTTCATGCTTCACACCTTTTGCATTGATGATGATATTTTTGAGGTTTAAAAATTTTATGACTTGAATCCATGTGATGAGAGATGGGTAGATTTTTCTATGATGATGAATGTTCATGCATGCATGCCTATGAATGGAGATATACCTATTATGCTGAATTTATTTCTTCAATATATATCTACTTATTGAAATTCTTCATTGATTGATGCATAAGGTTTTCGAGTAGGTATGTCGTTTGATGAATGGAATCTAAGGGTGAAGCATCTTACTTGAATAAAATGAGCATATGAGTGTAATTTTTTAATTGATGTCAGTTGATTAACCTAGTTGATGTTTGATTTATCGTACTATTTCTTGGGAAGAGGGAATCCAGGATCCACAAAAATAGTGAGAGACTCCCCTACTTGGCACTGTGTAAAATTGACAATGGTACCTAAGAGATGGGTTCAAGTCTATATAAAAAAAAGAGAACAAAAATAATAACAATGACTCCTCTACTTGGCACTGTGTAAAATTGACAGTGGTACCTAAGACAAGAGTTGAAGTCCAAAATAAAAAGTATGTATCTATGTGGGTATATGTAGAAATAAAAAAAAATAAAAATAAAAAAGAGGGGCAAGAAAAGAGAGGTTCTATGTGTAAAAAGATCTTGGAAAATTTATTCCTGTAAACAAAGGTATGATAGATTTAAACTGAAACAATGGTGAAATCATGAGACTGAGATTCTTTTCATTATGCGAGTTGCAAAGTTTTATTTGATCAAAGTTGTATATCTTAAAGATTAAATTCAGAGGACCATGTATTTATCCATACTTAGCATTGTTCCTATTTATTTGCTTGAGGACAAGCAAAGTTTGAGCCTTATGTGTTTGATGACACCAAAATTCATAGTATATTTTGTGTCATTTCATGTGTCTTTTTGTGTCATAATTAT
>CM050438.1:59147020-59159021 GCA_027562315.1 Costus pulverulentus
ACCAAAATTCATAGTATATTTTGTGTCATTTCATGTGTCTTTTTGTGTCATAATTATGCTCTTTTGCTTGTTTTTAAGCCTTAATTATCAAATATTGCAGAATCTACATCGTTTCTTGTTTTTGATCATTTTCAGGTTAAAAGTGTCATATTTTGATGGATTTTGGAAGATTTGAGCACACCAATGGATTCCAAATGTCGAAACGAAGCTACCCATCAAATTTCATGAAAATCGGAGCTCTTTTGCAAAAATACGGCACTACCATATTTTTGGGACAAAATCTCACGGTACCGTATTTTTGGAAGATTTTATATAGAAAGTTTCTGAATTCTGGGTCAAAGTACAGCACTGTCGTTTTCAAAATACGGTACCATATTTTGTGCCCTATTTCCCGATTTTTCCGCCTGAATCTTGTGGGAACCATAACTTTTGATCCCGAAGTCCACATTAATATCTGAAAGTTGCTGCGAACTCGTCGTTAAGAGGAGAAGACACACGAAGTGAAAGCCCTAATTTTATTAAGAATTGAGGGAGCAATTGACAAAGAGGCATCTGGGGTTCAGCGTCACACCGAGAGGCGTAGAGACCACCTCAGGCCATGATTTTTACACTGAAGCTTCGTCTAGAGTTGGAGAGCATACACCAGAAGTTTTAGAGCGTTTGGAGTCTGATCGAGGGAGAAATCAACAAAATAGTGGGCACCGCCACTATTCATCATGTTTCTAGCATATTACGGTGCTGTAATTTCGATTACAGCACCATGTTCTGTAATTTCTTCCTTTTTTTCTCTGATTTCTAATTATCTGAACTATGGTTTATTGTAATATTTTCTCCATGCGAGCTTAGACATATTATGGGACATGGGGAGTAATTTTCATTAATTTTTAATGACTAGATGACTTTTATTTCGTCAGAATAGTTTTGTTATGATAATTTTACTTATGTGATGATTGTCTTTAATTCTCCTTAGTTTTATAAATATCAACATGTTTTAGAATTTTGCGAAATAGACTGAGAGGTTGATTGTGAAATTCGGAACCCTAGAAATCATCGAGTTTGGAACTTATTGTAAGAGATTAGGTTTGTTCTTTGAATTCTGATTTTTAGTTATTTTATTGCCATGTTGATAATTTGAATCTAGGATGAGTTATTGTGTTAGACTTGATTTGATGCGGCAAGAGATTGAGTATCGAGTCATCGAAAAACCTTAAGTAGAACCTGTGTTCAGTTTTAGGATGCACGAGAGTGATCCTTGAATTCTTTGTTCAATGATTTACTTATTTTCAGCATTGGATAGATCTTGAACGAGAGTGAGGATTGGTCCTTTGTATGATTGTCTGCGCGAGAGCGAGATGATCCTTTTATCAAGTAAATTATATCTTTGTCATATCAAAATTAGACTGGCAGCCTTTATTTCCTTCTAGTCATTGGAATTAACGTCGATGAAACCCTAGTCCCAGTTTTTCCCTCTGATCATCCTTTAGCACACTTTTCTGCATATTTTACTTCATCATATTCGGTTTGCTTAGCTAGTGAGAAAACATCTATTTGGTACTTAACACGTAGGTCTCTGTGGTTCGATATTTTTATTACTTCGAAGTATCCATGCACTTGCGGACACAATAAGTTTTCGTGTCCAAGAACATGGCCCCACCCATGACAGCCTCGACCTAGTTCGCCGATCCCATTCATTGTCATGAATTGAAGCACGGCAAAGCTGTGAACGCCCCTGAAACGCTACACGGACTTGTTTTACAAATGGTCTGATGTTCCCAATGGTCCTCACAACCTCTTGACCATTTTGTTGTGATTGTTAGTTGGTCATCGACTTCAATGGAGCCGATTCACCCCATGAATCTCACGAGCATCCCAACAAGGCTCCCTTAAGAATCGGTGACCAACCACTACAATAATTGACTGCTCAACACCACCAGTGAGTCGGCCAACACAGTGTAGAACTAGCCCACCATCTGCTGGTTCTATTGTTTCATCGTGGCCTACTCGGAGATGGTGTAGTGGGCGCCAATGGCTCATTCAATAGCCCAAGGAGCCCAGCTCATGTGCCAGCCCCACCCCTGCTTTCATTGGTGGCAGTCAGTTTATGGCAGGCAGCCCCATCTCCAGGCCCCTTTTGTATGTTAGGGGGTAGTTGGCTTCTCCAACAGCCCTTCCCTCATGTAAATGGTGTGAGCCTTCCTACTCTTAGTCTATAAAGGAAGGGTGGAGGATAGTGTGCTTTTTTAGATTTTGTTGTAGTAGTCGTCTCCCTAAGCGGAAGCCTAGGTCCAGTTTAAACTCCGAGGAGCTGTAAGAGTGCGTTGTAGTTGCGCCTAGCCAAGTCTGGCTACTGTTGTATGCCTCCTTCGTTCCTATTTTTATATATTTCGATTAAAAGTGATGGGGCGACATGATGCGTTGTATTTATATAGTGTTTTTGCCTATGTTTTAGATCATATTTTGAGCTTATTTGCGTGATTTTGGGTTACTTTTAGTGTTTTTATCTTACTTTGCACAGAATCTTCACTTTTCTTGGTTTTATTTAAAATGTATGTAAAATGGCCCAAAAATGATAGGTTTTGGGAGATTTGAAGCATATCATGATTCCCGGGAAGATCACGAGCTTACACGTCAAATTTGGAGCAAAAACGGTGAAGAACGCAACTTTCACGGCCTTGGCCGTAATTCTGCATTCAAGCAAAGGATGAAATTTGGCTAAGTATGGAAGTTTATAGAAAGTTTCACGGGTGAGGCCGTAAATCCATTATGGGCCGTGAATATTTCTGTGACCTAAGCGATGTACACACAGAAGGATTTACGGCCGAAGTCGTAAACACATCACGGGCCGTAAAAATGTCCGCCCTTTCGGTTTTTCACTCGATTCGACTCCAAATTAAACTGGAATTGAACCAAACTTTCCAGAAACCTTCCTAGACTGGTTCTATACTGATTAGACTTTAAAAAGAAGGGTTTTGAAAGGGTTTCGGGGGCTTCTGGGCACCAAAACAAAGGGCTATAGCGGCGGCGGCGAAAATTAGTTTTAGGGCAAAATTCCGGTGAGAGATCACGCAAAGGAGGGGATTTGATGCTTCATCTTCATCACCAGAACAAGGGGAAGAGTTCTAATTACCTTTCTAGTGTCTCTTTGCACTACTTTTGAGAGATTACATGTTGAATTCATCAATGAACATGCTGTTTACTTTGAACATGAACATGTAAACCATATTTTTGGGATTTAGGGAATAGCCCGTTGACGATTTATGGATTGAATATATTGTTTTAATTCATTTACATGAATTTTATATATTTGATTTGATTAGAATTGTGTTTATTTCGTGAATTACCCTGATCAAGTAATTTTACGTCTTAGACGTTGAGAGAAGGACCGGGAGGTGAATCGTAATGTCGGATCTATTCTTTTCAAACCTGTGAATCCAATCACGAGAGTAGTTCGGATTCACTTGAAGGGTTACCATGGTTTTTCACATAACTTAGTGGGTCTATTTATGTTAACTGTCACGGGAGTAGGGAATTAATGTAAATAGATACCGGATTACACTCCGGGAGGAGGAAGTCTGTACTTTAGGAAAAATCCCTTTCAAAACTATAAATTTTCTTATTAAAAATTTATTTTTTTTACTAAATTCATAATCGTCAGCGTGGTGAAACCCTGAGTCCTGATTTTATCTGAACTGATTTTCAGCCAAACCCTAAAAGCACCTTTATGTTTTCTTCCATTAGAAATTTTCAAAACAAAAACCACATATTTGATTCATCTAGATATAGATCGATCGTGTAATCAGTACTTGATCGCTTGATTCTCGTGGGATCGATAACTTTTTATTACTTCGATAAAATCCATGCACTTGCGGAGGCTATCAAGTTTTTGGCGCCGTTGTCGGGGATCAGGCCAGTCAATATTGATTTAATCGTGAGATTTATAGACTAGACATTTTTTTATTATTTGTTTCTTTTTATTTTCAATTTTGCTTTTGTTTTTGTTTTTGTTTTTATTTTATTTGTTTTATTTATTTTTGTTTTCATTTTTTTATTTTTATTTATTTTACATATTTTTTTATATAGGTAGTTTTTTTTATTTTTCTCTTTTTGGATTAACAAGTTGTATGTGCAGGAGAACTGAAAAATCACTTGTCTACATATTTTGCATTTCCTGTTCTACATTATATATTTTTGAATTTATTGCATAAATTGAAAAGAATAATGTTTAACCAATGTCAATTGTCAAATCAGGGATATGTGCCACCTGTAAAGACTAGAGAATATGTGCCGCCAGTTGCATTTCAATCACCTGCAACAAGGGTAAATTCTTTTTCTCAACACACTGAATATATGAGAATGAAATCTTATGTTACTTGTGATATTTGTGGAAGTTATTATCATTATCCTTCTGAGTGTCAATTTGGAATTCCTGCCAGACCTGCCAGTTCTAATTTTTCATGGTACCAAGATGATGAGTATAATTCTAGATGGAAAAATCAGCAAACTTCTTTTGATGAGGATTTCTCAAATAATATTTCAGAACTACACTTTGAGGAATCTGAAGAATCCATGCTAGAATCTATGCTTGAAAAAATTATAATAAATCAGAGTAAGGAACTTGAAGATCTTAGTGGGATGATTGCTCAGCTTACTTCTCAAGTAGAATCTATATTTGCTAATACTAAAATGCTAGAAGCCCAGATAGCACAACAAAGTTGTATACCTGTGTTTGATTTGGAAAGTGAGGATAATCATAGTATGATTGATGGCACTGATAAAAATGATATAGTGGATGGAATCCGGGATAAATCTGAGAATTTTGTAGAGATAGATCAATCATTAGTCATGACTCCTGATTGTAATTTACCTTCTGCAAATTTTGAGGATTCTACAAATTTTGAAGATTGTGATTTGGATGATAGTGATTTATTTTCTTCAAAAATTCACCAGCCATCCAGTCCCCTTTCACATAATGAAGTGTCTTGTAACACAAATACTTGGGACTTGTTTGAAGAGATACATGAATTTTTTTAGTCTTGTGAGAAGAAGGATGATGAATTTAATAATCCTCAAGAAAGAATTAGCGAGATAGATGGGGATGAATTTGACAGTGTTAAGATGAAGTACCCCATTGAAGAAAAAGAAATTGAGGAAAAAGATGAGGAAGAGGATCTTATGCATATTGTACCATCAATTCTTATTCTCCAGGAAAATTCATTGGAAATTTGCATGACAGATGATGAAGGAGATTATTTTAAGGATAATGCTGATGAGGTCATTGAGATATGTTTTGATTCAAATGCTACCACAAGTACTCAAAAGATAGCACATGAGATTATTGATCACATTGATATTGAGGTAACTGAGAAACCAAAAATAAAATTTGAAAACTTCTTGATAAATTCAGGGTATGAGATTTTTTATTTTAATTCCAGTCTTCTTCCAATTGCTGATATAAATCTAAAGGAAGAATGCATGATTTTACTCTTGGATAAATATAGAAAAATTATTGAGTATTCTTTGCATGATTTTGACTTTTATTTTTTTATGCATGTACTGGCCACTGCGATATGGATTCACCTGCTTAATTGGATATATTTGGTGGACACATTGATGCGACGAAGAAAAAGTAGAAGATTACATGCTCTCTACTATGGCACAGATTCACCAACTCCACCGTGACAAGAAGCTATGGTCAAGCTAATGACCTTAAACAAGCGCTTCCTGGGAGGCAACCCAAAGGCTTTTTTATTTTATTCATTTTAGCATTTTTAATTTCAATTTTTCTTTACAAAATTTATCTTCTTTTAAATTTTTAGGAATCTTTGAGCATGTATTGATGAATTTTTATTGATAAAAAATCTTTTAATAAGTTATTTTATGTGCAGGGATTTTAGGAAAATTTTTACATGAAAAAAAGGTATCCGATGAGACATTCACAGGCGTGGCCGTGAGTCACTCACGGTCGTAAATTTAATTTTTGCAGATGGATTTAACTCATAGAAACTTTTACGGCCGCAACCGTGAATGACTCATGGACCATAAAAACTCGATTTCTGGTCGATTGCTTCCACCTCAAGCGAGGGACCTCTGTTCCCGACCTTCCTTCATCGCCGGCGACCCTTTCCATTGATCCTCCAACAAGATTTCAGCCGGTGACCCTTTACCGTCAACGCTCAACTCTAGCCTGATTTCTTCACGATTTTTGACAAATCTTTGCTCTACTTTAGTCATTTTACTTCTCTATCAGATTGTCAGGCTTTTGTTTCAATTTTGAAACTAATTTTCATTGATTTACAGGGATTTCTTCTAACTCTTGGACGAGTTCCTTCCTGCTGCTACTGTTCATTCGAGTTTTCAAGTGAAAATTTTAAAAATTTGTGTATTTTACAAAATCATGGCTCTAAAGAGAACGATGAGAACTGGAGCATATAGGACCGTTAGAAAATAATTGGAAGACCCTTTCCACCATGGTCTCTGAGCTACTACACCAAGATCGATTGATATTCTTTGTGAGTATTATCATTATTTTATATCTTTTTATACATTGAGTATGATGCCTCTCACTTTCTCGTGATATCTCATATGCATCTTCCCTTTTGAGCAGAAGCTGATAGTTGTTTGTTGTTGATTTCAACGTACATATGTTTTTTTTTGTGTTTTATTCATCTACGTGCGTTGTATTTTAGTACTCTATGATGTATTTCTTGATTTGTACTTGATATTGGATATTTTGAGTTAGTATTAAGGTTTTAGATGTGGTACAAGGTTAAACGTGATGGTATTGTATATATTAGATGCCTATCATGTACCTGTAATATTCTGTGATGATTTTTGATGCTGCGATGATGATTTGGAAAATTTTTTAGAAGATTTTGATACTGGTTTTGATATTAAGATGAATAGAGTTTTTGAAATGGTAAATGCTTATTTGACAGTGAAACATGAAGGTATTTGATGTTTGAAACTTGTATACATTGTAAAAATTGATTATCATTAATGTGATACAGTTTCTAGATTTTTCTAGATCATGTTCTCATATTTTGATATAATTGCATAGGGAATCATAATATATTTTAAAAGGAACTCTTGAAAATTTTTTCTGAAATTCATCATGACTTGAGTTAATCTTTATGTATGTGCAACATTTTAAGTCTAGGGTGTCCTTCAAGATATGCTTATTCTTCAGAGCTTTATAAATATGTATTTTAAATGTTTATGATTGTTAAAGATGATCAAATTTGTTTTACCCTTGATTTTGGACTTAGGAAACATTTTGAGTGATTGATTTGATAACTTAGGGAATTTTTAAAATTTCATGTAGACTTAAATTGTTGAGTAAATTCAATTCTGGTATTGATAAAATACATATGTGAATTGTTATATGTTCAAATGACACGTGCATAGTATCTTTATATTTGAAGTTTAATTTATCTATTTTTTGCTTGATGGAAATTTTTATGAATAGAAATTTGGTGATTTATCTTTTTAAATTGAGATTTGCTCCAACTCCTCTAGTTGAGAAATCTAAAGTTAGGAGTTATATTATACCACGAGTTGGTATACTTTAAATCTGTTGTGATTAGGTATCAACAACGATTTAAGTACCATGCCACTGACCGGCTTTCTCCATAAAAGGAAAAAGAAAAAAAAGGGAAAAGACTCCTCTACTTGGCACTGTTAAATTTGATAGTGATACCTAAGACATGAGTTGAAGTCTAATAATAAAAAAAAAGAGGATGAAAATGGAGAAAAAGAGAAAGTTGTAGGCCATGTGGACAACTCCGCTGACTTTCACGATTGAGACTATGAGTTAAATTATACTACTTTGTAGTATACTTTAAACATGTTATGATGCTAACAGTAAAGAGCATATAACAATTTAAAGACCAAATTGCTTTAAAAATCTCTTATCTTTAACATCACTGAAATTCTTGCAATAAATTTTTGTCTATTGAGTAAGATAGATTTATTAAGTTGAAAGTATGTGATACTTAGTGTGTGTTGAATGGATGTTATGACATGAATTGTGAATCTTATCTTTCTTGGATTGTGACCTCTTGGAATTTATCTCTATGATGATTTTTCTTGGATTACTTGAGTTTGAATGATTGATTGCTTAATTTGTGGACTAAGGATATTATTAGGGGCAAAAAACAAATGAGTGCTTCTTATCTTTACATTCTTTATACATATTAAGGTATTGCTTGAGGACAAGCAAAATTCTAAGTCTATGGTATTTTGATGCGTTGCATTTATATAGTGTTTTTTCCTATGTTTTAGATCATATTTTGAGCTTATTTGCGTGATTTTGTGTTACTTTTAGTGTTTTTATCTTACTTTGCACAGAATCTTCACTTTTCTTAGTTTTATTGAAAATGTAGGTAAAATAGCCCAAAAATGATAGGTTTTGGGAGATTTGAAGCCATATCATGATTCTCGAGAAGATCACGAGCTTACACGTCAAATTTGGAGCGAAAACGGTGAAGAACGCAACTTTCACGGCCTTGGCCATAATTCTGGGTCAGCCATAATTCTGCATTCGAGCAAAGGATGAAAATCTGCTGAGTATGGAAGTTCATAGAAACTTTCACGGGTGAGGCCGTAAATCCATTATGGGCCGTGAATATTTCTGTGACTTAAGCACTGTACATACAGAAGGATTTACGGCCGAAGCCGTAAACACATCACGGGCCGTAAAAATGTCCGCCCTTTCGGTTTTTCACTCGATTCGACTTCAAATTAAATCGGAATTGAACCAAACTCTCCAGAAACCATCCTAAACCGGTTCTATACTGATTAGACTTTAAAAGGAAGGGTTTCGGGAGCTTCTGGGCATGAAAACAAAGGGCTATAGCGGCGGCAACGAAAATCAGTTTTAGGGCAAAATTCCGGCGAGAGATAATGCAAAGGAGGGGAATTGACGCTTCATCTTCATCAGCAGATCAAGGGGAAGAGTTCTAATTACCTTTCTAGTGTCTCTTTGCACCACTTTTGAGAGATTACATGTTGAATTCATCGATGAACATGCTATTTACTTTGAACATGAACTTGTAAACCATATTTTTGGGATTTAGGGAATAGCCCGTTGATTATTTATGGATTGAATATATTGTTTTAATTCTTTTACATGAATTTTATATATTTGATTTGATTAGAATTGTGTTTATTTCGTGAATTACCCTAATCAAGTAATTTTACGTCTTAGACGTTGCGAGAAGGACCGGGACGTGAATCGCAACGTCGGATCTATTCTTTTCAAACCTGTGAATCCGATCATGGGAGTAGTTCGGATTCACTTGAAGGATTACCATGGTTTTTCACAGAACTTAATGGGTCTATTTATTTTAATTGTCACGGGAGTAGGGAATTAATGTAAATAGATACCGGATTACACTCCGGGAGGAGGTAGTCTGTACCTTAGGAAAAATCACTTAAAAAACTATAAATTTTCTGATTAAAGATTTATTTTTTTTACTAAATTCATAATCGTCAGCGTGGTGAAACCCTGAGTCCTGATTTTATCCGAATTGATTTTCAGCCAAACCCTAAAACTACCTTTATGTTTTCTTGTATTATAAGTTTTCAAAACAAAAACCACAGATTTGATTCGTTTAGATATAGATCGACCATGTAATCAGTACTTGACTGTCTGATCCTCGTGGGATCGATAACTTTTTATTACTTCGATAAAATCCGTGCACTTGAGGAGGCTATCATGATACCAACTCGCCCCATGCTTCGCTTCACCGTTGTGTGTTAGCTTGTGATTCTACGCCTTACCCTCCATCCCCGATGGAGTAACCCTTTTGCAAGTCTTCTTTGGTGTTTAGGATGAGTAGAAACCTAATCTTTCACTGCACCGTGAGGGGATCCAGCTACTCGTGCTTGCTAAAAAATTGGCTCTACAAGTGGTTAGTAGTTAAACTCGAGTGTAATTTTCATGCCGTGTTCTCCGACACTACTAGTGTAATACCCCGAGTATAGTCCCACATTGCAAGTGGGAGAAATCATTATATGATATATAAGGCTTAGTGGGCTTGCTATTATTAACTTGGGCTTAAGGATTTTAATAAATTGGGCCACATTGCAAATCGGCTCACCAAGTTAATGAATAGTTTGCTTACTTAGTGGGTTATAACAAATGGTATCAGAACCAAATTTAGTCTTAAGCATGGTGAGAGACTAATAGGAAAGGGCTACTGAGGATGGTGGAGCCGCCATTGGGCTGACCTCACATGCTACCAACAAAGGGATGTGGGCTTGACGAGGACGTCAAGTCTTAAGTGGGGGAGATTGTAATACCCTAAGTAT
The DNA here is from genome assembly GCA_027562315.1 of Costus pulverulentus. Taxonomy (NCBI): domain Eukaryota; kingdom Viridiplantae; phylum Streptophyta; class Magnoliopsida; order Zingiberales; family Costaceae; genus Costus; species Costus pulverulentus. Next base: position 59,157,332 of record CM050438.1, read on the forward strand.
ACTCCCACATTTGCGAGTGGAAGAAACCATTATATAGTATGTAAGGCTTAGTGGGCTTGCTATTGTTAACTTGGGCTAAAGCATTTTAATAGATTGGGCCCTGTTGCAAAGCAGCTCACCAAGTTAATGATAGTTTGCTTACTAAGCGAGTCATAATAAATGCTTAAGCCCAAGTTAACAAGTGCAAGCCCACTAAGCCTTATATACTATATAATGGTTTATTATGACCTGGCTCTGATACCATTTATTATAACCCGCTTAGTAAGCAGACTATTCATTAACTTGGTGAGCCGATTTGCAATAGAGCCCAATCTATTAAAATACTTAAGCTCAAGTTAACAATAGCAAGCCCACTAAACTTTATATACTATATAATTGTTTCTCCCACTCGGAAATATGAGACTATACAAAGGGTATTACAACTAGTGTTGCTCAAGTACAAATCTCTTCGTCATCTTATTGCGTTTTATCCGAAGTTTTCCCAGCAAAGTGCATTTATCTTCCCTCATCTCAAGACTCTCCCGTTTTTAGCATCATTGTATTCACCACCCTAGAGTGCTAACTTAAGGACCAGCCAACCCATAGTTCCGTTGCGTAATGTGTTTTGTTGTAAAAGGCTTTACTCAAACAGAAAGCATTAACAACAAAAAGACTTTTTCCCCGGTATCAACAAAAGACTCATGTAGGATTATAATAGTATGAGTGGCTCATTTTGATCTTGAACTACGACATATGAATGTAAAGATTGTGTTTCTCAATGAAGAAATTGAGGAAACAATATATGTGATGCAAGTAGAAGGTTTTGTGTTGGTTGATTCATAATAACTAATTTACAAATGAAAGAAATCCATCTATGGACTTAAGCAGACTTCTCATCAATGGTATTCTAAATTTTACAAGTACTGATCTCCTTTGGTTTTGAGATTAATATTGTAGATGATTGTATATTGATGCGTTGTATTTACACCACACTTTTGCCAATATTTTAGATCATATTTTGGGCTTCTTTGCATGATTTTGTGCTTATTTCGGTGTTTTTAGTTCACTTGGCACGGAATCTTCACTTTTCTTAGTTTTATGAAAATGTAAGTAAAATCACCCAGAAATGGAGGATTTCATGAGTTTTCAAGGCACAGCATGATTCCCGAGGAGATCACGAGCTTACACGTCAAATTTGGAGTAAAAATGGTGAATAATTCAAAATTCACGGCCTTGCCTGTAATTATAGCTCAGACATAATTTTGATGTCGAACGAAATGCGAAAAACGGCTAAGTGTTGGAATGCACAGAAACTTTCACGGGCGAAGCCGTGAATCCATCACAGCTCGTGAAACTTTTCATGACACTAAAATTCATAGTGTATTTTGTGTCATTTCATTGGTCTTTTTGTTTCATATTTATGCTATTTTGCTTGTTTTTAAGCCTTATTTGTCAAATATTGTAGAATCTACCCCATTTCTTATTTTTTATCATTTTCAAGTTAAAAGTGCCATATTTTGATGGATTTTGACAGATTTAAGCACACCAATGGATTCCAGACGTCGAAACAAAGCTACCCGACAAATTTCAAGTCAAAACAAGCTTTTGTTGGGGTATGCCCTTAAGGCTAATGTTTGAGGCCTATGGGAATGTAATTGTATCATGTAATAAACTGTTATGTTTATAAAGGCATGGTTGTTATTCAGTTAGC
>CM050438.1:59161195-59171632 GCA_027562315.1 Costus pulverulentus
TTGGTTCAATATGAATAAGTGAGTTTCGAATAGTTCAACGCAAAACGTTTTGGAGTTAAAGACTTTCTATAATTGGAAAGTCGGTTTTTCAAGTGAAAAACGTCTCCATGTTTTGGCTGAACGTCTCCACTTCGTGTGGTTCATTGTCTCGCTTCTTCCTCTCGCGGACTCTCGGGTGTAGAGAAGAGAACTCACGCTGAAGTTTAGAGAAAAGAAAAGGCCGAGCAAGTCTTTCATCACCCCTACAAGCGATCAAAGACACTTTGGTGCCTTGCTAGCACAAGGAGCGATCGAAGTGTAGGCCTTCTTCCTCTTGTGTGCGATTCCTTTGGAGAAGAAGCAATCGAGTCTTTGCTTCCAAGGCATCATCTAAACTATGGCATCGGTATGACCCTTTGTTGATTTTAGCAACCCTTCATCTAGTTGATTATATATCATACATGCGATCCTAGAATCCCTAATTTCCGCCATGCAAAGGTTTCGGTTATGCATGTTTAGGGTTCTCGCCCCCCTCTTGAAAGGGGTTTCTACACACTTCCATTGTAGATCATTAAATCTCTCCCATGCCTCGCTGAGTGATTCTCCGCTCTTCTGTCGAAAGTTCGTGATATGATTCCTCAATTGGATAGTCTTGCTCGGTGGAAAATATTTCATCAGAAAAGCTTTTGATAATTGTTCCCATGTTGTGAAGGTATTGGGTCGATGAGAATACAACCAAGATCGTGCTTGATCCCTGAGAGAAAAAGGGAACAATATCAGTTTTAATGCGTCATCAGAAACTCCATGAATTTTTATGGTATCACAATATTCAAGAAAGATATATAAATGTGAATAAGGATCTTCGATTGATGATCCTACAAACTGGTTCTGCTGGATCATAGACAAGAAGGCACGGTTAATTTCAAAGTTGGGGTCCTCAATTGCAGGTCTAGCAATGCTAAATTGTATCCTTCGAGGATTAGGGGCTACATAGTCCCTCAGTGATCTTTGATCAGCCATTAGAAATGAATTTCCTACGCACACTAGAGCAAACTGATCAAATGATGTAAGTAAATAGAAAAGAATAAAAAGATAAAACATAAAAGAAACCAAGTCTAGCAATAATAAAAATATCGAAGTAATAAAAATATCGATCCACAGAGACCTTATTGTTAATTACCAAATAATTGTTTTCTCGCTAGCTAAGTAAACCGAATATGATGAAAGTAAGTAGTATAGTTAACACAAAGGATAATCAGAGAGATAAACATGGGACTAGGGTTTCATCCTCCTTGATTTCAATGATAAGATATAAATAAAAGGTTTGTCAATCAAATCTTGCTATGATAAAGACCTAATTTACTTCGTAAAAGGATTATCTCACTTTTGTGCAGACAATCACGCAGGGACCAATCCTCGCTTTCGCGTAAGATCTATCCCAACACTGCAGATAAGTAAACCATCAACAAAGAACTCAAGGATCACTTTCGTGCATCCGAATTCTAAGTTGAACATCACAAGTCGAGCCTCAAGGATCACTTTCGTGCATCCGAGTCTCAACATAGGTTCTACCTAGGGTTTTCCAACGTTTCGATCCTCACTTTCGTGCAAGATCTCCACGTTTGACACAATAACTCACTCCTAGATCAATATTATTAAACATGGCAATTAATCTACTAGAACAGATCAATTTAGATCTAACCTAAGGAAGGGATCCTAACATGCAATTCTAGGGTTCCAAGTTCTCAAGCAAATCACCTTTCAGTCTCATTGCGAAAACTCTAAAACATGGATAATAACAAAGATCTATGGAATGTTAAAGACAATTCATCACAAAGTAGAATTATCACAACGAAGATTATCATGACGAAAATGAAGAATTATCTAATCATTAAAAATCAAGGGGATTACACCCCATGTCCCAAAAATAGTATCAAGCTTGCATGGAGGAAGAAATACAATGAATCATAGTTTCAGAGTGATCAGAAAACAAAAAGAAAGGAGAAACAACGTTAGAACACGGCTGTAAAATCCGTTACAGCCGTCATTTGCTTCTATGAACAGCGCTATCACCGCTGTTTTGTTGATTCCTCCTCCGATCGGACTCCAAATACTCTAAAACTTATGTGGTGTCTTCCTCTCCTCCAAGCGAAGCTTATGAGTGAAAATCGCAGCCTAAGGTCCCCTCTACGCTTCTCAGCATGAGGCCAAACCCTAACCACCTCTATGTTGATTGCTCCCTCAAATCTAGATGTAAATTCTTTCTTTCAGTGCGTGTGTCTTTTCCTTTTAAAGATGAAGTGGAATCAACTTTCCTATTCCAATTTGGACCTTTGAATCAAAAGTTATGGCCCGCGCAAGATTTGGACTCATAAAAATTGTGTTTTTGACTGGGATTTACGGCAGTGTAATATGTTACAGCACTGCCGTAAAATAGCTTGAGTGTTCTGTTCTGAAGACGCTGGGAAATATGGTGTCGTAATATCTTTTACGGCAGTGCCATAATTTCAGTCGAGTTCTCTGGTCTGAAGTCTTCACAAAATACGGCACCGTACAATTCTTCATGGTGGTGCCGTAAAATCGGTTGAACACTTTGGTCTGAAACCCTTGAAAATACGGCTTGTGTAATTCTTTATGGCAGTGTCATAAAATCACAAAAACTTTCTTTTCAGAAAATCACCAAAATATGGCCGTGTTCTTGATAATACGGTAGCCGTGAAAATACAGTACTGTAAAATAGTTTACGGCACTATCGTATTTTGGTTCTTAGCTTCGATTTTCATGAAATTTGTTGTGTGAATTCTTCTAGATGATGGGAACTCTTCCATGTATTTGATTTTGCTTAAAAACGCCCAAAATAGTGCCTTTTTGCCTGAAAATCATGAAAAACCAAAATAGAAGTACATTTTACAATATTTGATAGATTCAGCATAAAAACAAGTAAAAGATCCTCAATTTAGCATGAAAAGGTATTTAAAATGATACAATATATACTATATATTTTGGTGTCATCAACGGCCTTGGCCGTAAACTCATTACGGGCCGTGAAAATGTCCGCCCTTCGTGTTTCTCACTCGATTCGACTCTGAATCAAACCAGAATTGAACCAAACTTTGCAGAGACCTTCCTAGATGGGTTCTATACTGATTAAAATATAAAATGAAGGATTATGTTAGGGTTTCAGCGGCTTCTACATATGAACATGAACAGAGGCGGCAACTAGGGCGAAAATGAACTTTCTGAGCTAAATTCAAGCAAGAAGATCACGCAAAGGAGGATTTGGACGTTCGATCTTCATCTCTAGATTGAGGATAAGGATTTCCAATTAACTTTCTAGTGTTTTCTTCTAATTTTATTGAGTTTTCATGCAATTTTCATCGATGAACATGCTGTTTGCTTTGAACATGAGTGTGTAAACTCTTTTTCGGGATTTGGGAAGTAACATAATGACAATTATGGATTAAATCTATTGTTTTAAATCTTTGTCATGAATTTTATTGAATTGTTTTGATTAGAATTGTGTTTATTCCGTAATTTACTTTGATCAAGTAAGTTTACGTCTTAGACGTTACGAGAAGGACTCGGAAGTGAATGACAATGTTGGAACTATTCTATTCAATCCTACGAATCCGATCACGGGAGTAGTTCGGATTCGTTTGACATAGTTTTTCATAGAACTTAATGGGTCTAGGTACGTTAACTGTCACGAGAGTAGGGAGTTAGCGTAGTCAGATATCATATTACCCTTCGAGAGGAGGTAATCTATACCTTAGGAAAAATCCCTTTCAATGCTATAATTTTCTATTTAAAGATTTATTTGTACTAAATTCATATTTGTCAATGTGGTGAAACCCCGACTCTTTAATTTATCCGAACTGATTTTTACCAAAAACACTATATCTGTTTCTTTTTATTTCTACTTAGAAGTTTCCAAAACAAAAACCATAAATTTGATTCGTCTAGATATAGATCAACCGTGTAGTCGGTACTTGACCGCCTAATCCTCGTTGGGAACGATATCTTATTTTATTACTTCGATAAATCCATACACTTGCGGACATATCAAGTTTTTGGCACCGTTGCCTAGGACCAAGCCAGCCAATATCGATTTAATCATGAGATTTATAGACTAAATATTTTTTTATTTTTTTATTCATTTTTATTTTTTTTTCAAATTTTATTGAAAATATGATGTTTAACCAATGTCAATGGTCAAATCAAAGGTATGTGCCACCAATGATGACAAAAGAATATGGTACAAATGCATCAAAATCTCTTTCAGCAAATGTAAATTCCTTTATTCAATAAACTGATTATTGAAGCATGCAATATTCTAACTTGAAATTTATTACTTACAATATTTGTGGATATCATGGGCATCATTACACTGAATGTTAATTAGGAATTCCTTCATGCTTTAACTCTTGCCCTAGTGCCTATAATCCAAGTTGGGAGAACCATCAAAACTTGTTTTATCAAAACAGCCCAACATTTATTCCACAATCAAACTTTAGTCAACCTCAAAACTCCAACTTAGAAGCCTTGCTTAAAAACTCTATAGCTACTTTGAACAAACACAAAGAGGATCTTCATAGTATATTTGATGGCACTGATAAAAATGACATAGAGGAAGGAATCCAGGATGAATCTGAGAATTTTGTAGAGTTAGAACAATCATTAGTCATGACTCCTGATTATGATCTCCCTTCTTCAAATTTTGATGATTTTGAAAATTCTAAATACCTAATTAACCCTTGGTCAACACTTTACCAGCCATCTAGTCCCCTCTCACATAATGTAGTGTCTTGCAACACAAATACTTGGGACATATTTGAAGAAAAATTTGAACTTTTGGAGTCCTATGAGAAGAAGGATGATGACTTTATGGATTCTCAAGTAAGATATAGCGAAATAGATGGGGGTGAATTTGATAGTGTTAGGATGGAGTACCCCATTGAAGAGAAAGAAATTGAGAAAAAAAATGTGGAAGAGAATCCTGAGCATATTACACCACCACTACCATGTGAACCATCAATTACTTTTCTCGAGAAAAATCCATTAGAAATTAGCATGACAGATGACGAAGGCGATGATTTTAAGGATAATGATAATGAGGTAGCTGAATTATTAGTTGATGTAATTCCAACCACAGGCACCCAAAAGATAATAACAAATGAGATTCTTGATCGCATTGGCATTGAGGTAAGTGAAAAACCTAAAATAAAATTTGAAAACTTCTTGATCAATCCAAGGTATGAATTTTTTGATCTTAATTTTAGTCTTCTTCCAATTGCTGATATAAATCAAAAGGAAGAACGTATGATATTAGTCTTGGATAAATACAGAAAAAATATTGAATATTCTTTTCATGTCTTTAACTTTTGTTTTTGTATGCATGTACTGGCTACTGCGTCATAGATCCACCTATTTAATTGGATATATATTTTGGTGGGCACACTCTTGAGACGAAGAAAAAGTAGAAGATTATATTCTCTCTATTATGGCACTGATTCACCAACTTCGCCATGACATGAAGCTATGGTCAAGCTAAAGACCATAAACAAGCGCTTTTTGGGAGGGAACCCAGGAGTTTTTGAATTTTATTCACTTTGGTATTTTCTATTTTAGTTTTTCATTTTCTTAGAATTTTTAGGGGTGATTAACAGCATGATTTGATGAGCTTTTATATATAAAAATCTTCAAAATCTGTTGTTTTATGTGCAAAAATTTTTTAGATAATTTCTGAAAATTATTTCGCTAAGAATAGAGGGTTTACAGAAACTTTCACGGGTGTGACCGTGAGTCACTCACGGGCTGTGAATTATGCGGCTAGAGGAAACGCGAGAAGCCCAGAGTTTACAGAAACTTTCACGGTCACGACCATGAATCCATCACGAACCGTGAAGTTTCATTTTGCAAAAGGAATCTAAGTCACATAAATATTCAAGGCTGCAGCCGTGAACGACTCACGGACCATGAAAACCCAATTTCCCATCGATTCTCTCGACCTCAAGCAACGAATCTTTGTTTCGAACCTTCATCACCGGCGACCCCTTCTGTTGATCCTCCGATGAGATTTCAGCCGAAATTTCTCGAAAATCGCCGGACGACCTCAGGAAAACAACTTCACTGCCGACGTTCAATTCCAACCCGATTTCTTCACGATTTTTGATAAATCTTTGCTCTGCTTTAGTCTCTTTACTTCTTTATCAGATTGTCAAGCTTTTGTTTTAACTTTGAAACTGGTTTTCATTGATTTACAGGGATTTCTTTTGACTCTTAGATGAGTTCCTTCTTGCTGCAACTATTCATTCATGTTTTTGAGTGAAAATTTTGTAAATTACTGTATTCTACAAAATCAGGGCTCCGAAAAGAACGATAAAAACTGGTATTAGGGTATAACGGGTGTAATTTAAAATTTTGTAGTCCCAGGATGCAACGGAAGAATTATTACACCAGAAACATATTCCGGTCCCATGGATCCATGCGAGAGAGAAGACACAAGGATGTATTAGAGATGTACCTCTTTTGCTTGTCTAGTTGCCGAAGCCATGTTGAAGGCGATCAAGTGCTCGCCCTCTACAAGTATCCACGCATCGACTCCTTGATCGTTGCTCCCTTCCACGCTTGGTGCTAGCCTCGGGAAGAGAATCAAGCCTTAGGGTTCCTTCACTTCTTTTGCGCCAACTCCTTATCCTTTTCACTCCAAGAGAAGAGGGAGAAGAAGAGTTTCGACCCTTAGGAAGAGTAAGAGGAAGTGGCGCCACCAAGTCATTCTCCAAGTCACGCCAAGAGGAGATGAAGGAGAAGACTTGCGGACACTCGTAGGAAGAAGGGTTGCGCCACCTTGATGTTGTCGCCCTTGCCCTTGCTCACGCCTCTCTATGTATGTTCACGCCTCCAAGGAATCGAACCATTGAGAGGGGGCAGCTAGGGTCCCTTTTATAAGCCAAGAGGCGGTTTAGGGAGGGCCAAGATCTTGCCAAGTGGGCAGCTAGGATGAGTGGGGTTTGTGTTAAGGAAAGTCTCCAAGACTTTGCCATAAACCTCATTCAACCTATCCTTATTTGTCCAATAGCCATATCAGCCCAAGACATGCCTTAGAGGCATTCTTTCCATCCAAGGAGAAGGGCTAGGCGCAACAAGCAAGAGGTATTCGGTTAGGGTAAGGGTTTGGGGGTGCATGTAGGGTTTATGAGATAAGGAAAGTCTCCAAGACTTTACCATAAACATCTCCCTACTTCTCATATGCGCCCAAGCTCTTTCCAAAAGAGTCCTCAAGCCATATCAGCCCCAAAACTTACCATAGAGGCAAGATACCATCAAAGGATGAAGGGGGAGGCGCCACTTCCTTCCAAAGGAAGCAATTTATGCCACCCACACCCCATTATGCCCCTAGGCGCCAATGGGGTTGGGTTTCTCCCCATTATACCCTTATTTGCTTATACCTCTTCTTGACAACAAGTTATTGGGCCTCATTGGATTAATGAGCTAGCCCAAACTTCATGGTATGGGTTGATTAAGCCATTGGATCCAATCCAATTTAACCCTAATCCAAATGTGACCAATCTAGGTCAATTTCGGATCAGCCTGCCAAAAATGAAGTTTGGCTCCAATAACCTTCTTCCAACTCATTAGGTCCATTGGTGCTGATGAAATCTTCCAAATGGATCCAAGTTATCCAATAACTTGATCATAAGGCTTCTGATTAAAGCAACGTCAAGAGTCTATTGCGTGTGACCCCGTAGGATCCTTATGACGATGGCAATGATGTAAACATCATAAGTAGTGAGGGGTATCTAGCAAGACATCACTACTACCCATGTCATAGGACTTAAGTCATTATGGCAACAACTCCCTAGCAAGCAATGAGGATTCCCATTGCATTATAGATCCCTTTGCCTAAATTGATATCCTGCCATTAGATTAGTCTCAAGTTTATCAATCCAATGCATTGGTCATGACTCAACTAGTTTGGCCACACATTCCTATCATGCACTAATAAGATGGGGTGCCCCCGAGTGGATATCATGCTTCCAATAAGGAAGGGGCAAATCCTACTATTGGTCATCCATGTCTCTATATGACTTATGACATGCCCAATGACAGTCGTTTTGGTCTCCCAATTACGGAGAGACATAAGACTATATCAAAGCATACCCATCATCAAATCTAGACATAAATACCTCAAGTCTAAGGATCAATGCAAACCTCTTGCATGTGAGATTGACTTGTTGACTAGACAAGTCAATCCTCACGGTGGATCACTCCAGTGCATCCAATGCACCTGTATGCCTACGTTACTATGCCTCGCACTTAACCAGCCCATACACCAGTCTCACATGTACCAAAGTTGTCCCATATCTACTATGGTACCTTGTCTGGGGATAGCTTATGAGAATGGATCCAATCCAAACTCCTGGGACATTATATATGCAACTCAATACATCAACGCAGGTAGAGAAGTCTGCATAATAACGACCATGCCTCTATAAAGAATAATAGTTCTATCAAAGTACATTCAAACAATGCATGACCATGTCCATACATTGGTCTGCAGGGCATATACACCAACAATCTCCCACTTGCACTAAGACCAAGGGCAACTGATGTTTAATCAGTCCCTATGTCTCTAGTATGACCTATTTAGCTTCCGCTGCGCCAGAGGCTACGTCAGTGGGTTTTTCCAGACTACTATCTGTGTTTGTTTTAACTAATTTGAATCATCATCTTTATCCATGATCTCTAAGACCAGATGATATCGCTGCAGTACATACTTGAGTGCTAAGTTTGTTTGCACATGCTTACGGCCCCAGTAAGAATTATACTAGACCATCAAGCACTAGGGACTAAATCAAGTTTAAATGCATGAAGCTGCTTCCTTGGCTGTCACAAGAAGCTGCAATGCACTCAGCCTTATTTGTAGAATTTTGCCACTATGGTTTGCATAATGCTCTTTCAACACACAACACCATAACAAGGCAAAGTGCAAATCCTGGCTGTGGTCATAAGACTGGAACAAAGTATCACTGTACCTTGTACACAAAATTCTTCCTGTCTATCATTGACTAGACTTCAATCCTTTATACTTCCCAAGTATATATAAGGATTGCTTTCACAGCTATCCAGTGTAAAACACTAGGATCTGATTGAAACTTACTGGCTATGCTCCAAGCATTTGCCATAAATGGTCTTGTGTATATTACTCAAAACATGATCCATCCTATACACTATGTATCAGGATTTTAGACCCATGTTATTACTCTCCAGCTATGTCATAGGACACAACATCCTCATGAGAGTCAGACCATATCTCTATGGAAGGTATCAATATTTGGAATAAACCTCTCCAGAAACTCTTGGATGAACATTGACTAAAGGCCAATGACTTTCTTGGATCTCTATCTATAGATCCTTGTGCCTAGGATGTAGGCATCATTCCCTAGATCATTCTTCTCGAAACACTTCTCAAGCCTTGTCTTCACCATGTGAAGAGTTGAGATGTCATTCCATGTGAGGAGAATATCATCAATCTTCTAGAACAAGAACTATTATGGTGCTCCCACTGATCTTCTTGTAAACACAGGCTCTTTTAACATGCTTGCATAAGACCATGCATATCTTTATGGCCACTATATGAAAACACTAGCTACTTCCATATGGATATCCTCTTCCAGACATCCAACAAGAAAAGTAGTTTTTCATAACATGCCACGACATTAAATGCAACAAGCAGATACCTAATGGACTAAAAAATCAGCTATTGGTGAAAATTTTCATCATTATCCACCTAGTGGATTTGCCTGAAATTTCTGTTCACCAGCTTGCCTTTAAGGTAACAATATTACCTTCCATGTCTATCTTCCTAGAAGATTTATTTACAGCCTGTGGTTATAACCCCTTTGGCGGTTCATCCAAGTCGCAGACTTGATCAACAGACATGGAGTCCATTTTGGGTTCTCATGGTCCTTAGCCATTTCTTGGAATCTGGTCCACTGACCTCGTCCATTTCATCATAAGTCTTAGGTTCATCCCAGATGAAAAATTCATCATGCCCAGCATTACGAATCCATCCAGACTTATGTCGTTCCCGTGTTACTTGAACCTCAGGTTGACTTTCAACCTGTATGTGAGATTTTGCTCTCCATCTGTGTCTAATTATATTGTGGTTGATTCTGGACCTTGTACCAATCAAATCTACTCCCACTAGCTTCTTTCAAAAGAAATACTTTCTCAAGAGAGACAGCAGTTTGAGCAACAAATATTTTATTCTCTTTGTGATAGAATTAGCACCCTTCAGTGCACCACAAACACATACTTTTGAATCACTGCACATTACATTCCCAATTTCATTGAAGAAATGGGATATTTGCAGTTTGCAACTCAAAAGCTAACTTAGACACTTCCTTATGGAGTGGCAGTACATCTGTTTGCATGACATCATAGTAGTATATTTGC
>CM050438.1:59171732-59185363 GCA_027562315.1 Costus pulverulentus
AGAATGGATCCAATCCAAACTCCTGGGACATCATATATGCAACTCAATACATCTACGCAGGTAGAGAAGTCTGCATAATAACGACTATGCCTTTAATAATTCTATCAAGGTACTTTCAAACAATGCCTGACCATGTCCATACATTGGTCTACAGGGCATATACACCAACACATGCTTCCAATAAGGAAGGGGCAAATCCTACTATTGGTCATCCATGTCTCTACATGACTTATGACATGCCCAATGACAGTCGTTTTGGTCTCCCAATTACGGAGAGACGTAAGACTATATCAAAGCATACCCATCATCAAATCTAGACATAAATACCTCAAGTCTAAGGATCAATGCAAACCTCTTGCATGTGAGATTGACTTGTTGACTAGACAAGTCAATCCTCACGGTGGATCACTCCAGTGCATCCAATGCACCTGTATGCCTGCGTTACTATGCCCCGCACTTAACCAGCCCATACACCAATCTCACATGTACCAAAGTTGTCCCATATCTGCTATGGTACCTTGTCTGGGGATAGCTTATGAGAATGGAAACAATCCAAACTCCTGGGACATTATATATGCAACTCAATACATCAACGCAGGTAGAGAAGTCCGCATAATAACGACCATGACTCTATAAAGAATAATAGTTCTATCAAAGTACATTCAAACAATGCCTGGCCATGTCCATACATTGGTCTGCTGGGCATATACACCAACAATTGGAGCATATGGGGCCATTAGAAAACAATTGGAAGACCCATTCCTCCATGGTTTCCGAGCTACTACACCTGAGTTACCAGATTTGGTAGCTGCTACACCAAGATCGATTGATATTCTTTGTGAGTATTTTATTATTTATTTATTTTCGAGGACGATGCATACTTTTATTTGCGGGATGATGCATGTTTAGTTTTTATTGATAATTATGGATTAAATGATTGAGTATATACAACAATTTATATCTAGGGTGCCTTCATGTATTTTGATTGTATTCAAGCTTTATAGGTATGTATTTTGAATGTTTAAGATTGTTAAGGATAATCAAATTTGTTTTATCCTTAATTTTGAACTTAGGAAACATTTTGAGTAATTAATTTGATGATTTAGGGAATTTTTGAAATATCAAGTAGACTTAAATTTTTGAGTAAATTCAATTATAGTATTGATAAAATGCATATGTGAATTGTTATATCTTCATATGACACATGCGTAGTATTTTTATACTTGAAGTTTAATTTATCTATTTTTGCTTGATGAAAATTTTTATGAATAGAAAATTAGTGATATTTCTTTAAATTGTGATTTGCTCCGACTCCTCTAGTTGAGTGATCTGAGGTTATGAGTTATATTATACCACGAGTTGGTATATTTTAAGTATATTGCGATCAAGTATCGCTAACGACTTAAATATCATGCCACTCACCGGCTTTCTCTAGAAATAAAATTTTTAAAAAAAAGATTACTCTATTTGGCACTGCAAAAAAATTGGCAGTGGTACCGAAGACATGAGTTGAATCTATAGAAAAAAAATAGAGAAAAAAAGGAAGGAGAATAAAAGTTGGAGAAAAATAGAAAGCTGTAGGTTAAGTCGACAACTCCGCTGACCCTATAATTGAGACTATGAGTTAAATTATAATGCTCTGTGGTATACTTTAAACAATGTTATGATGCTAACAGTAAAGAGCATATAACAGTTTAAAGACCAAATTGCTTTAAAAATCTCTTATCTTTAACATCACCGAGATTCTTGAAATAAAATTTTGTCTATTGAGTAAGATGGATTTATTAAACTGCAGGTATTCAATATTTAGTGTGTGAAGGATGAACATTATGACATGAAGTGTGAATTTTATCTTTCTTGGATTGTAAGCTCTTGACAATTTATCTCTTTAATGATTTTTGTTAAATTTCTTGGGATCTGAAAATTGATTGCTTGAACTGTGCACAAAGAGTTCCATTAAAGGTAGAACAAATGTGTGTTCCTTGTCTTAACATTCTATATACATATCATAGTATTGCTTGAGGACAAGCAAAGTTCTAAGTCTAGGGTATTTTGATGGGTTGTATTTACACCACATTTTTACTTGTATTTTATATTATATTTTAGGCTTAATTGCATGATTTTATACTAAATTTGGTATTTTTACTTCACTTGGCACAGAATCTTCACTTTTCTTAGTTTTTTTTAAAAATGCAAGTAAAACGGCACAAAAAGATGAATTCATGAGTTTTAAAGCCAGAGCACGATTCCCGAGGAGATCACAAACTTATACGTAAAGTTTGAAGCGAAAATGGTGAAGAATTTGATTTTCAAGGCCTTGGCCGTAATTTTGGGGTCGGCCGTAATTCTGGGATCGGCCATAATTTTAGCGTTCGAACAGGGGCAAAATGCGGCAAAGTATGGAAATCCATAAAAACTTTCACGGGTGAAGCCGTGAATCCATCACGGTTCGTGAAATTTTCTATATACAAATGGGTGTAGACACAGAAGCATTTACGGCCTCGGCCGTAAACTTATTACGGGCCGTGAAAATGTCCGCCCTTCGTGTTTCTCATTCTATTTGACTCAAATCAAACCAGAATTAAATCAAACTTTGCAAAGACCTTCCTAGGTGGGTTCTATACTGATTAAACTATAAAAGGAAGGATTTTAGTAGGGTTTCGGGCGCTTCTATGTATGAACAGAAATAGAGGCGGCAGCTAGGGCAAAAATCAACTTTCTGAGCAAAATTCGAGCTAGAAGATCACGCAAAGGGGGATTTGGACATTCGATCCTCATCTCCAGATTGAGGATAAGGATTTCCAGTAACCTTTCTAGTGTTTTCTTATAATTTTATTGAGTTTTCATACAATTTTCATCAATGAACAAGTTGTTTTCTTTGAACATGAGTGTGTAAACTCTTTTTCGGGATTTGGGAAGTAACCTATTGACGATTATGGATTAAATCTATTATTTTAAATCTTTGTCATGAATTTTATAGAATTGATTTGATTAGAATTGTGTTTACTCTGTAATTTACTCTGATCAAGTAGTTTACATCTTAGACGTTGCGAGAAGGACCGAGAGGTGAATCGCAACGTTGGAACTATTCTATTCAAACCTACGAATCCGATCACGGGAGTAGTTCGAATTCGTTTCAAGGATTTACATGGTTTTTCAAAGAACTTAATGGGTCTAGATACATTAACTATCACGAGAGTAGGGAGTTAGCGTAGTTAGATACTGGATTACGCATCGGAAGGAGGTAATCTGTACCTTAGGAAAAATCCCTTTCATTGCTGTAATTTTCTATTTAAAGATTTATTTTTACTAAATTCATATTTGTCAATGTGCTGAAACCCCAAGTCCTAAATTTATCCAAACTGATTTTTACCCAAAACACTATATCTGTTTCTTTTTATTTGTACTTAGAAGTTTTGAAAACAAAAACCACAAATTTGATTCGTCTAGATATAGATCGACTGTGTAGTCGGTACTTGACTGTCTGATCCTCGTTGAGAACGATATCTTAGTTTATTACTTCGAGAAATCCATACACTTGTGGACGTATCAATATCTTGTCTAAAAAGTGAAAATTGAGGAACAAGGAAGGTTGCTCTTATAGAAGAATGCAGTGCCATTATCCAGAATAAACTTCCAACTAAACTGAAAGACCTAGGGAGTTTTTTCAATTTTATGTCAAAATTGGGAATATGCCCTTTCATAAAGCTCTTTGTGATTTAGGAGCTAGTGTTAGTCTAATCCCATTATCTATTTGTAGGAAGCTAGATATGGGTGAGATGAAGCCTACTTCCATATCTCTTCAATTGGTTGATCGATTAGTGCAGCTACCAATTGGGATCATTGAGGACAAGCCGATAAAAGTTGGAGTCTTTTTCATCTTAGCAGACTTTGTGGTTCTAGAGATGGAGGAGGATACATGCCTACCCCTTATCCTTGGACGACCCTTCCTTGCAACCGCTCGCACCATGATCGATGTGAAAAATGGAAAATTGGCATTGAATACTGGGGAAGAAAAATTAGAATTTGACCTATCTTCCAGTCTTAAAAAACCATCTTTTGCAGGATCTTGAAGTAGCATAGACATAGTGGAGGATGACATTGAACCTGTCCTGCCAATAGCTGTTGACCACTAGGAAGTATGTCTTATGAATGATGGGAACGAGGAATGCACTAATAAAACATAGGACTATGTAAAGATTCTAGATGCCAGCCCGAATGTAGGGTTCGGAAAATTGAAATTCGAGAGTCTTGGTGAGGTTAAGTATGGCTCATATGAGAAGAAGGTGCTAGAGTTCAAACCCCAAACTAATAATCTTAAGTATGAATTTCTTGATGCTAACTCTACTTGTCCTGTGATAATTAGTGTTGATTTAATTGCAGAAGAAACTAAGAAGCTACTGAGTGCACTACGCCTCCACAGAAGGTAATTGGGTATTCATTATAAGATATTAAAGGAATTAATCTGTCGTTCTGTATGCACAAGATTTTCTGGAGAACGAAAGTAAGGCTTCAATGGAGTTTCAACGCCACTTGTATCCAAACATGAAAGAAGTGGTTAAGAAAGAGATACTGAAATTTCTTGATGCAGGAGTCATTTACCCAATATCAGACAGTGAATGGGTAAGTTTTGTGCAAGTTGTGCCCAAAAAGGGTGGAGTCACAGTAGTCAAGAATGGGAACAACAAGCTTATCCCAACCTATACTGTGACTGGATGGCGCATGTGGATCGACTACAAGAAGCAAAACAAGGCCACGTGCAAAGACCATTACCCACTTCCCTTCATCAACCAAATGTTGGAGCGACTGGCTAAGAACTCCCACTTCTGTTTCCTTGTTGGCTTCTTAGGATTTTTCCAGATCCCTAATCACCCAAAGGATCAAGAAAAGGCTGCTTTCACATGTCCCTATGGGACATTTAGCTATCGCCGAATGAATTTGGGATCTGCAACGCCCCCACTACTTTTCAGAGATATATGGTTTTAATTTTTTCTGACTTTATTGAGAATATAATGGATGTTTTCATGGATGATTTATTGGTCTATGGTACTTCATTTGATATCTATCTTTCTAACCTCTCTAAGTTGTTGCAGAGATGTGAGGAAGTCAACCTTGTTATAGACTAGGAAAACTGTCATTTTATGGTACGCGAAGGAATAATGCTCGGCCACTTAATTTCTGAGCATGGCATCGAGGTTGACATATCCAAAGTGGAAGCCATTGAAAAGATGCCTCCACCTTCTTCTGAAAAGGGAGTTCGAAGCTTCCTTGGGCATGCCGGCTTTTACCGCCTTTTCATAAAAGACTTTTTCTAAAGTTGTTAGACCATTGACTAATCTGCTTACTAAGGATGTTTCATTTTCTTTTGATCAGGATTGCATGGCAGCTTTCAAAAAATTAAAGAGGCCCTTGATTTCATGTCCTATCATGCAGCCAACTGATGGTAATTTTTCTGGATTTTTTCAAGTAGTTGTGAGATGTTCACGGTCATACTCATGCATCCATGAATGGCCGTGAACAGCTCGTCATGCTTTTCTGCAAGTGCGCCGACACGTTCATAGGTAGGGGTGTGTAGAGGAGCACGACTATGATGGACATTAGCAGTTTGCACCGTGGCATGCACGGGCATGCCCGTGCATCGGTTCACAGCCATGACGAGTAAGTAAAATATGGACTTTTCTGCGATGAAGCTTTCATGGGCATGATCATGTACGCATACATAGCCATGCATCCTTAGGTTATAAAAGCTCCACTGTGTGCACACCCTCTTTACACACCCGTGCAAAACCCTAGCTGCGCCATTGCCTCTCCGTGGCCACCCTCCTGCGTCTACGTCAGGCTCTGGTGAGCCTTCCTCACTGATTTCTAGCTCCGATTAGGGCTACTCGCCGCCGCACCGCCACTTCTATGATTCCAGCTGCCGCCGACCTCGCCTCTCTACTGCCGACAACTCCGACAAAAAATCCAACTCACCTTCTTGTCTCCCATCAGCCTTTAAGACACCAAGATGCCTCCATGCAAGTAGGTGAATGCGCCAAGAGGAGTAGAAGGATGTGAGAATGCTGCTAAGGCCCAACCTTGTAGCTGCCCAAAGGAGAGGGAAGAAGAGAGGAGGCGCCTACGAGAAGTTCTTCCAAAAGACCAAGTGTGTGCCCCAACTCCTCTCCCCCTCTTCTTTTATAGAAAACGTGATGACCCTTAGAATTCCACTGAGACCTTTGGAATTTTGCAATTAATCTCTGAATTAATTCACCATTAATTATAAAATTAAATTCAGAATTAATTATATAATTAAACTCTGAATTAAAATCTCATAATGACCCATTAAAACTTTGTATTAAAGTCTCAAAATGGTCATTAATGATGTGACTCTTCAAATTCAGAATTAAATTCAAAATTAAATTCAGAATTAAATTCATCATTAAACTTAGAATTATTAAACAATTAAATACATAATTTAATTCCCATAATTAAATAAATGATTTAATACACCATGATGTCTATTTGGCCCAAGCAACTTATTGTCGTGGCCGATTAGGCCTCACCCGCCAACTTGGCTTTATGCCCATTTGGGGTTTGGAGGCCCATTGCTCCATGCTCCACGCTAGACTTCATTTAGCCCATTTAGCCCAATTGGCCTATTTAGCCCACCAGGCCCATTAGGTCCAACTGGCCCAAAAATGAAGTTAGCTCCAATAAGTCCCTTCCATCTCATCAGGCACAATGGCGCTCATGGATTCTCTCAAACAGATCCGAGTTATCCAATAACTCGATCAATAGGCTACCCGATCAATACGAGAACCCGAGTTTCAAGTTGTGCGACCCTGTAGGTTCCTCTGACGTTGGCAGTAATGAACTCAGGTCATCACAAGCAGTGAGTGGCACCTAGCAGTGCATCGCTGCTACCCAAGTCTTCGGAATGGATATCAGCATCGACATCCCCATCATCGCAACAAGATACTGATGCATTACAGTCTCTTTGCCAAACTGATATCCGATTGGACAAACTATGTCACCACTTTATTTTCACCCAATCTCATGGTCATGACTAAATTAGGTTTTCACCTGGGTGTGGCCACACACTTTCAGTCATGCAACCATAGGGGGGCCCCAAGGATATCAAGCTTCCCGTAGGAAGGGGCAAATCCTATGTCTGTCCATTGATCTTCTCATATGGGTCGTGACATACCCAATGACAACAGTTATGACCTCCCTGCTACGACAATGCTAGAATGATATATTAAATATCAATGTCAAGTAGTACAAGATGGACCAACAACGGGTCCAAGGGCATGTACACGAACAATCTCCCACTTGCACTTAGACTTAGTTGTTGAGAAATCTCAACCCCATGTCCCTCGTATGACCAGCACGCTTCTGCTGCGCCAAAGCCATGGTCAGTGGGTCTACCAGATTGCTATCTGCGTCCACTCTACTTATCTTGACATCACCTCTGCCAATGATCTCCCAGATCAGGTGAAATCTACTGAGAATGTGTTTGGATGTTTGATGAGACCGTGGTTCCTTTACCTATGCCATCGCTTTATTGTTGTCACAATAGAGGTCAATCGGATCCAAACGGCTTCTTTGGCTACCTCATAAGCAACGACATACTCAGCCTCGGTCGTAGAATCAGCTACAATGGACTGCTTAGAGCTCTCTCAGCTCATAGCACCTCCACTCAATCTGAATACATAGCCTGTCTGCGATCTTATGTCATCAAGGTTTGACTGGAACGATGCCTCAGTGTAGCCCTAAACACTGAGCTCATCCTGTCCCCAAAGACTAAGAACAAATCTTTAGTTTCTCTTAGATACTTTAGAATGTTCTTTACAGCCACCCAGTGCTGCAGACCTGGATTAGATTGGTATCAGCTGGTTATGCTCCTAGCATAAGCCACGTCTGGTCCAGTACATAACATCGCATACATGATCGAACCTACTGCCGAAGCATATGGCACTCGACTCATGTCGTCCCTCTCAGCTTGTGTGGAGGGAATATGGCCATGTCTCACTGGAAGGTACCCTTTCTTAGATTGCTCCAAATTGAACCTCTCCAGGACCTTATCAATTTAAATACTCTGACTAAGGGCCAGGAGCTTCTTGGATCTATCCCAGTAGATCCTCATGCCTAGGATATAGGCGGCCTTCCCTAAGTCTTTCATCTCAAAACACTTCCCCAACCATGTCTTCACAGCTTGAAGAATAGGGATGTCATTTCTGATGAGTAGTATGTCGTCGACATACAAGACCAGAAATGTCACCAAGCTCCCACTGAATTTTCTATAAACATAGGCATCATCTTCGCTCTTGATAAAGCCGTAATCTCTTACTGCCTCTTCAAATCGAAGATTCCAACTTCAAGATGCTTGCTTTAATCCATAAATGGATCTCTTTAGCCTGCAGACCTTATTGGCCTCTATAGGATGGATGAAGTCATCTGGTTGTGTCGTATACACATCCTCTATCTACTTTCCGTTAAGGAATGCTGACTTTACATCTATCTGCCATATCTCATAATTATCATGTACAGCTATAGCAAGCAAAATTCAAATGGACTTGAAAATGACAACTGGCAAAAAGGTTTCATCATAGTCCACCCCGCGGATTGGTTTGAATCCTTTAGCCACAAGTCTACCCTTAAAGGTAACTATGTTGCCATCCATGTCAGTCTTCCTCTTGAAGACCCATGTACAACCTATAGGTTTTACCCCATCAGGTAGCTCAACCAAATCCCAAACTTGGTTAGCCGACGTGGAATCCATCTCGGATCTCATGGCCTCAAGCCATTTATCGGAGTCTGATCCAGCGACCGCCTCATCATAGGTCCTGGGTTCATCCTCAATGATGAAGATCTCATCGTGTTGGGTCAGCAGCGACCCGTACCTCTCAGGTGCATGACGAATCCATCCAGACCTACGCAGGGCTAGTGTCTGAGCCTCTGATAGCGATCCTCAAGCGCATGGATTTATCGAAGTAATAAAAAGATATCATTCCCAATGAGGACTACGTTGCTATGTACTGACTTCTTGATATGTTTGAATTTAGGCAGAATCAATATTTGGTTGTTCTAACTTCTAAGCACGACACAAACTCAGAAAATAGCTTTTAAGGGACTTGAATTCTAAAGCATCGGGAATTCATAGGTTCACCACACTGATAAACATAAATCATGTAAAAAATAACTCAGTAAATAAATTTATCTTTCCTAAAAGGCACTTTTCCTAAGGTACATATCACTTCCTCCGAGAGCATGATACGGTATCTAATTAGATTAACTCCCTACTCTCATGACAGTTAACCTAACTAGATCCCTTAAGTTCTGTGAAAAGTAGATTAATTCCTTCAAACGAATCCGAACTACTCTCGTGATCATATTCGTAGGTTTAATCGAAATAGATCGGACGTTAGCGATTCACCTCTCGGTCCTTCTCACAACGTCTAAGACGTATATTTACTTGGCTAGGGTAAATCACGGGATACATGCAATTTCAATCAAATTAGGAAGATAAAATTATATTAAAAGAGTAAAAGTATAAATCAATACATGTAAATCAGTGGGCTACGCCCAATCGATCCCGAAAAGATATCTACTCACTCATGTTGTCAAGAGAATACATGTTCTTGATGAACAAGAAAGATCTCATAAGAATCACAAAGAAATCACAAAAAGGATGATGAAATCGTTTTCTCCTTAGTCTGGAGATGAGGATTAAAGGATCAATCGTCGAATTCGTATGAAATCTCGCCGGAATATGCTTCGAAATCAAGTCATCGCCCTTGTCGCCACCGCCCCTCATTTTTGTCTGCTTCCAAGCCCCTGAACCCTCCAAAAATCTGATCTTTTATAGTTGGACCGGTTTAGAACTCATCAAGGAACGGTTCTACGGAGTTTGGTTCAAATCTGGTTCGAATCGGTGGAGAAACAAGTGAAAAACTCGTCGAGCGGATGTTTTTACGGCCCGTGATACGTTTACGGCTGAGGCCGTAAATGTTTCTGTGTATAATGCATTTGGTCACAGAAAGTTTCACGGCCCATGATAGAATTACGGCTTCACCCGTGAAAGTTTCTGTTCCTTCTGACACTTAGCCGTTTTCAACTTCCGTTTGTTGTCGCATTCACGGTCGAATCCATATTTACGGCCAAGGCCATGAATGTCTCGTTCTTCACCGTTTTGGCCCCAAATTTGATGTAAAGGCACGTGATCTTCTTGGGAATCATGTTTTGGCTTCAAAACTCTCGAAATCCTTCATTTTTACATCATTTTACCTACATTTTCATTAAAATCAAGAAAATTGAAGATTCCATGCAAAGTAACGCAAAAGCAATAAAAATAGCACATAATCATGCAGTTAAGTCCAAAGTATCTTATAAAATATAGGCAAAAATATAGTGTAAATCCAACGCATCAAAAACCCTAGACTTAGAATTTTGCTTGTCCTCAAGCAGTACCTCGATATGTATGGAGAATGTAAAGATAAGGAACCTTCATTTGTTTTTGCCCCTAATAATATCCTTAGTCCACAAATTAAGTAATTAACTTTTCAAACTCAAGTAATTCTAGAAAAATCATAATAAAGATAAATTCCAAGAGGTTATAATCCAAAAAAGATAAAATTCACAATTCCTGTCATAACATCCATTCAACACACTAAATATCAGATACTTTCTTTTTAATAAATCCATTTCACTTAACAGATAGGATTTCTACTTCAAGAATTTCGGTGATGTTATAGATAAGAGATTTTTAAAGCAATTTGGTCTTTAAACTGTTATATGCTATTTACTGTCAGCATCATAACAAGTTTAAAGTATACCACAAAGTAGTATAATACAACTCATAATCTCAATCTCAAAGTCAGCGGACTTGTCCACTTGACCTACAGTTTTCTCTTTTTCTCCATTTTTTTTCTCACTCTCTTTTTTTTGATATATTTTTTTTTATTAGACTTCAACTCATGTCTTAGGTACCACAATCAGATTTAACAGTGCCAAGTAGAGGAGTCTTTTCTTTTTTTTTTTGGAGGAAGTCGATCAGTGGCATGATATTTAAATCGTTGTTGATCTTTCTACAAGAGGGATAGACATCTGTTTTTAAAATTTTCCCACTATTACTTGATCGCAACAGACTTAAAGTATACCAAACAATGCTATAATATAACTCATGACTTAAGATCACTCAACTAGAGGAGTTGGAGCAAATCTTAGTTAAATAAATATCACCAAATTCTATTCAAAAAGATTTCCATCAAGCAGAAACAAATAAATTAAACTTTAAGTATAAAGATACCATGCATATGCCATATGAACATATAACAATTCACATATAAATTTTATCAATACCAAAATTGAATTTACTCAACAATTTAAGTCTACATGAAATTTCAAAAATTCCCTAAGTTATCAAATCAATCACTCAAGATGTTTCCTAAGTCTAGAATTAAGGATAAAACAAATTTGATTATTCCTTAACAATCATAAACATTCAAAATTCATATCTTTAAAGCTTTTGAAGGAAAAAGCGAATCATGAAGGGACACCCTAGACTTAAATTGTTGCATGTGTGGAAATATTAAATCAATGAAGAATTTCAGAAAATTTTATGCAAGAGTTCCTTTTGTATTTGTTAACGAGACCCTATACAGTTATATCAAAAATAAGAAACACAACTCAGAAAAATCTGCAAAATATACCGCATCGAAGATATTCAATTTATACATGGTAATCATCCTTCAGATATCAAATACCGCCTAGTTTTATCAATCAAATCACAGTTTTCCATACTCGGTTACTATTCATTCTAAATATCACACATATGTATCAAAATAGCTCTCAAATGCATAACCTCATCAACAGAATATCCAAAATCATCATAGAACTCATCAGACATGCAATGAATATCAAATGTACACAAAACTATCACAACCATATCATGTTCAGCATCCTAGAGGTCAAATACCATCTAATATATACAATGCCAAGTCAAATGTCAAATATCCAAATGAATCACATAATATCCCAATGTAACGCACACACACAAATGAATCATAAAAGAGCTGTGTGTGGTCGCATCGGCAACGAGTCTACTATATCCTGTGCATGGATGAGATAATTGTGAGATCACATGCTTAAAATCGAAACATAGATGCAAAGTGCGTAAAAATGAAACACAATACTCACAAAATCAATCAATCAGTCTCTGTGTGCTCGGAGTCCTTTATCGCGTGTAAAGAGTCGAGTGCCCTCTGTCCCTGCTCAAGTCGCGATATGTCGTCGCGCATCCTCCTCTGCTTGGCTCGCATCTACTCTAATGAAGGATCTGATCGTGCTGAAATGGTCGGTCTCGCAGATGAAGACGGCCGATCAACAGCCGATGGATCGACTGGAGGAATGTGCTATGTAGATCTCGGCAGTGATGGAGGTGAAGCTGCCTCTCTAGGACCTCCCCCACGTGTAGGATCCACGATCCAGTTCTGCTGAACACGAACCGTAGTGCAGTTCATGTTCGGCAGCCTCATAGTAACGTCTGTTTGCCTAAACATTAGATGGTACAAGCTACCAATTCTCGTAATCATCTTAATGGAAACGCACGCGTCCATGTCTAATCTGGGGTTACCATTTGCCTCGTCCAACCCGGAAGGGTCAATACCGAGGGCAAGGGCAATCGTGGTAACCATGCCTCCCATAACAAGGACTCCTCTCCGAGCTCTAGCGGCTTTCTGAATCTGCTTCATCAGGAAAAATGAAGTGCTAACTCTGAAACCTATCAACATGGCCCATAGAAAGTATAGTTCTGTAGACCTGACCATGCCATCACTCTCTGCCCGCCCGAAGATGGTGTGTGTCAAAACTCGGTGTATATATCTGAAGACTGGGCTAGACAAATGTGAGGCTCTGGCAGTCCGAGGGTCAAACCTCCCCTCAGTAGAGATATCCCACCAAAATGCTCCCTCAGAAAAGTCCCGGGGGCGGTGTCTAGTCGCATCCCAGGGAATCCATAAATGTGACCTAACTGGTCCAAAGTAAGTGTTAGGGAATGCCGGGTGTAATTTAAAATTTTTGCAGTCCCAGGACGCAGTGGAAGAAGAATTACACCCGAAACACATTCCGGTCCCAAGGATCCATGCGAGAGAGAGAACACAAGGATGTGTTAGGGTTAGTACCTTTATTGCTTGTTAGGATGAAGATGCCAAGTTGAAGACGCTCAAGTGCTCGTCCTCTAGAAGTATCCACGCGTCGACTCCTTGATCGTTGCTCCCTTCCACGCTTGGTGCTAGCCTCGGGAAGAGAATCAAGCCTTTGTTATTCTCTTCAAATCTTGCGCCACCTCCAAGGTAGAAGCGCCAAGAAGAGAAGAGGAGGAAGATGTTGCGCCAAGTACTTCCTTATTCTTCTTTGCTTGCGCCACCTCCAAGGTGCGCCTATGGCCAAGGAACGCTGAGGGCTTGTGGCAAGAAGACGCCACCAAGCACAAAGAATCCTTGCGCCAGAGAAGATGAGAAGAAGAAGAAGAACTTCCTTGCGCCTGTAACATCCCTCAGAACACCCCACACGCATACAAGTAAAAATACGGGGTTTTAAAAATTTTTTTACTCTTCCATTAAAACACAAGAAGAAAGCGGCATCGAAGG
>CM050438.1:59196805-59217818 GCA_027562315.1 Costus pulverulentus
GATTTCTCAACCATTAGATTAAGTGCAAGTGGGAGATTGTTGGGGTATGCCCTTAAGGCTAATGTTTGAGGCCTTGGGATTCTTACAGTATCATGTATAAACTCTTATATTTATAAAGGCAATGGTTGTTATTCAGTTTGTTACATTGCCTGCTGCAATAAGTGTACTTCTGAATAATGTCTCAATGCTGTTTCAGCTTGGCTGACATGTTATAATGTCCTTAGTCGAGATATCTTGGTGAACATGAGACAACGTTGATATAATTGAGACTAATATGTGTTCTAATCTTATAGGATGCTTCGAGCATGGAATAAGATGTAGACTCATGGGTACATTGGATGTACTGGACAGACCCTACTAGGATATTCAATTGCTTGTCACAATGTGAATAATCCTTGTTTGCAACAAGTGGCACATGTCCTCTGACTTGAGATCACTTGTGTTTCTAAATGATGATTGTCATTGTTTTGAGGTAGTTCAATATCATTTGAAACATAATAGTTATAGACTATCTTGGATAATGATCATGAGTCATGTTAGGGCATTTGTGATAGATATAGGATTGCCGTCTCCTTGATTGGAGTGTGATGTTCTAAAGGGGCCCCCCTGGATGAGATGATTGAGAAAGTGTATGGCCATACCCAGGTGACTATGTTCATCTGATCTAATCATGCTCATTATATTGGAGCTACAGGCTTGACACGCTCGTCCAATAAGAACATCCAGTGGCAAAGGAGACATGTATGCCTAGTGAAGTGGATTTACACTTGTGCTGTGGTTTGGGTGTAGTCTTGGAAGACTCTTTCCTTTATATCGGGAGACAGTGATGTGTTGCTAGATACCCCTCACTGATCGTGATAACGTAAGTTATCGTTACTGACATTTAAAGGAAACCCTTAGGGTCGCACAATTTGATGATATGGCTTACTTAAGTCAGATCGTGTGGACTGAATTGTTTTGATTCAGTTTAAAAGGAGTTTAAACTCTGATTGTAAGTGAGATCTAGTCTGATCATGTTTGATTGATTAGGGCTTGAGATCGGTAAGCTTCGATCGAGAGTATTGATGCTGGATCGGTGAGATCAAGTGCATCAAGAGATGTACGGTTAGATCTTGAACCTTCATGGTTCATATGAGATTTAGACCATGGCTTGGCTTGGTTCAATTTGGTCTTTGAACCAATTGCAATTGGACCGAACACAATTGAACCGGTTCACATATGTGAACGCATGGTTCAATTGAATTGGCGTTTTGGATTGGTTCACATGACATAAGCGCATGGCTTCATGACTTTCCAATTTTGGAAGTCTTGTAACGCCTAAACGCCAAATTGCCTAAACGCCTCTTGTCTTGGGAGCTCTCTCTTGTGTGGTGTATCGTCGAGACGAAGAGGAGAGCTTTCGGAAAAGAGAGGATCATCTCATCTCCTCCATACAAAAGGATAACTTGGCATTTTTGCTAGCTCAAGAATTGCGCAAGGAGGAAGCCATCATCACCTTTGTGTGCGTCATCTTTGGAGGAGAGCCAATTCGCCCTCTTGCTTCCAAATCGCCATCCACTCATGGCCATGGTGAGATCTTCTCTTGATCTATGAAATGAATCCAAGTTGATTATATAGACATACTACATGCGATCCTATGGAAACCCTAATTCCGCCCATGCAAGTTTTAATCTTGCGCATGCTTAGGGTTTCACCCCCTTTCTTTAGGGACCCTTCAAAAAGAACCTCTGATTACTAATAGGTCTGTTGAATCCTCGAATCAAATGGCTGACCTTTTGTCTCACTAGGGTCACCATCTCAGGAAACATCTCTGGCAGACGCTCAAATTCATCAACATACTCTGCTACCGACCGACCAGACTGTCTCAACTCCAGGAATGTTTGCCTCTGGCTATCCCGGAATGACATCAAAAAATACTTAGCATAAAATGCTGTCCGAAAAGAAGTCCACAATGTGGCATTTGTTCCCAAGGTCAGTCTTTCTGTATTCCACCAAATTTTAGCTTGACCTGCTAAAAAGAAAGCTGCTAACTTTACCTTGTGTGTCTCAGGGCAATCCATGGCATCTAATGTCTCTGACACACTCTCAATCCAGTCTCGGGCAGCCCAAGGATCAGTCAAACCTCTAAACATGCTGAACCTACCTCTACCTAAGGTAGAAAACTGGGTCAGCAAACTCGTAGTCCCCGCAGGTTGGCCTATCTCCACTGCCTCTAGCACTGGCTGCACCACCTGGGCAGCACTCTCAGCCTCAGCAGCAACAACAACAGCAGGGATGCCTCTCGCATCCATAGAAGGCCCAGCCTGTGGTCTCTCAACTCGCGGTTCTGACGTAGCTGCCTCAACTGGAGCATCCATCTACCTCACAGGTCGCCTATCAGGCAAGCGTGCCATAATATCCTCGAGACTATGAATTCGCCTATGGTGCTCAGCCTGACTCCCCAGAGAACCTTCAAGTGAAGAACCACCACGAAACTTTTGAGGCATCCTGTAATACAAAACAACCTTTAGTCAAACTACAAACAATCATTACCTTAAGTGTATCCTACAGGTCTCCTAAACATCCTAGGATCCTAAACACTTAGGCTCTGATACCAATAAATATGTCACGCCCCAATGAGCAGTAACCAAACCATGATTAGCAAAGAACTCGTGAAGCATGACAAATAGAAACCCACAGGACAACACCTCCTCTATAAATAGATCAAATTTCACAATATAACACTAACTCAACCTATATATCCACAAGCACTACCATAAAATAGAACCAACTGAGACGATAAATATATCACATGTGCATCACTAGCAACTATACAGAACATGATCAGAATCAAAATCAAAATGAAACAGATCGATCAAAATACCATACCAAAAGATCGATACACTCGATCAATCAAAAATACCAACAATGTATACACCAACTGAATCAAAACATATCAGAACAAACAACTCTTCTATCGGGTGCTGATATCAACTCCAAGGTCCAGGTCAGCTCTAGATCTAATTATCACCAGCATCAGGAGCAACTTCCTTACTTGAGGCAAAACAAAGGGAGTTAGTCCAAAAGGCTAAGCAGGAATCAACAGATATGATACTGTATCAACAAACTGTGATAAACCAAGATATCAAGGGTACGCTGTAACTCAATGTGATAAGCAACAATATAAACGACAACATAGATAAAATATAATAACAACACATGCATCGTGCAATCAAGAGCAATGACCATATAATGCTCCATGACGAGCCCGCACTCTTATACAGAGTGTTTCCACCGTTGCTCACACGATGTAACAACTGCCTCAATGACAATTCAGAGGTGTTGCGTCCAACACCCAGGTAACCCTGGAAAAATTCCGAAGGACACCATATGGGAAACCTACTAGCTGGCCCCATAACCGTAAAACGGTATATGGTATCTCCTTGGTCCGCTGGCCAATACAGCACAGCCTTGGCTAACATCAGCTAGAAAAGATCACAATATGGCACGATATATCATACAACTGCCCGATGGGCCAATCACAAGTATATCATACATGGATCAACAACTCAATAGCCACTAATAACTCAACAATAAGATACTACCATCTGACCGTATAACAATATCACAGAAGCATCCATATGCATGAAGAAAAGACAACACATAGAGTGCAATGGTAATTGAATCAAGATCAAACAACAGAGCTACAAGATATCATGGTATTTATCAACCACTCAGTATCACACAAGAAATACCATGATTTCAAAGGTAAGGATAAGATTCCTGCCTGTATTAACGTAGCTCCTAGTGCGTTTAACGCTGTCTGTCCGAGGACCTCCCTGTCTGATCTCAGTCCGAGTAACACCTATCACATCACAAAATATAAAATACATCACACAACTATCAAACAACTGATATATGCGTCTACCTCTATACACATCTACCTAGTATACAAGTATACATATGTATACCCATATATACGCACATATACGTGTACACACTAAATAATTATACACCAAACAGACACTAGGGTTAGCAAAGGTATGATCTTCACCCGAACCAACAACAAGGAAAAGGTCAGCAACTAAAACCAACGGCGAACGACGGCCAATGACGGCGTCACAACTTCCAATATGGAAGAAGGCATCGTCGGTGCCCGAACACACGCGAGCATGCTACCACTTGTTGTTGAAGGTGAACTCATGCTAACCAACAACGAACGGTGACTCGACGGCGAACGGCAACGCACAATGAAGCCCCAACTCCACCACCAAGGATGAAGGCTTCGTCAGCGCTTTACACACATGAGTACACCACAAATATACTACAAAATCACTACTAGGAAGGAGAACCCTCACCTGAAGTGGGTTTGGAGCTGCCGGAGCTTGAACAACAAAGAAATCCGGCAAGCTCGGCTGCAGACACGAGAAGCAGCAGCAAAATTAGGTGAGAGGCGGTGAAATCCGGACACAAGGTGAAGAACTCGGTGAAATTGGATAAGAAATCGAGAGAGGCGGTGGAATT
This sequence comes from Costus pulverulentus, assembly GCA_027562315.1. Lineage (NCBI taxonomy): Eukaryota > Viridiplantae > Streptophyta > Magnoliopsida > Zingiberales > Costaceae > Costus > Costus pulverulentus. The sequence continues at coordinate 59,201,309 of CM050438.1, forward strand.
GAGAGGAGCGATGACCAATGGTGAGAGAAAGAAGATTAGGATAAGATTTAACATTTGATTTTGGCATTTTTGCAATTTAGTCCACCGGGTTTCAATATTTACAAAAAGGTCCTCAAGGGATCACGTGGACATCACATTAGGATCCTGGTTTGGGGAACCCCCAAACTGGTTCTGTTGAAGCATGGTCATTAGTGCTGGTTTAAGTTCAAAGTTGTTTGCCTCCACATTAGGTTGAACGATGCTAGAATTGAAACTATGTATGTTAGGCACAACAAAATTCCTTAGCGATTGATTGTTCGCCATCGCACCTTCTTCTGCACCTGTGATGACACCAAAATTTATAGTAAATATCGTGCCATTTTATGAGTATTTTCATGTCATATTCATGCTCTTTTGCTTATTTTTATGCCTTTTTTATCAATTATTGTGGAATCTACACCTTTTCTTGTTTTTAATGATTTTCAGGTAAAAAGACACTATGTTTAGGCATTTTCATGCAAATTCATATGCATGGATGAATTCCCACCATCAAGAGAAGATTACATGTAAAATTTCACGCAAATTGGAGCTTCACACCAAAATACTGTAGGGCCGTAATCCAAATGTATTGTGGTTTCACTGCACCTACAGAACAAACCACGACACTACCGTAATTTCCGAGTGCTGCCATTTTTTGGGACAATTTTGAACAAAAAGTTTCGCAAGAATTACGGCACTACCGTAATGGATTTCATGGGCCATAAACTATGTTTAATTTCGTACAGAAAATTTAGTGGATATTACAGCACCGTCGTAACCGATATTACGGGCCGTATTTTGAGTCGATTTTTCACCTGAGAGATTTGATGTAAATACGGCACTACTGTAATGCATTTCACGGTACTGTAATTCTGTAAGATTTCTGTATCGAGAATTTCTACTAAAATTATGACATTGCCATAATGGTTTTCACGGCCGTACTTGTAACCCACACCTGCGATTTTCATATACTATTTGAAGCCTGATTCTTGCGCGCATGATTGCGAACGATCCAGGCCATCAATTGGAGATCCGTAAAAAGGGAAATACTAGTTAGATCAAGAGGAAGGGATAGAGATGAAAAGCCCTAATTTTGATCCACGATTTAGAGAGAAATCAAGTTCTTCACCGTCACCTTTGGTTTCACCGCCGGGAACCGTACATTGCATCTCCGGCAGTGAAATTTGAGGAGAAGCTGCACATAGAGGAGGAGAAGATACTTCAGAAGTTTCAGAATGAAAGGAGATCGATCGGAGGAGAAATAAATGGAACACTCATCGTCGACACTATTTACTGTCGAAATTACAGCTGTAATTTCTATTACAACCGTGTTGTGAAGTTGTTTTCCCATTTCTCTTCGATTTTTTATCCTCTGATACTATGGATTATTGTAATTCTTCAAGTATGCTAGCTTAAACTCTTTTTGGGACATGGGGGAGTAATTCCCCTCAATTTCTTAATGACTTGATTATTTTTACTTTCGTCATGATGATTTTATTATGATAATTCTACTATGTGATGATTGCCTTTAATTCTCCATAGATTCATATTGTTAGCATGTTTTAGAGTTTTTGCAATATGGACTGAAAAGTGATTTGCTAAGAACTTGGAACCCTAAAATTGAATATGAGGAACTCGTCGTAAGAAATTAGGTTTTTCCTATTTCTCGATTTTAGAAGTTTAATGCCATGTTATTAATCTGAATCTAGGATTGAGTTGTTGTGATAAACATGATGATATTGTGAGAAATCAAGTATAGGATTGTTGGAGAACCTTAAGTAGAACTTGTGAAAATTATAGTATGAAAGTATGTAATTTTCACTTGAGATGATTAATTTAGAATTCGGATGCATGAAAGTGATCCTTGAGTTCTTTATCAATTATTTACTTATCTTTAGCATTGACTAAATCCTGCATGAAAGTGAGGATTGGTTCTTTGTAAATTGTCTGCACGAAAGTGAGATTATTTCTTTATTAAGTAAATTATATCTTTATCATAATAAAATTTGATTGACGAACATCTATTCATATCTAGTCATGAAAATTATGGTGGATGAAACCCTAGTCCCAGTCTCTCTCTCTGATATTTTCGTGTAGCTTTCGATAGTTTACTTTCATATTTTCGGTTGCTTAGCTAGTGAGAAATTGATTATTCGGTACTTGGCAAACGAGGTCTTTGTGGTTCGATATCTTAATTATTACTTTGAGTACCCGTGCACTTGCGAACACAACAAGTTTTTGGCGCCATTGCCGGGGACCTTAGTTTTTGTCAATATTCAAGATATTGAAAGTATTGCTATGCTAGGTTTTGTTTATTTCCTATTTATGTACTATCTTTCTGTTCTTTTCTGTTTACTTGAGTTATTTGATCTATCTGCTTTAGACTACACAGGAAATTTAGATCTGATGGCGGACTAGAGATCACTTAGGGACTATGCAGCCCCTAACCCACAGGAGATACACTTTAGCATCGCCAGACCAGCTATTGAGGCTAATAATTTCGAGATCAATCCTGCTTTCTTATCTATGATCCAACAGAATCAGTTTGGAGGATCACCAATTGATGATCCTTATCAACATTTATATCTTTTTCTTGAATATTGTGACACCATTAAAATTAATGGAGATCAATCCTGCTTTCTTATCTAGTAATGAACATGATCATGAATTAGACTTAGAAAAATCTTCTGATCATGAGCAATCCCAAACTAGTTTGTCATCTCACCAAGGTGATGAACATAAAGGTGATGTGCCATGTTAGAAAGATATTTCTAAACCTAATTCTCCCTCACCATATAGGCCACCTATACCCTTTCCCCAAAGGTTAGTGCAAGCAAAATTGGACAAGCAATTTGGGAAATTTCTTGATGTTTTCAAAAAGCTTTACATTAACATTCCATTTACTGAAGCTTTATCTCAAATGCCCACGTATGCTAAATTTTTTAAATAAATTTTGTCCAATAAAAGAAAGATAGAGGACTATGGTACTGTGGCTCTTACTGAAGAATGTAGTGCTATTATCCAAAACAAGTTGCCACCAAAATTAAAAGATCCAAGTAGTTTCTCAATACCTTGTTTTATTGGGAGCATGGCTTTTGACCGAGCCTTATGTGATTTGGGTGCTAGTGTGAGTCTAATGCCATTGTCTATTTGTAGGAAATTGGACATGGGAGAGCTTAAACCAACTACAATATCTTTGCAGCTCGCCGATTGTTCTGTTAAGTATCCTGTAGGGATTCTTGAAGATGTGTCTATCCAAGTAGGTAAATATTTCATTCCAGCAGAGTTTGTAGTCCTTGAGATGGAGGAAGATGCAAGAATCCTCATCATACTTGGTAGACCGTTCTTAGCCACAGCAGGAGCACTAATTGATGTAAAGAACGGTAAGCTTACACTTAACATTGGGGATGAAAGAATTGAGTATGACTTGAATGAGGCCATGAAAAACCCATTGAATTTTGGAACTTGTTGTAATATACATGCTGTAGATGACACTATCTATGATCCTAATGATTTGTTTGTTGAAACCTCTAAATATGATTCTAATTTAGATTCTGCTCTTGATTCTAAGGTAGAAACCAATTCTGAAATTGATGAATTATTAGACTGCAGTGCTTGTGATAATGAAAAGAGTGAAGAAAGGAAGGATCCAAAAGTAGAACTTAATAATTTACCTGATAACCTATGTTATGAATTTCTTGGTTCTAATTCTACTTACCCTGTTATGCACAGCTTGGAAAAAGGGGACTTAAAGGGAATTGGGTACATAATTGATGACTTAAAGGGAATTAACCCTTCTTTTTGTATACACAGGATCTCGATGGAAGAGGAACACAAGCCACATGCAGATTTTCAAAGGAGATTTAACCCCTGTATGAAAGAAGTTGTGAAGAAGGAGGTTTTGAAATTACTTGATGCAGGTATTATCTATCCTATCTCTGATAGTAAATGGGTGAGTCCTGTACATTGTGTTCCTAAGAATGGAGGGGTAACTGTCATGAAAAGCAAAGATAATGAATTAATTTCTGTTAGAACTGTTAGTAGTTGGTGCATATGCATGGATTATAGAAAATTGAATGCTGCTACTAGGAAAGACCATTTTCCCTTACCTTTTATTGATTAAATGGTTGAAAGGCTTGCAAACCATTCTCACTTTTGTTTCTTAGATGGATACTCTGGATTTTTCCAAATTCCTATACATCCTGATGACCAAGATAAGACCACTTTCACTTGCCCGTATGGTATGTTTGCGTATAGGAGAATATCTTTTGGCCTGTGTAATGCACCTACTACTTTTTAGAGATGCATAATGGCTATTTTTTTGGATTTTATTGAGGACTTTATGGATGTATTTATGGATGATTTCTCAGTATATGGTTCTTCTTTTGATGATTGTTTGGCTAATTTATCTCGAGTTTTGCAGCGGTGTGAAGAAACTAACCTTGTGCTTAATTGGGAAAAATGTTATTTCATTGTTAGGCAAGGGATATTTTTGGGGCACTTGATTTCAGAAAGAGGGATTGAAGTTGATAGAGCCAAAGTTGAGGTGATAGAGAAATTAGAACCACCCACCATAGTGAAGGAGGTCCGAAGCTTTCGAGGACATGCAGAATTCTACCGGCGATTCATTAAGGATTTCTCTAAACTTTCTAGACCTCTTACAAATTTACTTTGTTAAGATGTTAAATTTTCTTTTGATGAAGATTGTTTATCTGCTTTTCAGAAACAAATGAAAGCTTTGGTTTCAGCACCTATCATTTAGCCCCCAGATTGGGACTTGCCCTTCGAGCTTATGTGTGATGCCAGTGATTATGCAATTGGAGCAGTTTTGGGACAGAGAAAGGAGAAAAAGCCTTACGATATTCATTATGCTAGTAGGACTTTGGATGAGACACAGAGGAATTACACTACCACTGAGAAGGAACTTTTAGCTATAGTATTTGCCTTTGATAAATTTAGATCATACTTGATTAACTCCAAAGTGGTGGTGTACATTGATCGTGCAACTGGGAAGTACTTAATGTAGAGAAAGGATAGTAAACCACGCTTGCCTAGATGGATTTTACTCTTGCAGGAGTTTGATTTGGAAATTAAAGACAAAAAGGGATCAGAAAACTTTGTTGCAGATTATCTTTCGAGGATAAAAGTGGATACTGAAAAGAATGATATGATCAATGATTCCTTCCCTGAAGAACAACTCTTGGCCATAGAAAAAATCAAAGCCCCATAGTATGCTGACAAAGTGAATTACCTAGTAGCTAATGTTCTTCCTTCTGAATTAAATTACCAAAGAAAGAAGAGATTCTTGGCTGAGGTAAAGCACTATTTTTGGGATGAGCCTTATGTTTTTAGAATATGTGAAGATGGTGTTTTTAGAAGATATATACCTGAACAGGAAATCACAGATATATTATTTCGGTGTCATGGATCTTCTTATGGTGGGCACGCTAGAACTGAGAAAACTGTTTTCGAAGTCAGGATTTTATTGGCCTTCAATTTTTAAAGATGCTATAAACTTTATCTTATCTCGTGATAGATGTCAAAAGACAGGTAACATTAACAGAAGACTTGAGATGCCATTGTCCACCATTCTTGAGGTTGAGATATTTGATGTCTGGGGGATTGATTTCATGGGACCCTTTCCATCTTCCGGAGGTAACAAATACATACTTGTGGCAATAGATTATGTTTGAAAGTGGGTTGAAGCTCTTGCTTCTCCCACTAATGATTCTAGAGTTGTTGTTAAATTGTTCAAAAAGATTATCTTTCCAAGGTTTGGGACACCACGAGTAGTGATTAGTGATGGAGGCTCACATTTCATAGAACATAAGTTCTCAGCCTTGCTTAGAAAGTATACGGTAAATCATAGAGTTGCTACACCTTATCACCCCCAAACAAGTGGACAAGTTGGGATATCAAACAGAGAAATAAAGGGAATTTTGGAAAAGATAGTATCACACACAAGGAAAGATTCGGCATTCAAACTTGATGATGCACTGTGGGCCTACCAGACTGCTTTTAAAACACCAATAGGTATGTCTCCCTTTCAATTGGTTTATGATAAATCTTGTCATCTACCTGTAGAGCTTGAGCATAAGGCATTCTGGGCAATCAAAGCACTAAACTTTGACTTAAAGAACGCGGATAAAAAACGGAGGTTACAATTGAACGAGCTAGATGAGATTAGATTCTATGCTAACGAAAATGCAAAAATTTATAAGGAGAGGACTATGAGATGGCATGATCGAAAATCCAACTGGGTGACTTTGTTCTTTTGTTCAATTCTAGATTGAGACTTTTTCCTAGAAAACTTAAGTCCCGATGGTCTAGGCCTTTTCAGGTAAAGAAGACTTACCCCTACAGAGCTGTGGACGTATGGAGTGAGGAAACAGGAGAGTTTAAGGTTAACAGTCAAAGATTGAAGCATTATTATCAAGAAGAACTGATTGAAGAAAAAGAGAAATATTATCTTGATGAACCACGATCAAATTCGAGTGCAGAACGGTCAAGCTAATGACCTTTAAATTAGAGCTTTTTGGGAGGCAACCCAAGCACTCTTTCTTTTGTTCATTCTCTTTTATTTTACTTGGTTTTTATTTTTGCCATTAGAACTGATATTTTTCTCTTTTTGTAGGTAAAATTGATTTTTGGTGTAAATTACGGCACTACCGTAATGCAAATTATGGTGCCGTATTTTTCCTAAGTGCATGATTCCTCAGCTATTTTTGGGATTTCTCACTTGTGTTTTCACCTGTCCCTACGCCAACTACACTACCCCCTGAGGACACAGAGGGGATCAGATCAGATGATGACGAGTAGAGTTTTGTGAGTAACTTTTTCCCTTACTTCTTTGTATTTCATTTTCCTTCTCTTACTGATGTTTCATGCTTTTATAGGGAGAGATTACTCCTCCAAACTTTTGTGTCCGCCATCACTATCTTGCTTACTCTCATTTGACTGCTTAATTATTCGACATGGTTGTATCATATTCTGATATTGATGTTGATTTCGATTGGGTTGTATTACAATTGATGATATTTTGCTATCGAGCACCTTGGGGAAACCGCTAAAAAAAGATTGAGCATGTGGATGGGAGGAGAGATAATGAATTCTGCTTTCATTTCCCCCGTCTTCAAAATCACAGAGTGACTTATGGAATGTCAAATCTTTCTCGGTGCCGGCCAGGCCTAACATCAACACCATTATCTCCTTCATTCAACTACCCTTCCCCTTATCACGGAAGCACGCGATAACTCAGCATGACAAGGGCCACCCACTACAGGAAGCTTTTCTCAGTCCCCTAGGGGGGATTAGGGGGGATAGTTGTTGATTGCAATGTGTTTGGATTGCTGGTAACTCCCCCTGGGGGGGATCAAGGGAGGAGTTACCGGCAATTTTTGTTGATGTGATTATTTTGTGACCTAATCTATATTTGAAGATATTCTTGGTGATAGTATGATTCTATTGATGATGAATGAATTCATGCTTGTGATTAGGAGTAGATCTATCATGTTGAATTTATTTTTCTAATATATATCTGCTTTTGGAATTTTTCATTGATTGATGAATGAGATTTTGGGTGGATATATTATTTGATGAATTTGATTTAAAAGTGAAACTACTTTTTAAATAAAGTTAGCATATGAGTATGATTTTTGAATTGATGTCAACTGATTAATCTAGTTGATGTTTAGATTATCTTACTATTTGTTGGGAAGAAAGAATCCAATATCCAAAAAGAGTGAGAGACTCCTCTACTTGGCACTGTGTAAAATTGACGTGGTACCTAAGATATGAGTTGAAGTCTGTAAAAAAGAGAGAGAGAAAAAGAAAATGACTCCTTTTCTTGTCACTGTGTAAAATTGACAGTGGTACCGAAGATAAGAGTTAAATTCCAAATAAAAAGTGTGTATCTATGTGGGTACATAGCATAAAAAAAAGAGTTTTAGAAAAGAAAGATTTTGAGTGGAAGAAGATTTTGGATATCTTATTCCTATAAACAAAGGTATGATAGAATTAAACTAAAACTTTGGTAAATTCATGAGACTGAGATTCTACTTATTCGAGTTGCGAAGTTTATTTGATTAAGTTGTGAAAATTGAGAATTGAATTCAAAGGATGATATATCTATTTAAAATTTTACGAAACAATTGGTGAAAAGTTTTCATTGGTGATTATATTTTAGAAATTTATTATTCATGAGAAAATCTTTTCCTTTGATCAATTTTTGATTTTTGCTTGATGACAAGCAAGGTTTGAGCCTTATGTGTTTGATGATACCAAAATTTATATTAAATTTTGTGCCATTTCAAGAGTATTTTCGTGTCATATTCATGCTCTATTGCTTATTTTTTTAATCAAATATTGCGGAATCTACACCTTTTCTGGTTATTGATGATTTTCAGGTAAAAAGGCACTATTTTTAGGCGTTTTCAAGCAAATTCAGATGAACGAATGAATTCCCACCATCAAGAGAAATTTCATGTCAAATTTCACAAAAATTAGAGCTTCACACTAAAATACAGTAGGGCTGTAATCCAAATTACGGTACCGTGGTTTCACTGCACCTATAGAACAAACCATGACACTACCGTAATTTCCGAGTGCTGCCATCTTTTGGTACAATTTTGAATAGAAAGTTTCGCAAGAATTACAACACTGCCGTAATGGATTTTACGAGCCGTAATCTGAGTTCAATTTCGTACTAAAAGTTTGGTGGATATTACGGCGCTACCATAACCAATATTACGGTCCGTATGTCAAGTTGAATTTTCACTCGAGAGATTTGATGTGAATACGGCACTGCCGTAATGCATTTCACGGTACCATTATTCTGGACGATTTCTGTACCAAGAATTTCTGCTGAAATTATGACACTACCGTAATGGTTTTCACGGCCATAATTGTAACCCAGACCCACAATTTTCACGGACTGTTTGAAGCCCAATTCTTGAATGAATGATTGCGAACGATCTAGGCCATCAATTGGAGATCCTTAAAAAGGGAAATACTAGTCAGATCAAGAGGAGGGGACAGAGACAAAAAGCCCTAATTTTGATCCACGATTCAGAGATAAATCAAGTTCTTCACCATCGCCCTAGGTTTCACCGCCGGGAAACATACAGTGCATCTCCAATCGTGAAATTTTCGGAGAAGCTGTGCATAGAGGAGGAGAAGATAACCCAGAAGTTTCAGAAGTTTCAGAGGAGGAGGAGGAGAAGTTTCAGAAGCTGTGCCGACACTGTTTACCGCTGAAATTACGGCTGTAATTTCTATTACAGCCGTGCTGTAAAGTTGTTTTCCCCTTTCTCTTCGATTTTTGATCCTCTGATACTATGGATTATTGTAATTCTTCAACTATGCTAGCTTAAACTCTTTTTGGGACATGGGGGAGTAATTCCCCTCAATTTCTTAATGACTATATTATTTTTACTTTCATCATGATGATTTTACTATGATAATTCTACTTATGTGATGATTGTCTTTAATTCTCCATCGATTCATATTGTTAGTATGTTTTAGAGTTTTTGTAATATGGACTGAAAAGTGATTTGCTAAGAAATTGGAACCCTAAAATTGAATGTTAGAAACTCATCGTAAGAAATTAGGTTTGTTCTTATTTCTCTATTTCAGAAGTTTAATGCCATGTTATTAATCTGAATCTAGGATTTAGTTATTGTGATAGACATGACGATACTGTGAGAAATCAAGTATTGGATTGTTGGAGAACCTTAAGTAGAACTTGTGAAAATTATAGTATGAAAGTATGTAATTTTCACTTGAGATTATTGATTTAGAATTCGGATGCATGAAAATGATCCTTCAGTTATTTATCAATGATTTACTTATCTTTAGCATTGAATAAATCGTACATAAAAGTGAGGATTGGTTCTTTGTAATTTGTCTGCACGAAAGTAAGATTATTTCTTTATTAAGTAAATTATATCTTTATGATAATAAAATTTGATTGACGAACATCTATTCATATCTAGTCATGGAAATTAAGGTGGATGAAACCCTAGTCCCAGTCTCTCTCTCTGCTATTTTCGTGTAGCTTTCGATAGTTTACTTTCATATTTTCGTTTGCCTAGCTAGTAAGAAATTGATTATTCGGTATTTGGCAAACGAGGTCTCTATGGTTTGATATCTTAATTATTACTTCGAGTATCCATGCACTTGCAGACACAACAACCTATCTTAGTCTAGAACTGTAGTTTTCTTCGAAGGTGGAAGGTGCATTTGATCTCTAGATCTTTAGGAAATAGAGTACCTGTCTTTTAGATTCTGGGCATACAACGTGTCAATCAATAAAGAATAAAACTAAAATGACTAAAAATAGCAATAAAGAAAAACTAAGTAAATGCTAAAATAAAAGAAAAATGCATAGTCTCTAAACTTATCGATCAAATAGATATTGGCTGGCCTGATCCCCGGCAATGGCGCCAAAAACTTAATGCGTCTGCAAGTGTATGTATTTATCGAAGTATTAAAATAAAGATTGTTCCCAATGAGGATCTGGCCATTAAGTATCGATAATACGACTTGTTTAAATCTAGGCTAATCAAATCGTGATTTTTGTGTGAACTCCTAAGTACGAAAAGCAACAGAGGGAACATTTTTTTGGGTTAAAATTCAGTCTTAAAGGATCAGGACTTGGGGTTTCACCACACTGACAGTTATGAATTTGATAAAATAACTCTTTGAATAGAAAATTATAATCATGAAAAGGGTTTTTTCCTATAGTACAAACTACCTCGTCCCGAAGTGTAGTCCGGTACTTAGCTACGCTAATTCCCTACTCCCGTGATAATCAACGCAACTAAGCCCATTAAGTTCTATGTAATACCGTGAAATCCTTCAAACTATTCCAAACTACTCTTGTGATTGGATTTGTAGGTTTGAATAGAATAGTTTCGACATTGCGATTCACCTCCCGGTCCTTGTCGCAATGTCTAAGACACAAATATACTTGGCCAGAGTAAATTACGAAGTAAACACAATTCAAAACAAATCAATGCTATACGGATTTTAACAAAGAGTAAAAATACAGTTCTTAATTCATAAACGTCAGTGGGCAACATCTCTAAATCCCGAAATAAGGTTTAATCGCTCTTGTTCATAGTTAACAGCATGTATATTGAATAAACTTGCATTCGAATCCTATTAGAATCACAAGAATTCACTAATAAAATGAATAGAAAAGCTTCCCCTCGATACTTAGATGAAGAAGAAGTGATCAATCCTCTCATTTCCATGAAATCTCTCCGAAAATTTGCCCTGGAATTGAATTTCACCCTAGCCACTGCCTTTGAGTATGTTTGTCCATAAAAGTCCCCCTTGCCCTTAAAAAAATCCCACCTTTTATAGTTTAATCAGTTTGGAACCCATCAAGGAAGAATTATGGAGAGTTTGGTTTGATTCTGGTTCGATTTGGTGTCAAATCAAGTCAAAAACTCGAAGGGGGCGAAAAAACTCATGGCCCGTAAACAGTTTACAGGTGTGGCCGTAAATGTTTATGTGAATAAATTCCTCTGTACACAAAAAGATTCATGGCCCGTGAAGGATTCACAGCCTCACTTGTGAATGTTTCTCTGAACTTTTTTACTTAGCCGTGTTTTCACCCTTCGAACACAAAACTCACGCCCGACCGAAAAACTAACAGCCATGCCTGTGAAAGTTGTGTTTGACACTATTTTCGCTCTAAATTTGGCGTGCGACCTTGTAATTTCCTCGGGAATCATGTTATGGCTTCAAAACTCATGAAATCCATCAATTTTATGTCATTTACCAACATTTTCAATAAAACTAAGAAACGTGAACATTCCATACAAAGTAAAGCAAAAATATTAAAAATTAGTATAAAATCATGAAATTAAGCCTAAATATCATATAAAACACGGGCAAAAACATGATATAAATACAACACATCATACCACTAGCCCCTTCTTATTTTATTTAAATTCTAAGAACAGTGCCAAGTGAAAGTACAATGTACAACAACAGTTCGGTACGACTGTTATTATTTCTGATTCCCATAACAGGATGTACAGTAAAAGTGGAGTTAGGAAGCAAGATGCAATGAATCATTACACATGTGAGGCATGTGAGGTTCAAGATAAAGACAACAAGTATACTCTCTAGGATCTGAAAAATAATGAATTGAGTTAATTACACCTTTCCTATGCATTAAACAAAAAGCCATGTGTGCAAACCATAACCAATGTAGATTTCTTAAAACGAGTCAAGATTCCAAATTCAATCATGCAAATATTCATAGAACAATGCAACTCCAAAGACAAAGCAAATATCATAAATAAGGAGTGGGCAAGACACCTAAGGTGTTGGAATATCTAGCTACAAGAAAAATAGAAAGCAATGCATGAAAGGGAAATGACATGCTAACTAAGTAAAACTAAGAACAGAAATGAAACTACTAGAAACATAAAAGCAGACCAAGTGATGGTGAAACCAATACTGCTCATCCCCAGCGTCATTGCAGTCGCAGCTGAAGCTCCTGTACGGACTTCAGGATTGAAGACTGGACCCGTCCTTGGCGTCCGACTTCAGCTTCAAGGTCGTGAAGCTGTGAAAGCCCCCCAATAACGAAAAGCTGAGTGTCTTGCTAAGCATCCCGGACAAATCTGATCATTGTCTCCATGCGGTCCAATTGGGTGGTAGGGCGATAAGAAGGTGGTGGTGGAGCAATCTCAAGAGTAACATATGATCCTCAACTGCTTCTACTCTCTAGTTCCGCTGCTCGCGAATTGTGATGCGTGAAGGATTTGACAGTGGTAACTTGACATCACTCCCAGGGAAGAGCGGACTATAAAGCTCCCCTTCCTTGACAATCATCCGCATCGAGATGTAGGAATCAAGGTCAAGATGGGAGTTCCCCCGGGCTTGCTCTATCTGGTAGGGCTAAATCCCTACCGTAAGAGCAAGTGGAGTGAGAAGTCCCTTGAGAGCAATGGCACCCTTCAGTGCCCTTCAAACTTTCTGGAGTTTCCTAGCAAAGTAGAAGGTGTTTGTGTATATGCCCTTGGACCCATTGTTGGTCCATCTTGTACTACTTGACTTTGATATTTAATTCTGACATTGTCATTATTATGCTATGTTTGCATCTGCGATTATGTACATGGATAATAATCTCCCTAGAGACAAATTGTATCTGTTCTCAAACGGTGTGTCCCCTGTCGAGTACCTGAGTGGATAAGGGACATCTCTGGTACATATGAGACTAGTATATAGGCTGGTTAGGCACGGGGTGCTAACGTAGGCATATGGGTATATCAGTGGTGGATATACTGGACCGACTGGCTGTGAGGCTCTAACTTGGCGTCATGAGTTAAGCTCACAAGTGATAGGAGATGCATTGATCCCTTGACTTGAGGTCATTGACTCTTCTATATGGTTAGCGATATGCTTTGATACAACCTAATGCCTTGCCGTAGCAGGGAGGTCATAACGGTTGTCATTGGGTATGTCACGACCCATATGAGAAGATCAATGGACAGACATAAGATTTGCCCCTTCCTACGGGAAGCTTGATATCCACGGGGCCCCCCTATGGTTGCATGACTGAAAGTGTGTGGCCACACCCAGGTGAAAGCCTGATTTAGTCATGACCATGAGATTAGGTGAAAACAAAGTGGTGACACACTTTGTCCAATCAGATATCAGTTTGGCAAAGAGACTATAATGCATCGGTATCTTGTTGCGATGATGGGAATGTCGATGCTGATATCCATTCCGAAGACTTGGGTAGTAGCGATGCACTGCTAGGTGCCACTCACTGCTTGTGATGATCTGAGTTCATCACTGCCAACGTCAGAGGAACCTACAGCGTAGCATAACTTGAAACTCGGGTTCTCGTATTGATTGGGTAGCCTATTGATTGAGTTATTGGATAACTTGGATCTGTTTGGGAGAATCCATCAGCGCCATTGTGCCTGATAAGATGGAAGGGACTTATTGGAGCTAACTTCATTTTTGGGCCAGTTGGACCTAATGGGCCTAATGGGCATGGTGGGATAAATAGGCCAATTGGGCTAAATGGGCTAAATGAAGTCTAGCATAGAGCATGGACCAATGGGCCTCCAAAGCCCAAATGGGCATGAAGCCTAGTTGGGGCGTGAGGCCTAATGGGCCATGACAATAATTTCCTTGGGCCCAATAGACATCATGGTGAATTAAATCACGTATTTAATTCTGGGAATTAAATTGTGTATTTAATTATGTAATTAATTCTGACTTTAATGATGAATTTAATTTTGAATTTAAATATGAATTTCAAGAGTCACATCATTAATGACCATTATGAGACTTTAATACAAAGTTTTAATGGGTCATTATGAGACTTTAATTTAGAGTTTAATTCTATAATTAATTCTGAATTTAATTTTATAATTAATGGTGAATTAATTAAGAGATTAATTGCGGAATTCCAAAGGTCTCAGTGGAATTCCAAGGGTCACCACGTTTTCTATAAAAGAAGAGGGGGAGAGGAGTTAGGGCACACACTTGGTCTTTTGAAAGAAATTCTCCTAGGCGCCTCCTCTCTTCTTGCCAATCCTTTGCGCGGCTGCAAGGTTGGACCTTGGCAGCATTCTTCCATCATTCTACTCCTCTTGGCGCATTCACTGTGTGGGTGGCGCATCATCCTGAGGAAGTCTCACAGGGGCATGGATCTTCTTCCCGAGGCTAGCACCGGGCGTCGAAGAAGAGAACTCGAGTGTCGGCTGTGTGTGAGACTGTAGAGGGCGAACATTTGGGCTCCTGCATCGCATCCTTTATCTACGCTGCAAGGTATTATCTCCTACTCACCGTGTCAATTCCGTCGCTTGACTCGATCTTCTAGGTTTTGGGGACTGGCCTGTTTCGGGGATTGCTTCCACTATACTTGTTTGTAAAAATTTTAAAGCCCCGGGGTTTCCCAACAGAGGTATCAGAGCCAACTTGCGAACTTGAACGGTGTTTTGTGCTTTGATTGTTTGCTCACATGCCCTCTGAAATTTTTCAAAAATGTGCATATGCACATGATTTTCTAAGTAGGAAAAATTGCATGTTTTTCGTTCTTAACATCTATTCGATCTCTTTGGTTTTTCACTTTCTTCACATGGTGGGATAGACCCATATGCGAGAGAATTAATTTCTCCCCACTCATGTAGGATTGACCTACTGTGTGGGACTTGTCGAAGATTATGGGGCATGGTGATTGTCCTAATCTTGACAGGTAAAGGATTGCAAGGGTAGGCGGCAAGCATGCTTGGAGCATGCATGCGCCACTTGTAGACTCCCAAGAGAAATGAAAAATCCTAGATTTGTGAACGGACGTTGAGGTTGAAAGACATATTTTCTAAAAAACTAAAACTCAAGTTTTATGTTTTCTTGAGCATATAGAAAAGCATGAGATGATTGTGCATCGTGTTGTGGTCATAGTCAAGCCCCTTGTATGCCTGTGTTGTATTTATGCGAGGCCTGCGTTCCACTTTTTCTTTTTTGTTTTGTAAACGCACAAAGAGCGCATCCCTCATGGAGCTTGCATCTTGGCGCATCAACCATGATGGCACATCTTGCTTTGTGGCGCAAGTAAGGGCTTGGCCGAATCGTAGGGTTCGTGAGCTATCCCTGTTGCACAAGCATGATGGCGCATCATGCATGAAGGAGCCATCAAGGTATTGGCCGAACCCTATGGAGGACCTTGGAGCCGCACTTCAAGATAAAGCTTAGTGGCGGCTAGGTTAGGTCTTGTTGGGGCTTGTCACCTAGATCAAGCATTGAACATCCGTTGGCATGTGTTGGTTCAATGTGTTGATAAGGCTATGACCACATCGCTTGGTTACTGCGTTCGATATCTGCTAAAGCATGCCTAGATGTGTTTTATCGTTTTGTTATCACTACAGGATTGGATGCCTATAATGTTAAACAAAAGATAAAACTAAGAGGATGAGACCTCAAAAACCCTCATAAATAATATCAAGTCCCGTTATCGCTTTCTGACGCGTAGCCCTTGTCAAACTATCGATAGATGCCTATTTCCCACCTCCGTGGGACACACCCATCTATCTTTAGGAGGCGTGTGGTGACAATGATTTCCTCAGTCCGGTTAAAACTCTGGACGTGCCTTCAGCATGGAAATCGTTGGCCCTGGGCATAACGGTCAGGTCGGACTTGACTGGAACTTCCATATGTGCTTTGACCATATGATGAAAGTTTCTAGAAGTAGCCTCAAGAGGTTAGGACTTCATGTTGTATCCAGCCTCCGTTGGACATGAAGTGCCTGAACTGTCTTGAGAAGGGAAATTGCCTAGTCGCAATTGGTAGGCATGCCTACCTTGAGATACATGCGTAACCTCGTGCAGTACATCCCGCCTCCGCGGGACGCTGTAAACCCCTAAAGCTAAGGGGGGTCCCCTTCAAGGGGGAGTGCAAGGGGTGAAACCCTAAGGGTGGCGCATAGAGACTTTGCAACGGAAACTAGGGTTTCAAGATC
>CM050438.1:59253949-59294631 GCA_027562315.1 Costus pulverulentus
AGCATCCTATAAGATTAGAACACATATTAGTCTTAACCATATCAAGGCTGTCTCATGTTCACCAAGATATCTCGACTAAGGACTTATAGCCTGTCAGCCTAGCTGAACTGCTTTGAGACATTATTCAGAAGTACACTTATTACTGCAGACAAGGTAACAACCTGAATAATAACCATGCCTTTTATAAACATAAGAGTTTATTACATGATACTTTTATAATCCCAAGGCCTCAAACATTAGCCTTAAGGGCATACCCCAACAAATATATCAGATATCTCAATACAGATTTGTTAATCATGCATACAGAAACAGAATATGACCAATGAACAAGATAATTGAAGTCAACAGAATTTCAGAAACAAATCAAGTAGACGAAGCAATTAGATATCAGTGTCAATTAATTATAACATATGCATCATATATCAAACCAAAGGATGAAGCAGCAAATCCTATAACTCTTGACACAGTAAGAAAGGAGTAGGGTAAGATTCCTACCTCAAATGCTGTTATCCTGAATTCTTTTGAAAGGCCAATAAGTTATTTATCAAACGATGCAAGCCGACTAGTGGATCAATCACTCTTTAACATAAGTTTGTACATAAACTCTATCAATAAATATTCTAAATTGAAAACCAAGACTACAAACAGATAGAACACATCTCTAAACCTAGAGAACCAATCTTAGATCAAGTGAACCAGACCTAAAACTGACTGAACCGGACAGAATTACAATGAACCAGTCAATTTCACCCTGAACCAACTTAGACCGAGACTTAGAACTTAAATTAGACAAAATATACAAGTCATCTAAAGAAACAAAGAGTACCATTGGATAGCAAATTTCATTATCTTTCCAACAACTACCTGAACTGGGCCGGATTCGACCACATTAGGGTTGAACCGGTCTAAATTCAAGACCTAAACCGAAATTGGAATTGAACCATTCACTACTATTGAATCGATTCAATTCAATTTCAACTCAACAATCGGTTTATTTCTAAATAAACGAACACAAAAACCTAAAAATTGAACTGAGCCACCGCTCGCCTGAGCCGCCCGAACACCGCCGTGCAAGGCTGCCGGACTTGCATTCGTAGCCTACTCCGGTGATCTCCCGAGGGTGCGTCGAGTACTCGTTCATCGCCAATCCTTGACAGAAAACTCCTGACGACGAAGAGAGGCTTCAGAGGTGGCTGCGGTGAGCTTTCGATGCACGGTTGAAGCACCCGTAGCAGCCAAAGATATCGACGGTGGTGCCGCCGCCGCCGATTCACAAAACCCTACCAAAACCTATCTATACAAAACATAACTTCACCAAAACAACAAGAAAGAAGGAATACCTCACTATGACGATGTATCATAGCCTAAAATAGAGAAATCACTGTCGATGGAGGTGCTAGAAGGCTGGAATAGAAGGCGGTGCTGCTCGAACTCCGGCGATGGTTTTGAGCTCTATTTCTCCCTCCTGGTGGCGCATCTGAGCTTGAAGAGAGGCTAAGGTTCAACATCTCGACCATACGGACAGAAGCCCTCTAATATAGAGGCAAGACGTGTCCAAGAAAAGCGAGAACGCGACGGTGACTCGATCACTGCAAAAGTCAGAGAAGACGACATGTTGAATCAGTTCCTAAAACAAAATTTAAACTTAAAAAAATTAGAATGGGCGTGATTTTAATAAATAGAGCTCAACTCAGCCCAATGGTTAGGCTGAGTTCAAAAGTCACGCGCGAGGCGGGTTCAATTCCTCGCGAGCGCAAATCCAACTTTTTAATAAAACTCAATTGTAAAACTCTTAAAAAATTCAGAAAAAATTCTAGAAAAATCCTAGAATTCCAAAACACATTTTCTGAATTTTTTTTTCTAGAATTTAAAAATTAAAGATATAACAAGAATGGTGCACTTGCGGACCTCCTATCATAGGTCGAGGACGAAAGCGTTGGCGCCAACCCTTCGTAGAACTATATAAGGCCCCTCGCAGCACGCTTGCATCTTCCAATTGGCTCTAGACCTTAGGCACTCAGGGTGGATGCGCACCATGATAAGCTTACTAACCTCAAAGTGATGTGGCCTACAATGCTCATTGCCCCATACTGCATACAGGGTATTGCTCAAGTAGATCCGACGATAAATCTCATCATGTAAGCCCAAAATATGAGATGCAAATTCTTGTGCAGACTCATGGAGAGAAGGATGAGTGGGGATGCTGATGACTCCAAATTTCATAGTGAATTTCATGCTTATTCCATCAAGTTTTTATGTCATATTCATGCTTCCTTGCTTATTTTATGCCTTTTTTATCAAATATTTTGGAATCTACACCGTTTTTGGATTTTGATCATTTTCTGGCAAAAGGGCAATGTTTTCAATGGTTTTCAAGCAAATCCAACACATGGGCGTGATCCTAACATTAAGAGGAGACTACACATCAAATTTCAAGCCAAAACGAACTTTCTAGCAAAATTACGGCAGTACCATAAGTATTTTTACGGCCGTAATTTTGTATTAAAGCACTACCAGAATGATTTTCACAACAGCTTCATTTGGTAAATTTTTTGAGAATTACGGCACCACTGTAATTTCAGGCTGATTTCGACCTGAGACTTCAGAGGCTTTAGAGGAAAATTACGGCACTACCATAAAATCCTTCACGGTGCCATAATTTGGTCAGACTTCATACAGTGAGTTTAGTGGATAATTACGGTTCCGTAATTCCTGCCCAGATGCCCGATTCTTCAGCCAGAAAATTGATTTTGCGATTTCTCGAGATTTAGGTACCGAATTGAGATCGGGAAAGGGGGGTGCACTCACAATTAGAGAGGGAAGGACTCAGAATAACCAGGGGGGTTTTTCGAAGCAAGAGAAGAAATTTTACCACCGATCCACGGCGAATTGAAAAAAAGAGCGGACGCACTAGGGTTCATCAGTTCTGAGCCTACAGACAACCTCCAGCCATGAAATTTGACAGAGAGCTTCGCCTGGTGAAGGAGAACATTCATCTGAAGTTTCAGAGCGAAAGGATCCTGATTGGAGGAGAAATCAACAAAATAGCGGTGACAGCGTTATTTAAGGCAAAATTATGGGCTGTAATTTCATTACAGCCCTATTTTGTAACTCTTCTCTCCTTATTTTGATTTCTTATCATACTAAAACATGTTTTGTTGTATTATCTTCATCATGCTAGCTTAATCTTTATTTGGGACATGGGGGTGTAATCTCTTTATTTCTTAATAACTAGAAAATTCTAATTCAGTCAAACTGATTTTGTTGTGATAATTTTACTCTTGTGATTGATTGTACTTTAATTCTCCTTTGTTTCTTAATATTAAGATGTTTTAGAATTTTGTGAAATAGACTAAGAAGTTGATTATGAAATTCGGAACCCTAGGAATTATCGAGTTTGAAACTATCGTAAGAGATTAGGTTGTTCTTCGAATTCTATTTTTTAGATAATTTTAATGCTTTGTTGATTTTATGATTCTTTGGATTGAATTAATATTTTAGACTTGATTAGAAATTGTAAGAGATTAAATTTTTGGTCGTCAGAGAACCTTGAGTAAAACTTGTGTTGAGACTCGGATGCACGAGAGTGATATTTGAGTTTCCACTTGAGGTTATCAACTTAGAATTCGGATGCACAAGAGTGATCTTTGAGTTCTTAGTTGATGGTTAACTTATTTTTAGCATTGAATAGATCTTGCACGAGAGTGAAGATCGGTTCTTTGTGCGATTGTTTGCACGAGAGCGAGACAATTTATTTATGAGGTAAACTGTACCTTTATCATGATAAAATTAGATTGACTGACACTTATCTTAATCTAGCCATTAGAAATTAAAGTAGATGAACCCCTAATCCCGATTTCTTCTCTGATATTTTCTCTGTGTTCTTTTCGATAGTTTGATTCACTATTTTTGGATTGCCTAGCTAGCGAGAAATCGATTATTCAATACTTGGCAACAAGGTCTCAGTGGTTCGATATTTTTATTACTTCGAGTATTCGTGCTCTTGCGGACATACAACAAGTTTTTGGCGCCGTTGCCGGGGACCTTGGTTTTTGTCATTATTGAAGATATTGAAAGTATTGCTATGCTAGGTTTTGTTTATTTCCTATTTATGTTTTTTCTTCCTGTTGTTTTCTGTTTACTTGAGCTATTTGATCTATCTTCTTTAGACTGTGCAGGAAATTTAGATCTGATGGCTGATGACACCAAAATATGTAGTATATTTTGCATCATTTTTTGATATCTTTTCATGCTAAAATTGAGGATCTTTTACTTGTTTCCATGATAAATTCATTGAATATTGCAAAATCTACTTCTGTTTTGGTTTTTCATGGTTTTCAAGTAAAAAGGCATTATTTTAAGGAGTTTTTAAGCAGAATCAAATACATAGAAGGATTACCATCATCAAGAGGAGATCACGCAAGAAATTTCATGCAAATCGGAGCAAGACAGCAAATTACGGTAGTGCCGTAATCTATTTTACGGTACCGTAATTCCATATGGTGTCGTAAAATCCGAACACTGCCGTAATTTGTGAGGATTTCTGAACAGAAAGATTTCCCGATTTTATGGTACTGGCCATAAGCAATATTATGGTACCGTATTTCGTAGCACGTCAGAACAGAAACTTCACCCGATTTTACGGTGCCTGCCGTAAGGGATTTCACTGCCGTATTTTCCAGCCGTTTCAGAACAGAAAGTTGCCCTGAAATTATGGTACTGGCCATAAACTACTTTACGGGCCATATTTTCCGAGATGACATCAGCACAGAAGACTCAAGAGATTTTACGGCACCGGCCGTAAACAATTACACTGTCGTAAAACAGGTTTTGAACGCGACGCCCAGGTCAATGTCCACGCCCGATTCTTGCGAAGATGATTGCGAACGTTCCAGAGGTTTTTGTGGGGTTCCGTAAGAAGCAAAAGAGGGCTTTTTGACGAGAGAATTACGGAGAGACCGAAAGGCCCAATTTTGATAGACTGTCGAGGGAGAAATCTTGATCCACGCCATCACCGAGGGTTTCGCCGCCACGCTCGACCCAGACAATCTCCAGCCACGATTTTCATACTGAAGCTTCATCAGAGGGAGGAGACAACACACGAAAAGTTTCAGACCGTAAAGAGATCGATTGGAGGAGGAATCGAAGAGCAAAGCATTGCCGACACTGTTCACCGAAACTATTTGCAAATTACGGCTGTGAAAATACTTCACAGTCGTGCTGTATTTTCTAAAACTCCTCTTGTCTTTCAATTTTCGACCCTCTGAAACCATGATTTATTGTAATTCCCTCATGATGATAGCTTAAACTATTTTTGGGAGATGGGGAAGTAATTTACTTAACTTCCATTGACTAGATAACTCTTTTTCAATATTTCGCTGAGTTTGATCTTAACATGATGATTTTGCTCATGTGATATTTGTGCTTAGACTCTCTTTAAATTCATGTTATAAATTTTGTTCTTAGAATTTTTGCTTGAGACAGAAAGGTAATTGCTTGAGAATTTGGAACCCTATATTTGCATGTTAGGATCCCTTCCTTAGGTTTGATTCATCTTGATCTTTTCTAGTAAAATAATTTCCATGATTATAATATGAATCTATAGATCGAGACTATTTGTCAAACGTGGAGATCTTGTGCGAAAGCAAGGATCAGAACGTTGGAGATCCTCGAGCAAAACTAGTTGCAAGACTCGGATGCACGAAAGTGATCCTTGAGACTCCACTAGAGATTCCTAGAACTCGGATGCACGAAAGTGATCCTTGAGTTCATTGTTTGATAACATCTTCTTCATGATAAAATTGAATCAACGAAATCCTTATTCATATCTAGTCATAAAAGTTTAAGTGAACGAAACCCTAGTCCCAGCTTTTCTCTCTGATAATCCCGCTTTTAGTTACCGATTGCTATTCTCACGATCTCGACTTCCCTAGATAGTAAGAAATCAACTATTTAGTATTCGACAACGTAAGTCCCTATGGATTCGATACTTTTTTATTACTTCGTATACCCGTGCACTTGCGGTTTAACAACAAGTGTTTGGTGCCGTTACCAAGGATTAGTCCAAGGTACACGCGTGCCAGATTTGTTGTGTTCCCTTTCGGGCTATCAAGTTTTTGGCGCCGTTGCCGGGGACCTTAGTTTTTGTCGATATTAAAGACATTGACAGTATTGCTAGACTAGGTTTCATTTATGTTTTATCTTTTTATTCTTTTCTGTTTACTTACATCATTTGATCAGTTTGCTCTAGTGTGCACAGGACATTCATTTCTAATGGCTGATCAAAGATCACTAAGGGACTATGCTGCCCCTAATCCTCAGGGGATACACTTCAACATTGCTAGACCTACAATTGAGACCCCCAACTTTGAAATTAACCCCGCCTTTCTCTCCATGATCTAGCAGAACCAGTTTAGAGGATCATCAATCGAAGATCCTTATTCACATTTAAATACTTTTCTTGAATATTGTGATAGATTAAAAATTCACGGAATTTCTGATGATGCACTAAAATTGATATTATTCCCTTTTTCTCTTAGGGATCAAGCACGAACTTGGTTGCATTCTCGACAACCCAATACTTTCACAACATGGGATCAATTATCAAAAGCTTTTCTAACGAGATATTTCCCACCAAGCAAGACTTTCCAATTGAGAAATCAAATCATGAACTTCCAACAGAAAGAAGAAGAATCTCTTAGCGAAGCATGGGAACGATACAATTAATTGCAAAGGAAATGTCCTCACCATGGCTTGGAGCGACGAGTCTTAATTGAAACTTTTTGTTATGGTTTAATTAATCACACTCACCTCATTGTTGATGCTTCTGCAGGGGGAGCCTTAATGAGTAGAACAATTGATGATGCCTTCAAGTTGTTTGAGGAGATGTCCTTGAATCAGAGCCAATCGGCTCTAGATGAAGGAATTTCATATTGTCATCAATATGGTAAGAATGAGAATGAGAATCAGCAAACCCTGACTGAAGAGGTTAGTGAGCACATGTTAGAAAAATTTTTAACTAGCCAAATGTATTCATTGCAAATTCAAAACACAAAAAAATTCGAAGATCTTGAAGAAACTGTTAGTCATCTTGCGTCTCAAGTAGAATCCTTAGTTACTTGCAATAAAATTTTAGAAGGACAAATATCTAGATTAAACACTGGGGAACATTGCAATGCCATTATCACTAGAAAGTGGGAGACAACTAGGAGAACTTAAGGAAAAAGAGTCTATTAATGATCAGGATGAAGAATTAGAATTAGAAAAGCCTTCTGAACATGAACAAACCCTACATAGTTCAACACCTCAAAAGGGTAGTAATCAGAAAGGGGATTTTCCATGTAAAGAAGACGAATCTAAGACTAATCTACCTCCATCCTTTAGACCACTGGTATCTTTTTCCCAAAGGTTAGAACAAGAAATGTTAGATAAGCAATTTGGGAGATTTCTTGATGTTCTGGAAAAGCTTTACATTAATATACCATTTACTGAAGCTTTATCTAAAATGCCCATATATGCTAAATTTTTGAAGGAAATCTTGTCTAACAAATGAAAGATAGAAAACTATGGTACTGTTTCTTTAACCGAAGAATGTAGTGCTGTTATTCAAAACAGGTTACCACCAAAATTGAATGATCCAGGTAGTTTCTCTATCCCATGTTTTATTGGAAATATGGCTTTCGACCGAGCCATATGTGATATAGGGGCTAGTGTAAGTCTTATGCCTTTGTCTGTGTGCAGGAAATTGGACATAGGAGCTCCTAAGCCGACAACAATTTCTTTGCAGCTCACCGATCGATCAGTAAAATATCCAGTAGGTATTCTAGAGGATGTTCCTATACAAGTTGGTAAGTACTTCATACCTACTAATTTTGTGGTACTTGAAATGAAAGAGGACGCCAAGATTCCTATTATTCTGGGTAGGCCATTCTTAGCCACTGCTGGAGCCCATATTGATGTAAAGAATGGCAAACTTGCTCTAAGAATTGGCAATGATAAGATTGAGTTTGATTTGAATAATTCATTGAAAAAACCTGCTTATGCTAGTTCCTGTTGTACTATTCAGTCCATTGATGACACAGTTTATGATGCTAGTTGTTTGTTTGATGATTGTTCTGCTGATGTTTCTTTTTCTGATTCCTTGGAAAATTCTTTTGAAAAAATTGATAGTCCTGGTTTTGAGAATGATTTTGATGATTTTGATGATGAGAAACACGATATCTTAGATTATGCTACTTTTGATAATGAAAGTAAAAAGATCCCTAAAGTTGAGTTGAAAGTTTTACCTGATAACCTTAGATATGAATTTCTTGGTCCTAACTCTACCTACCCTGTGATTGTGGATGCTAAATTAGATGCCAGGGAAACTGATTTACTCTTGAAGGAGCTAAGAATTCATAGAAAGGTAATTGGGTATTCCATTGATGACTTAAAAGGGATTAACCCTTCTTTTTGTATGCATAGGATTCACATGGAGGATGAGCACAAGCCGCATGTAGATTTTCAGAGAAGGCTCAACCCATCTATGAAGGAAGTGGTGAAGAAGGAAGTACTAAAATTGCTAGATGCAGGTATTATCTACCCTATCTCAGATAGTAAGTGGGTGAGTCCTGTACACTGTATTCCAAAGAAGGGGGGTGTCACTATAATGAAAAATAAGGACAATGAATTAATACCTGTTAGATCTGTCACTAGTTGGCGTATGTGTATCGATTATAGAAAATTAAATACTGCCACTAGGAAGGATCATTTTCCCCTACCCTTTATTGATCAAATGGTTGAGAGGCTAGCTAAACACTCATACTTTTGTTTCCTCGATGGGTATTCCGGATTTTTTCATTTCCCTATTCATCCTGATGATCAAGATAAGACCACTTTTACATGCCCATATGGTACCTTTGCTTATAGAAGAATGCCCTTTGGTTTATGCAATGCACCTGCTACTTTTCAGAGGTGTTTGATGGCAATTTTTTCTGAATTTATTGAAGACTTCATGGATGTCTTTATGGATGATTTTTCGGTTTGTGGTTCTTCTTTTGATGACTGCTTGGCTAATCTCTCTAGAGTTTTGCAGAGATACGAAGAGACTAACCTTGTCTTGAATTGGGAAAAATGCCACTTTATGGTTAGGCAGGGGATAGTTTTGGGCCATCTAGTTTCAGAGAGAGGGATTGAAGTGGACAAGACCAAAATAGAAGTGATTGAGAAGTTGGCACCACCCACCACTGTTAAAGAAATCAGAAGCTTCCTAGGACATGCAGGGTTTTACAGGAGATTCATTAGGGACTTCTCTAAACTTGCTAAACCTTTAACTGATTTACTTTGTAAAGATGACAAATTCTACTTTGATGAGAAATGTCTATGTGCTTTTCAGGAACTAAAGAAGGCCTTGATATCAGCACCGATCATGCAACCCCTAGATTGGGACTTACCCTTTTAGCTCATGTGTGATGCCAGCGATTTTACAGTAGGAGCAGTCTTGGGACAAAGAAAAGATAAGAAACCTCATGTTATTCACTACGGCAGCAAAACTTTGGATGAGGCTCAAAGAAATTACACCACCACTGAGAAGGAATTATTAGCCATAGTATTTGCTTTTGATAAATTTAGGTCTTACTTGATTAACACCAAAGTGGTAGTGTACACTGACCATGCAGCTGTGAAATACTTAATGCAGAAAAAAGACAGCAAACCATGATTACTCAGATGGATTTTACTTATGCAAGAATTTGATTTGGGGATTAAAGACAAAAAAGGACAAGAAAACCTTGTTGCATATCATCTCTCAAGAATAATGGCAGACACTGAAAAGAATGATGAAATCAATGATTCTTTCCCTGAAGAACAGCTCTTAACCATTGAACAACTCAAAGCACCCTGGTATGCTGACATAGTGAATTATCTTATAGCCAATATTTTTCCTCCTAATTTGAGCTACCAAAAAAGGAAAAGATTTTTGGCTGAGGTGAAACACTATTTTTGGGATGAGCCTTATGTGTTTAGAAGATGTGCTGATGGCATTTTTAGAAGATGTGTACCTGAAAAAGAATTTGCAGATATTTTGCTTCAATGCCATGGATCCTCCTATGGTGGTCATGCCGGTAGTGAAAAAACTACTTTTAAAGTGCTACAATCAGGTTTTTATTGGCCCACAATTTTCAAAGATGGTAGAAACTTTGTATCATCCTGTGATAGATGTCAAAAGACTGGGAACATTAACAGAAAACATGAGATGTCACTGTCCAATATTCTTGAATTTGAGATATTTGATGTTTGGGGGATTGACTTCATGGGATCTTTTCCATCTTCTGGAGGTAATAAGTACATTCTTGTAGCAGTTGATTATGTCTCAAAATGGGTTGAAGCTATTGCTTCACCAACCAATGATTCGAGAGTTGTTATTAAACTGTTTAAGAAGATTATTTTTCCACGATATGGACACCCCGAGTAGTGATCAGTGATGGAGGCTCGCATTTCATAGAACATAAGTTTTCAGCCCTACTCAGGAAATATGGGGTAAATCATAGAGTCTCAACGCCATATCACACCCAAACAAGTGGACAAGTTGAAAAATCAAATAGAGAGATCAAGGGAATTTTATAAAAGACAGTGTCGCGCACTAGAAAAGATTGGGCGTCCAAACTCGACGATGCTTTGTGGGCTTACCGAACTGCTTTCAAAACACCAACAGGTATGTCCCCATTTCAATTAGTTTATGGAAAGTCATGTCACCTACCTGTAGAGCTCGAACATAAGGCGTATTGGGCGATCAAGAAGCTGAATTTTGACTTGAAAAATGCGGGTGAGAAACGGAGGTTGCAATTAAATGAGCTAGATGAGATCAGACTCTTTGCATATGAGAATGCAAGAATCTACAAAGAGAGGACTAAGAGATGGCATGATCGACAGATTTTCAGAAAAGACTTCCAACCAGGTGACTTTGTTCTATTATTCAATTCTAGATTGAGACTTTTTCCATAAAAGCATAAGTCTCGATGGTCTAGTCCTTTTCAGGTAAAGAAAGCTTATCCCTACAGAGCTGTAGACGTATGGAGCAAAGAAACGGGAGAATTCAAAGTTAATGGTCAAAGATTGAAGCATTATTATCAAGAAGAGCAGATTGGGGAAAAGGAAAGTTTTTACATTAATGAGCCACGATCAAATCCGAGTGTCGAACGGTCAAGCTAATGACCTTTTAAACTAGCGCTTCTTGGGAGGCAACCCAAGCACTCTTGCTTAGTTTAATCACTTCTATTTTAGTTGTTTTTAGAATTAAAATTTCCTTTTTTTTAGGAGAATGGAATAAAGAGGGAGTTATGAAGAAAGTTGAATCCAACGGTGGCGAAAAATTGAATTTTGTGAGCATCACTTTCCATACTACTTTGCATTCTATTTTCCTCGATCTTTTGAAAAAGAATTGGATGCATACGATCCATTTTCTACCATCTTGTGGTATGATCCTATTTTTTTTTTTCTAAGATATAGCCCTGTCATGTTAAATTTATTTCTTCAATACTTATTTGTCTATTGAGACATGACATTGATTGACGCATAAAATTTTAGATAGATATATTATTTGAGGAATAAAATTTAAAGGTGAAACTTCTCTTTTGAATAAAATGAGTATATTAGTATGATTTGTGAATTTAGATCAATTGATCAACCTAGTTGAGGTTTAGTCTATTTTTGCTATTTGTTGGGAAATAAGAATCCAAGATCCATAAAAAAAAATAGTGAGAGACTCCCCTACTTGGCACTATGTAAAATTGATAGTGGTACCTAAGACATGGGTTGAAATCTAAACATGAAAAATAATGAGGGAGAAAAAGAATAAGACTCCTCTACTTGGCACTATGTAAAATTGACAGTGGTACCGAAGAAAGAGTTGAAGTCGAAAATAAAAAGTATGTTTCTTTGTGGATACATGTCATCTATACAAAAACAAACAAAATGCATAAAAAAAAATTGTGTGGAAAAATATCATGGAGACCTAATTCCTGTAAACAAAAGCATTGATATATTTAAATTGATACCGAGTGAAATCATGAGATTGAAAATTCTATTTATCATACGGTTGCAAAGTTTTATTTGATTGAGTTGTGAATCTAGAAAATTGAGTTTTGAGGATGATATGTTTACTTGAAATTTTGTAAATCAATTGATAGAATTTTTCATTGACAAGTTGTATTTTAAAAATTTATTGAGCATGAAAAGGTTATTCTTTTGATCAAACTTTGATTTCAAATTTTGATTTTTGCTTGAGGACAAGCAAACTTCACCCGATTTTACGGTGCCTACTGTAAGGGATTTCACTGCCGTATTTTCCAGCTATTTCAGAACAGAAAGTTGCCCTGAAATTATGGTACTGGCCATAAACTACTTTACGGGCCGTATTTTCTGAGACGACATCGGCACAGAAGACTCAAGAGATTTTACAGCACCGGTCGTAAACAATTACACTATCGTAAAACAGGTTTTGAACGCGACGCCTAGGTCAATGTCCACGCCCGATTCTTGCGAAGATAATTGCGAATGATCCAGAGGTTTTTGTGGGGTTTCGTAAGAAGCAAAAAAGGGCTTTTTTTATGAGAGGATTACGGAGAGACCGAAAGCCCCAATTTTGATCAACCGTCGAGGGAGAAATCTTGATCCACGCCGTCGCCGAGGTTTTCACCGCCGCGCTCGATCCAGACGATCTCCAGCCGCGATTTTCATACTGAAGCTTCGTCAGAGGGAGGAGACAACCCACCAAAAGTTTTAGACCGTAAAGAGATCGATTGGAGGAGGAATCGAAGAGCAAAGCATCGCTGACACTGTTCACCGAAGCTATTTGCAAATTACGGCTGTGAAAATACTTCACAGCCGTGCTGTATTTTATAAAACTCCTCTTGTCTTTCAATTTTTTTTCCTCTAAAACCATGATTTATTGTAATTCCCTCATGATGATAACTTAAACTATTTTTGGGACATGGGGAAGTAATTTACTTAACTTCCAATGACTAGATAACTCTTTTTCAATATTTCGTTGAGTTTGATCTTAACATGATGATTTTCCTCATGTGATATTTGTGCTTAGACTCTCTTTAAATCCATGTTATAAATTTTGTTCTTAGAATTTTCGCTTGAGACCAAAAGGTAATTGCTTGAGAATTTGGAACCCTAGAATTGCATGTTAGGATCCCTTCCTTAGGTTATATTCATCTTGATCTTTTCTAGTAAAATAATTGCCATGATTATAATATGAATCTATAGATCGAGTCTATTTGTCCAACGTGGAGATCTTGTGCGAAAGCACGGATCGGAACGTTGGAGATCCTCGAGCAAAACTAGTTGCGAGACTCGGATGCACGAAAGTGATCCTTGAGACTCCACTAGAGATTCCTAAAACTCAGATGCACGAAAGTGATCCTTGAGTTCATTATTTGATAATATCTTCTTCATGATAAAATTGAATCAACGAAATCCTTATTCATATCTAGTTATAAAATTTTAAGTGAACGAAACCCTTGTCCTAGCTTTTCTCTCTGATAATCCCGCTTTTAGTTACCGATTGCTATTCTTACGATCTCGACTTGCCTAGATAGTAAGAAATTAACTATTTAGTATTCGACAACATAGGTCCATGTGTGGATTCGATACTTTTTTATTACTTCATATACCTGTGCACTTGCGGTTTAATAATAAGTTTTTGGTGTCGTTACCAAGGATTAGTCTAAGATACACGCGTGCCAGATTTGTTGTGTTCCCTTTCGGGCTATCAATGGCGGGCCAAAGATTACTTAGGGATTATGCATCCCCTAACCCTCAGGAAATACACTTTAGCATTATCAAACTAGTTATTGAGGCTAATAATTTTGAGATCAAATCAGCCTTCTTGTCTATGATTCAACAAAGCCAGTTTGGAGGAGCACCACTTGAAGACCCTTATCAACATTTATATCTTTTTCTTTAATACTGTGACACCATCAAAATTAATGGTGTTTCTGATGATGCTTTAAAACTAAGATTATTTCTTCTTTCTCTTAGGGACCGAGCGCGCTCTTGGCTACAATCTCGAGCTACCGGGACCTTCACTACATGGGATCAACTGTCAAATTCTTTCTTGATGAAATACTTTCCACCTAGCAAGACCATCCAGTTGAGAAACCAGATTACAAGCTTTGCACAAAAGGATGGCGAGTCTTTCAGTGAGGCATGGGAGCGTTTTAATGAATTACAACGGAAGTGTCCTCACCATGGCCTTGAAAATTGGATTTTAATTCATACTTTTTATAATGGTTTACTCTATAATACCCGAGTGATTGTTGATGCTGCTGCAGGAGGAGCCCTCATGAGGAAAACAATTGAAGATGCCGTCACTTTGTTTGAAGAGATAGCCCTCAACCACAACCAATGGTCTACTAAGGAAGGAATGCTATACTGTGATCAACATGGTAAGGATGATGGATGGCGTACCTTAACTGAAAAGGTAAACTCTTTTAGTGTAGAAGACATGTTTGCTTAGTTTATAGGAGCCTAGAAGAAATAGAATGATGATGTGAATGAGAGCTTGAATCAGATTAATTCTAGACTGGATAGTGTTGTTGCTCACAATAACATCTTAGAGGCACAGATAGCACTTCAGGCTAGTACTTCATATGAGCTTAACCCTAGGGAACATTGCAATGCTATCACAATTAGGAGTGGAAAACAGTTAGAGGATCGGAGGGGATCTCTAGATCATGATGAGGTTGAGCCTAATAATGAGATTAGCAGTGAACCAGTTTTGGAATCACAACCTGCACATGTGCAATCCCATCCTAACTCACCATCTTCTAAGGGTGATGAGCCTTCACATAATGGTGATTTGTCTTCTAATGTTGATATTCCTAAACCTAGTTCACACCCACATTATAGGGCAACTATACTGTTTCCCAGAGGATTGTTCAAACCAAGTTAGAC
This sequence comes from Costus pulverulentus, assembly GCA_027562315.1. Lineage (NCBI taxonomy): Eukaryota > Viridiplantae > Streptophyta > Magnoliopsida > Zingiberales > Costaceae > Costus > Costus pulverulentus. The sequence goes on from CM050438.1 coordinate 59,268,890, forward strand.
AAGCAGTTTGGCAAATTTCTTGATGTTCATAAAAAGCTTTACATTAACATTCCTTTCACTGAAGCTTTATCTCAACTGCCTTCTTATGCTAAATTTTTGAAAGAAATTCTGTCTAACAAAAGAAAGATAGAGGACTATGGTACTGTGGTATTAACTGAAGAATGTAGTGCAATTATCCAGAACAAATTGCCACCAAAATTAAAAGATTCAGGTAGTTTCTCTATACCTTGTTTTATTGGGAGCATGGCTTTTGACCGAGCCTTATGTGATCTCGGTGCTAGCGTAAGCCTAATGCCATATTCTATTTGCAGGAAATTGGACATGGGAGAGCCTAAACCAACTTCAATATCTTTGAAGCTCGCCAATCGTTCAGTTAAGTTTCCTGTAGGGATTCTGGAAGATATGCCTGTTCAGGTAGGTAAGTACTTCATTCCAGCGGATTTTGTAGTTCTTGAGATGGAGGAAGATGCTAGGATCCCTATTATTTTTGGTAGGCCATTCTTAGCCACTGCAGGGGCAATTATTGATGTAAAGAATGGTAAACTTACACTTAATGTTGGAGATGAAAGAATTGAGTATGATTTGAATGAGGCCATGAAAACACCATCATATGCTGGGTCATGTTATAGTATTCATGCTATAGATGATGTGGTTTATGATCTTGGTCTTTTGTTTGATAATTCTTCTGATTTTTGTGATGATTCTTGTGTTGATGATCACAATTCCAAATCTAATTCTAATTCTAGTACTGAAACTCATGATATGTTATACTGCACTATACTTGATAATGAAGAAGAGAAAATTCCAAAAGTAGAACTTAAAGCTTTGCCTGATAATCTTCGCTATGAATTTCTTGGCCCTAACTCTACTTACCCTACTATTGTTGATGCTCAATTAGATGAAAGGGAGACTTACTTGCTTCTGAAGGAGTTGAGAGCTCATAGAAAGGTAATTGGGTATACCATTGATGATTTAAAGGGAATTAACCCTTCTTTTTATACGCACAGGATTCATATGGAGGAGGAGCACAAAACACATGTAGATTTCCAAAGGAGACTCAACCAATCTATGAAGGAAGTTGTAAAGAAGGAAGTTTTGAAATTGCTTGATGCAGGTATTATCTATCCTATCTCTGATAGTAAATGGGTGAGTCATGTTCATTGTGTTCCTAAAAAGGGAGGTATAACCCTTATGAAAAACAAAGACAATGAGTAGATTCCTGTGAGAACGGTGACTAGTTGGCGCATGTGTATAGATTATAGGAAATTAAATGTAGCCACTAGGAAAGACCACTTCCCTTTGGCTTTTATTGATCAAATGATTGAGAGACTTGCAAATCATTCTCATTTCTACTTTTTAGATGGATATTCTGGTTTTTTCCAAATTCCTGTACATCCTGATGATCAAGATAAGACCACCTTTACTTGTCCTTATGGTACTTTTGCTTATAGGAGAATGCCATTTGAATTGTGTAATGCACCCGCTACTTTTCAAAGGTGTATGATGGCTATATTTTCTAAATTTATTGAAGATTTTATGGATGTTTTCATGGATGATTTTTCTGTCTATGGCTCTTCTTTTGATAATTGTTTAGCTAACTTATCTCGAGTCTTGCAGAGGTGTAAAGAAACTAACCTTGTCCTTAACTGGGAGAAGTGTCATTTTATGGTTAGACAAGGAATAGTTTTGGGGCACCTTATTTCAGAAAGGGGGATAGAAGTCGATAAAGCCAAAGTTGAAGTAATTGAGAAGCTAGCACCACCCACTACAGTTAAAGAGATCAGAAGCTTCTTGGGACATGCAGGATCTTACTGGCGCTTTATCTGGGATTTCTCTAAACTTGCAAAACCACTCACTGATTTACTTTGCAAAGATACTAAATTCTACTTTGACGAGAAGTGTTTGTCTGCTTTTCAGGAACTGAAGAAGGCCTTAATATCAGCACCTATAATGTAGCCGCCTGATTAGGATTTGCCTTTTGAGCTTATGTACGATGCCAGTGATTATGCTATTGGTGCAGTTCTAGGTCAAATAAAGGAGAAGAAGCCTTATGTGATTTGCTATGGTAGTAAAGCTTTGGATGAGACACAAAGGAATTACACCACAATTGAGAAAGAACTTTTGGCCATAGTTTTCGCCTTTGATAAATTTAGGTCTTATTTGATAAATTCAAAAGTTGTGGTGTACACTGATCATGCAGCAGTTAAGTATTTGAGGCAAAAGAAAGATAGTAAACCGTGTCTGCTTAGATGGATTTTTCTTCTACAAGAGTTTGATTTGGAAATCAAAGATAAGAAAGGAACTAAAAACTTTGTTGCAGATCATCTTTCAAGGATAATTGTAGATGATGATAAAGGTGATATAATCAATAATTCCTTTCCTGAGGAACAACCATAGCAATTGATCAAATCAAGGCTCCTTGGTATGCTGACATTGTAAATTATCTTGTTGCTAATATTTTTCCTCCTGATTTGACTTACCAAGGTAAGAAGAGATTCTTAGCTGATGTCAAGCACTATTTCTGGGATGAGCCTTATGTTTTTAGAAGGTGTGCAGATGGTATATTTAGGAGATATGTCCCCAAAGAGGAAATTAAGGATATATTATTACAGTGTCATGGATCTTCTTATGGAGGGCACACTAGTGTTGAAAAAATAGTTTTTAAGGTTTTACAATCTTGATTTTATTGGTCCTCCTTATTCAAAGATGCGAGAAAATTTATAATGTCTTGTGATAATTGTCTAAGGATGGGAAACGTCAACAAAAGGAATGAGATGCCGCTGTCCACAATACTTGAAGTTGAGATATTTGATGTTTGGGAGATTGATTTTATGCGACCATTTCCTTCATCAGGGGGTAACAAATTTATACTTGTGGTAGTAGATTATGTCTCCAAGTGGGTGGAGGTCATTGCTTCTCTAACTAATGATTCCAGAGTTATTGTGAAGATGTTCAAGAAGATTATATTTCTGCGATTTGGGACTCCTCGAGTAGTGATTAGTGATGGAGGATCTCATTTTATTGAACACAAGTTTTCAGCCTTGCTTTGAAAATATGGGGTAAATCATAGAGTTGCAATGCCTTACCATCCCTAAACTAGTGGACAAGCGGGAATATCGAATAGAGAAATCAAAGGGATATTGGAAAAAAATAGTATTAAGAACAAGAAAAGACTGGGCTTTCAAGCTTGATGATACACTATGGGCATACTGAACAGCTTTCAAAACACCGACAGGTATGTCTCCTTTTCAATTAGTTTATGGTAAATCTTGTCACCTCCCTATAGAGCTCGAGCACAAAGCGTTCTGGGCAATCAAAGGACTAAATTTTGATTTGAAGAACACGGGGGAAAAACGTAAGTTACAATTGAATGAGCTTGATGAGATTAGACTCTCCGCTTATGAAAATGCAAAAATCTATAAAGAGAGGACTAAAAGATGGCATGATCGACATATACTTAGAAAGAATTTCCAACCAAGTGACTTTATTCTTTTGTTTAATTAAAGATTAAAACTTTTTCCTAGTAAACTTAAGTCTCAATGGTCTAGACCTTTCCAGGTGAAGAAAATTTATCCCTACAGTGCAGTAGACATTTGGCGTGATGAGAAGGGAGAGTTTAAAGTTAATGGATAAAGATTGAAGCCTTACTTTCATGAAGAACAGAATGAGGGAGGAGAAAAATTTCTACTTGATGAACCTCAAGAAAATTTGAGTGTTCAACAATCAAGCTAATGACCGAAAATTAGCGTTTCTTGGGAGGCAACCCAAGCATTCTTTTATTTTTGTTAATATTTTTACTTTTATCTTAGTTATTTGCTTACTAACTTTTATTTTATTTGTAGTTAGATACATGCTGAATTTTTAAGTTAAACGGCGAATTCCAAAAATTTTCATGAATTATGGCAATACCGCAATTTATTTACGGTACCTTATTTTTGGCTGATTTTTCAACGGAAAGTTTTGAATTTTTTTTGTAAATTACGGCAATGCCGTGCCATATTTTTCGTCATAGTACCGCAATTCTGGTCATTTTTCCACCTGTGAGTTTTCAAGTTTTTGACCAAATTACGACACTATCGTAAATATTATCACGACACCGTAATTTTGTGCATTTTTCGACCCGAGAATTTCTGAGTTTTTGTCTAAATTACGGCAGTGCTATATTTTTCGTCACGGTACTGTAATTTTGAAGTTTTTAATTGTCGCGAGTTTGAGTGCAAATTACGGTACTACCGTAATCACATTACAATGCCGTAATTCCACCCGACCCCACACTATTACGCCGCCGTATTTAAGGTTTCTCAGCGCCGAGTTAAGTATTTTTGCAATTTCTCACTTGATCCAGCACCGTTCTTTGTGAAATCACTTCCGAAACGCTCGTTAAACCTTTCCTGATCTATTCGCCTCGATTTCAAACCAATTTTTGACCTAGATCTTGCGATTTTTTAGTTCGAGCAAGCTCTGCTGTAGTTCATCTGCCGATTATTCACCCTTGTCGATTTCTTCTTGTTTGAGCGTTGATTCAACTTGCATCTGCTTCATAGATCTTCTCTAGAGATAGAGGAAGCCTCCTCAAGGCGATTTGCAGCTCGAAACTAGCCCAAAAATCTAGATCGAGCTCGATTTTTTTTCAGCTCTGTTCTTCCCTGCGACTGCACTGTTCACAATGCACGAGTTGGTAAGAGGCCGGCTGAGTCCCAAAAATCTAGATCTTCTCTAGAGATAGAGGAACCCTTTTGGGATAATCTTCATAGAGGTGGCGCCAGGAGGGAGCAGCAGAAGTGATGATCCCATGGATACAACCGCACCAGCAGAGGGCGATGATGAGGCTACAAATTTTGATCATTAGTAGGCTTTGTGAGTATCTCCTTCCCTACGTTTCTTTTTTTGTGCTTTATTTGATGCATGATAGTTTTATTCACTTATAGGGAAGGATGATGTTGTCATGCTTCTTGTGCCCGCATGCCACGGATCCTCGCCTTTTGATTTAAATTTTTTGATTTTGTTTTATTGATATATTATGATGCTGATGTTTGGATTTTATTTCAATGTGGTTGTACTAAACCTTGATATTCTGATGATTTTTGATGTGGTTGTATTTGAAAATGTGATGTTAATATTGTGAGATTTTATGACTTGTTTGCATGTAGTAAGTGATATGATGCTTCTTGGTTTGAATGAAGATATTTTTGTATGATGTTGATGAATTTTGCAATGATGTGTAGTAAGGATTTTTTTTAAAAATACAGCATATACCATGCCAAATTTTTTAGGAGCTTTCATGCATATCAATTTTTGAAAGTTTAAAATAGATTTAATATGTTGAATTTATTTATCTGATATAATCTATTTGTTGGAATTTTTTTCATTAATTGATACATGAAATTCTAGGTAAATGCATTGTTTAATGGATGCAATCTTGAAGTGAAATAATTCCTTTGAATAAAGTGAGCATATTTGCATATGTTTTTGAGTTGATATCAATCGATTAATCAAGTTGATCTTTATAATCTTTTATGTTATTTGTTGGGAAAAAGAAATCCAAATCCATGAAAAAATAATAACTCCTCTTCTTGGCATTGTGTTTACAATGTTATCTAAGACAAGAGTTGAAGTTTCAACGAAAAAGTGTATATCTATGTGGATGCATGCCAAAAGAGAGTTCCTTTGAAATTGACTCCTCTGTCTCAATAAAATTCTTTCGAATTATGAGACATGAGTTCTATTATGTGTGGTTATGTGACCAACATACTCTAAATTCGTCACCGGAAAAAGTGTGGTAATCAATTTAGAGAATGTCAAGGACCAATAAAAAAAAGAGAGAGGGAGAAAGACAAATTTGAGTGGAAAAAGATTTGGATATCCTATTCCTGTAAACAAAAACATATTAGATAAAAATCTTAAAAACAAGATTAATTCATGAGATTGAAATTCTATTACTATGCATATTGCGAGATTTTATTTGATTGAGCTTTTGAGTCTTAAAGATTAATCTCAGAAAATGATATATTTACTTGGAAATTTTGTGTGGAATTAATGAAATTTTCTATGGATGATTATATTTTAGAAATTTATTTGTCACGTGAAAGTTTATTTTTCAATACTCAGTATTGATTTACCTTATTTGCTTGAGGACAAGCAAAATTTGAGCCTTATGTATTTGATAACACCAAATTTCATAGAGAATTTCATGCTTATTCCATCAAGTCTTTAAGTCATATTCATGCTTCTTTGCTTATTTTATGCCTTTTTTATCAAATATTTCAGAATCTACACCCTTTTTGAATTTTGATCGTTTTCAGGGAAAAAGGCAACGTTTTCAATGGTTTTCAAGCAAATCCAACACATGGGGGTGATCTTAACATCAAGAGGACACTACACATCAAATTTCAAGCCAAAACGAACTTTCTAGCACAATTACGGCAGTGCACTAAGTATTTTTACGGCCGTAATTTTGGATTAAGGCACTACCATAATGATTTTCACGGCAGCTTCATCTGGGAAATTTTTTGAGAATTACGACAAATTACGGTACCGTAATTTCCATTACGGTACCGTAATTTCCATTACGGTACCGTAATTTTAGGTTGATTTCGACCCGAGACTTCAGAGGCTTCAGAGGAAAATTACGGCACTACCGTAAAATCCTTCACAGTGCCATAATTTGGTCAGACTTCATACAACGAGTTCAAAGGACAATTACAGTACAACCGTAATTCCAATTACGGTACCGTAATTCCTACCCAGATGCCTGATTCTTCCGCCAGAAAATTGATTTCGTGATTTCTCGAGATTTAGGTCCCAAATTGAGATCGAGAAAGGGGGTTCACTCACAATTAGAGGGGGAAGGACTCAAAATAACCAGGGTGTTTTACGAAGCAAGAGAAGAAATTTTACCACCGATCCACGGCGAATTGAAAAAAAGAGCGGACGCACTAGGGTTCGTCAGTTTTGAGCGTACAGACCACCTCTGGCCACAAAATTTGACAGAGAGCTTTGCCTGGTGAAGGAGAACATACATATGAAGTTTCAAAGCGAAAGGATTCTGATCGAAGGAGAAATCAACGAAATAGCAGTGACAGCGTTGTTTAAGGCAAAATTACGGGCATTACAGCCCTGTTTTGTAACTGTCCTCGCCTTATTTCGATTTCTTATCATGCTAAAACATGTTTAGTTGTATTATCTTCATCATGCTAGCTTAATCTTTATTTGGGACAAGGGGGTGTAATCTCTTTATTTCTTAATTACTAGAAAATCCTAATTCTGTCAAACTGATTTTATTGTGATCATTTTACTTTTGTGATTGATTGTTCTCTAATTCTCCTTTGTTTCTTAATACTAGCATGTTTTAGAATTTTGCGTAATAGACTGAGAAGTTGATTGTGAAATTTGGAACCCTAAAAATTATCAAGTTTGAAACTACCGTAAGAGATTAGGTTGTTCTTCGAATTCTAATTTTTAGAGAATTTTAATGTCTTGTTGATTTTATGATTCTTTGGATTGAATTAATATTTTAGACTTGATTAGAAATTGTAAGAGATTAAATTTTTGATCATCAGAGAACCTTGAGTAAAACTTGTCTTGAGACTCAAATGCACGAGAGTGATCTTTGAGTTTCCACTTGAGGTTATCAACTTAGAATTCGGATGCACGAGAGTGATCCCTGAGTTCTTAGTTGATGGTTTACTTGTTTTTATTATTGAATAGATCTTGCATGAGAGTGAAGATCGGTTCTTTGTGTGATTGTTTGTGCAGGAGCGAGAAAATTTATTTATGAGGTAAACTATGCCTTTATCATGATAAAATTAGATTGACAGACACTTATCTTAATCTAGCCATTAGAAATTAAAGTAGATGAACCCCTGGTCCCGATTTCTTCTCTGATATTTTCTCCGTGTTCTTTTTGATAATTTGATTCACTATTTTCTGATTGCCTAGCTAGCAAGAAATCGATTATTCAGTACTTGGCAACAAGGTCTCTGTGGTTCGATATTTTTATTACTTCGAGTATCCGTGCGCTTGCAGACATACAACAAAGGATGAGCGGGGATGCCATGCATGTCAATGCGTTTCCTAGGTTGGTGCCCGAGTAGAACTTGGAAAGGACTCAACCTTATTGAATGGTTGAACACGTTGTTATATGCAAATTTCGCGATAGGAAGATGGTCAGCCCAACAATGTGGGAAATCACCAGCTAAACAGCGAAGAAGGTTCCCTAAAAATCGGTTCACCACCTCCATTTGACCATCAGTCTGTGGATGACACACAGTCCACGGATGGGTACTTGAGGGTGTTGCCAGGAATGGACCATAGAGACTTTCAGAAATGACCGACAAACCGTGTGTCGTAGTCAGAGACAATGGTCAGTGGGAGGCCATCTAGGCGCAAGATCTCCTTGACGAAGAGACTCACTATATGGGATGCGTCGGATGTCTTGGAACAAATAACAAAATGGGCCATCTTAGAGAAGCGATCCACGACAACAAGGATGGAGTCATGGCGCGCGGCTATCTAGGGTAGGCCCAAGATGAAGTCCATGCTAACCTCTAGCCATGGACCATGGGGGACTGGTAGCGGGGTGTACAATTTGGTGTTTGGTGGTCAGGGCTTGGCATGTTGACACGTGCTGCAGTGGCGGATGACCTGTTCTACATCCGTACAAAGAGTGGGCCAAAATAATTGATTTTCGGCCAATTCCAGGGTCTTGTTGCAGCCATGGTGCCCCGTGGCACCGCCGGCGTGGAGCTCAAGCAGCAAATGCTCACGCAAAGAGGAACGTGAGATGCATAAACGGTTGCCATAAACCAAGTACTCGTCAGGGAGATAGTAGGGCAACTCACGTGGGTTAAATGGTAGTAACCTACCATAATGTGAACTGAAATCAGGAGGAGCTGCATACTCGCTGCGGATATGGTCAAGGGCTGCGACAGATATGGACAGAACGCACAGCAAGGTTTGGACACGTATGAGGGCGTCGGCAACGATGTTCTCCTTGCTGGCCTTGTGAGTGATCACAAAGGTGTAATGCTGAAGGAACTCCACCCACTTTGCATAGCGAGAGGTGAGCTTCTTCTGGGCGTTAAGGAAAGAGTGGGCCTAGTGATCACTGTAGAAGATGAACTCCTGATGTAGGAGGTAATGACGCCATTGTCGGAGTGATGGGATAATCACATAAAACTTCTTATCATAGGTAGAGTAATGTTGTCACACTTCATTCAGCTTCTTGCTGAAGAAGGCAACCGGGTGGCCGTCCTGACTAAGGGTACTGCGAAAGCCTATGCCAGAGGTATCGCAGGCGACCTCGAAGACTTTCGAGAAGTCGAGGAGCCTAAGGACAGGGGTAGTGGTCATGATTTCTTTTAGGGCTAGGAATGCACATCTAGCCGCAGGGGTCCAAGCAAACTCTTTGTGCTTGGTGCACATAGTCATAGGAGAAGCAATAGTACTAAACCCTTGATGAATCGATGGTAGAAGGCTATGAGGATGACAAAGCTCCTAACCTCGGTAATGGATTGGGGTTCAGGCCATTGACAAATGACATCGATCTTCACAGGGTTGACCATGAGGTCTTGGTCCGAGATAAGGAAACCCAATAACTGAACCTGGGTGTCTAGAAATGCGCTTTTCTTGGCGTTAAAGAACAGCCATTCCTTGCGCAAGATCTCAAAGGTGAGCCATAGGTGCTCATTCATGAGACGACTAGGAATTTCCCCATGTATGGCTTGAGCAATTGACTCATAGAACGCATGAAGGTCGAGGGACCATTGGTGAGACCAAACAGCATAAAGGCCATCTTCCACTCATCCCCTTCAAGGATGCGAACCAGGTGGTAACCAATCCATAAGTACAGTTTGATAAACCAATATGACCAGAATATCAGATCGAGCATGTCGTCGAGTCGCGGGATGGGAAACCTATATTTCACCGTGATCGTATTGATTGCGTGGCAATCAATGCAATGTGCTAAGAACCGTCTTTCTTGGGCATGAGTAGGTCAGGGACAGCGCAAGGGCTCAAACTCTCACGAATGAAGCCCTTGGATAACAGGTCATCAACTTGTCGCTTGAGCTCTGTGTACTCAGTGGGGTTGAGGTGATGATGCAGCAAGTTGGGTAGAGACACTTCAGGGACCAGGTCTATGACATGCTGGATGTCCCGATCCAGAGGAAGGCCAACCGGTAAGTCAACCGGGGCAATGTCCGAGAACTCGGTCAAGAGGGTTGCAACCTCTACCAGCATAGCGGCTGCCGGAGGGGGTGGCTCATAGGAAACCTCGTGTAACATGAGAGCATAACAATGGAGTTGGGGCACACTAAGGCAACCGACTTGGGCTCAGGTTGGGCTGGAAAGGTGGGCATGACAATGCCCTTCGAAGTTGAGGCTTGCAACTCCTTAGGTGGAGTCGGGGTCAAGCAGATTTTGTGCCGACATAGGTGGTGGAGCGACCGTAATAAACAATGTTGCATTCATATAGCTATGGGCGGCCAAGAATAACATGGGCAATGTCCATTGACGTAACATCGCACCACACTTTGCCGATATAGTCCCTGAAGTAAATGGGGACTTGACAGCTGTGGGTGATAGGGAGACTCGAGGCATTGACCCATGATATCGAATAGGGCTTGGGTTGCGGTTCCATGGTGAGGCCAAAGTGTGTGACAGCCATCCTCAACACGACGTTCAGGCTACTATCTCCGTCAATCACGATCTTGCATGAGTGGCCATTATACTTGATGTAAGTGTAAAAGATACTTGTGCGCTTTCTATCCTCAAAGGGAGGGGTGTTGACTAAGGTATAGCTCACAACTGCCAAAGTGTGCCAGGGGCTGAGCTCCTTATCCTAGAAGCATTGAGGGCCAACATCGAGAACCGAAGGCGGGACACGAGGTGCAGTGGGTTGTGGTTCACAACGCTCTAGTGCGATGTGTAGGGAGCGCTGCGGGCAATCCCGGTTGAAGTGACCGGTCTGATTGCAATGGCGACACAGACCAGGGGGCCAGATGATGTCAGTGCACAAGTATCTTTTTTCATATTTTAGGAGAAAATGACCAAAGTTTAATGGATTTTTAAAGATCCGAGTGCATGAATGGATTGCAGACCTCGAAACGATGTCACCCACCAAATTTCATACAAATCGGAGCTAGCTTGAAAAATACACCACACCCGTGATTATTTTCACGGCTGTATTTCTGAAAGAGCACTAAAAGAAATACGGCCTCCCTGTGATATTTATCACAGCCATAATTTACTCAGTACAAAATACCAGAAATCCATAGAAAGAAATACAACCTACCTGTGACGAAAATCACAGTCGTGATTTGTTGAAGAAAATCTATAGAAAGAAATATGACCCAGCCATATTTATTTTCAAGGCCGTATTTCTGCCAGGATTTATTTCCAGAAAACATAGAATGAAATATGGTAGAGCCATATTTATTTTCACGACCATATTTATTTTTGCCAGTTTCGGTTTTGACCTCGTTTCTTGCCCGATTGGGCTCGTTTTCGAGCCAAATTTTAGGGAAACCCTAATTAGATGATGGGAAACTATATAAGCTACCAATGAAGTGATTATTAAGGGCTTTTGGCAATGATTTAATGTGAATTCAACTAAGGGGTGATATCAAGGGCAAACGGCGGCGATCTTCACTTTCTCTCCAGAAAAGCTTCTTTTTTTTTGGTCGGCTGAAGTTGATCTTCATCAAGGAGCCTGAAAACTTGATATGTTCTGCAAGTGCATGGACAAATTGAAGTAATAAAAATATTTATCCCACAAAGACCAATGACCAAGTACTAACTCTACCCAGGATTATTATCTAAACAATTAAGAAAAAAAGTGGTTTTTATTTTAACTAAACTATAGAAATAGTAAAACAGACTTTGGTTGTAATCAATTTGATGGATATTCAGGATTTTGGTTTCACCACACTATGTTTTATGACTTTTATAATTAAGAATATCTTAAGAAGGATTTTCTGTGCTAAAGGGGATTTATACGCATGTACAGATTGCCTCCTCTCAGTAGTACAATCTAGTATTTATCTGACTTAATTCCTTACTCTCATGGTTATTAACTCAAGATAAACCCATGAGTTCTTAACAAATCTTATAAAATCACTCAAGCCTATTCGAACAACTCTCGTGTTAGAATCAACTTATCAAAAATTGTAGATCCGACATCACAATTCATTTCTCAGTACTTCTTGCGACGTCTCTAAGCATACAAATTATGACCAGTAATTAACATGTAATAAGCACAACAATAATTTAATGTAATACAAGTAAATTACTTTATAAGAAAGAAATGAATGATTAAGTCATAAAAACATAGTGGGTTACCCCCTCAATCCATAATAATAGGTTTACGCTAGCATGGTGTTCATGTTCACATTGTAAAAATCTATATTTTGATTACAAAATTAGCAAAATAAAAATATAATTGACTAGGAAGATGAGAATCAAGGCTCCTAGATGAAGATCAACTCTAGCCGGCCGAAAAACGAAGCTTTTCTGAAGAGAAAGTGAAGATCGCCGCCGTTCGCCCTTGATTTTGCCCCTTTGTCGAATTCACATTAAATCCTTGCCAAAAGCCCCTCATAGTCACTCCTTTGGTAGCTTATATAGTTCTCCATCATCTAATTAAGGTTTCCCCAAAATTTGGCTAAAAAATGAGCAAAATTGGGCAAGAAACAAGGTCAAATTTGAAACTGGCGGAAATAAATACGGCCGTGAAAATAAATATGGCCCTGCCATATTTCTTTCTGTGTACTCTGGAAATAAAACCTAGCAAAAATACAGGTATGAAAGTTAATATGGTTGGGCCATATTTCTTTCTGTGGATTTTCTTCAACAAATCACGGTTGTGATTTTCGTCACAAGCAGACCGTATTTCTTTATGTGGATTTCTGGTATTTTGTACTGAGTAAATTACGGCCGTGATAAATATCATAGGCAGGCCATATTTCTTTCTGTGCTCTTCCAGATAATATAGCCATGAAAATAATCATGGGTGGGGTGTATATTCAAACTAGCTCTGATTCGCATGAAATTTGGTGCGTGACTTCGTCTCGACATCTAGAATCCATTAGTGAACTCGGATATTTCAAAATCCATCAAAATTTGGTCATTTTCCTCTGAAATATGACAAAAGCAAAGAGAGGTAAAGATTCTGAACAAGCAAAAGAATTTAAGCCAAAATGAGTAAAAATATGATAGAAAAGAGAGATAATTGATGATAAAAGCATGCTTAAAATACTATATAAATGTGTTACATCAAATATCCCTAGACTTAAACGTTTATTTGTCCTCAAGCAAATAAATAAACCAAAGAATAATGCTAAGTATGAAAAAGATAACTCACTAATGAAAAATAAACTTCCAAAATATAATCACTCATTAAAGATTTCCAACTCATGTCACAAGATTCTAGAGAAATAAACTGTCTTTAGAATTTAATCCTTAAGATTCACAATCCAAAACAAATAAAATTTGCAACTTGCATAATAATCTGAATCTCAGTCTCATGAGTTCACTTTGGATTTAGTTCAACACTATAATATTTTTGTTTACAAGAATAGGACCTCCAAAATCTTTTTCTGTATTTATTTTTGGACATTCTATAAATCGATTACCACCTTTTTTCTGGTGACAAATTTAGAGTACACCGACCAAATTTAGAGTTCTCCAACGATCCGATACCAAATTTCTTACAATATCTTTATGTTTATTTCAATAATTCTTCCTAGATCAAAATTATCAACAAGGCAATAAACTTCTAAAATCTAGAAATAGTACAAACCTAATTTCTTACGATGAGTTCCTAAATCTCAATTTTAGGGTTCCAAGTTCTCACAACTCACTTTTCAGTCCATATCGCAAAAACTCCAATACATGATGATAAAATGAAACTAGAAAGAATTAAAGACAATCATCACATAAGTAGAATTATCATAAGAAAAGTTCCCTGACGAATTAAGGATCATCTAGTCATTATGAAACTAAGGGGATTACCTCCTCTATCCCAAAAGAAAGTTACGCTACCATGGAGTTAAAAATACAATAGAAATTCATTAAAAAAATCAAAATTCGACAGAGGGAGAATAGAAAAGTTACTGATTTCACGGGGGTATCAAAATTTACACAGCCCCGTGATTTTTGTTTTGGATGAATAGTTGTTGTATGTCCGCAAGTGCACGGATACTCGAAGTAATATTTAAGATATCGAACCACAGAGACCTTGTTGTTAGGTGCCAAGGAATTGAGTTTTCACTAGCTAAACAAATCGAATAATGATGCAAACGATAAAAAAATGCTCGAAAAAATATCAGAGAAGAAAACTGGGACTAGGGATTCATCCACCTTAATTCTAATGACTACAAGGAAATAAAGATTGTTAGTCAAATTTTATCATGATAAAGATTTAATTTACTTAATAGAAGGATCATCTCGCTCTCGCGCAGATAATCATACAAAGGACCAATCCTCACTCTCGTGCAATATCTATCCAATGCTGAAAAAAAGTAAATCATCAACAAAGAACTCAAGGATCTCTCTCGTGCATCCGAATTCTAAGTTAAACATCTCTTGTGGAAACTCAAGGATCACTCTCATGCATCCTGAAACCCATCACAAGTTCTACTTAATGTTCTCCGGTGATCAGAAGTTTAATCTCTTACAATTTCAAATCAAACCTAACACATTAACTCAATCCAAAGAATAAAAAAATCAACATGGCAATAAAACACTAAAAATGAGAATTCAAAGAACAAACCTAATCTCTTACAATAAGTTCTAAACTCAATGATTTTTAGGGTTCCAAATTTCACAATCAACCTCTCAGTCTATTTTGCAAAACTCTAAAATATGATGATATTTATAAAACTAAGGAGAATTAAAGGAAAGTCATCACATAAACAGAATTATCATAACAAAATTATCATGACAAAAGTAATCAATGTCTAGTCATTAAGAAATTAAGGGGATTACACCCCCCATGTCCCATACGAAGGTTTAAGCTAGCATGATGGAAGAATTATAGCAAGACATGGTTTTAGGAAATCGAAAGAGAGGAGTAAAGGTTCCAAAACAGGGCTGGAATCTAAATTACACCCTGTAATTTGCCTTAAAGTCGCGATGGACTGTGCCGCGACAGCGTTTTTGATAATTTCTCCTTCGATCGATGTCCTATCGCTCCGAAACTTCTGTGGTGTGTTCTTCTTCCTCAGGCGAAGCTTCCTTTCAAAAATTGTGGCCGGAGATGGTCTGTGCGATGAAGAACGATGAACCCTAGCGTGGCGGCGATTCCCTGTAATTCTCCATGAATAAGCGATAAAAATTGTTCCTTTTGCTTCGCAAATCTTCGCCGACTTATCCTGAGTCTTCTCATTTTTTCGGATCTTCAATTTGTGCCCTAAAACTCGAGAAATCGTGTTTTTAAGGTTTCAGCGAAAAAATCAAAAATCTAGGTGCAAAATTATGCTACCGTGAAAAACATCACAGTATTGCCGTAATTGCCTCGGAAGGCCTATAAGGAATTCGTCTGAAATTATGGCACCGTAATGATTTGGCCCAAAATTACGGTAGTGCCGTATTTCTCTTGGTTGACTCTGAAAGTTTCTATGTGAAATCATCTGGAATTATGGCACCGTGAAAATATTTACGGCAGTGCCGTATTTTGCCTGAAGCCTCTGGTCAAATTCGCTTAAATTACGACACCGTAATCAATTTGACCTAAATTACGGTAGTGCCCTAATTTGTCTGGGAAGCTCGTTTTGACTTGAAATTTGATATGTAAACCCCTCTTGATGATTAGAACTCGTTCATGCATTGAAATTGCTTGAAAACTGGTGATAGTGATACCTTTTTGCCTAAAATTGATCAAAAACAAAGAAAGGTGTAGATTCCGAAGTATTTGTCAAATATGGTATAAAAATAACGCAAAAGAGCAAGATTATGACTCAATAGACTAACAAATGAGTATGAAAAATACTATGAAATTTAGAGTCATCGAACACATAAGGCTCAAACTTTGCTTGTCCTCAAGCAAAAATCAAGAAATTGAATAAAAAGAAAAGACTTTTTCATGACGAATAAATTTCTAAAATACAATCACCAATGAAAACTTTCACCAATTGCTTCATGAAATTTCGAATAGACATATCACCCTTTGAGTTTGATCCTCAAGATCCACTGTTTAGACAAATAAAACTTCATAACTTGTATAATAGGTAGAATATCAATCTCAAGACTTCATCCAGTTTCAATTCATAACTATCAACTTTTGTTTACAGGATTATGGTTTCCAAGATCTTTTTCCTCTGATAATCATTTTTTTTATCATCGTCCACATTCTCTAATTCCACTACCACCTTTTTTCCTGGTGACGAAGTTATAGTACAGTGATCACATAATCAATGCAATAGAACTCATATCTTTTTAGTGGAAAGAATTTTCCAAAGATAGCGGAGTTAATGTGGATCGATTCCTCTCCATGGCTTGCATCCGCATAGATACATGCTTTTTCTCTTTATTACTTCAACCCATGTCCTTTAGTACCACTGTCGATTTTACACAGTGCCAAGTAGGAGAGTCCTCACTTTATTTGGATCAAGGAACCTTTCTTCCCAGCAAATAGCAAATAACATGAATATCAACTAAATTAATCTATTAATATCAATTCAAGAATTACACTCACATGCTGATTTTATTTAATGAAATAGCTTCACTTTAAAAACAAACTCATCAAATAATATGTTCACCCAAAATATCATTTATCAATCAATGTAAAATCTCAATAGGTAGATATGTATTAGAGAAATAAATTCAACATAATAGGTGATAGGCTTCCGCAAGTGCACGAAACTATCGAAATAATAAAGAAAAGTATCGAATCTACAGGGACCTTATTGTTAAGTACCAAATAGTGGTATTCTTACTAGCTAAGCGAACCGATTCTAGTGCAAAGTAATAATGGAAAACACACGAACTCAGATAATCAGAGAGATAAATTGGGACTTAGGGTTTCATCCTCCTTGATTCTAATGACTAGACATATAAAAGGGTCGTCAGTCTAATTCTACCATGACAAAGACATAATTTACATGATAAAGGTCTTGTCTCACTTTTGTGCAGACAATCATGTAGATAACCGATCCTCACTTTCGTGTAAGAT
Organism: Costus pulverulentus; assembly: GCA_027562315.1. NCBI lineage: Eukaryota > Viridiplantae > Streptophyta > Magnoliopsida > Zingiberales > Costaceae > Costus > Costus pulverulentus. The sequence goes on from CM050438.1 coordinate 59,286,060, forward strand.
CTATTTTCAATGCTGTAGATAAGTAAATCATCAATCAAATAACTCAAGATCACTTTCGTGCATCCGAATTCTAGGTTGATAATCTCTAGCGGAAGCTCAAGGATCACTTTCGTGCATCCGAGCCTCAACACTAGTTTTACTTATGGATCTCCAACGTTCCGATCCTCACTTTCGTGCAAGATCTCCACGTTTGATAAATAGACTCGATCCATAAATTCATATTACTATCATGGCAATTAATCTACTAGAACAGATCAAATTGGATCTAACCTAAGGAAGGGATCCTAACATGCAATTCTACGTGTCCAAGTTCTTAAGCAAATCACCTTTCGGTCTCATTGCGAAAACTCTAAAAAAATAATTACTAACATGGACTTATAGAGAGTCTAAGCACAATTATCACATGAGCAAAATTATCATGGCAAAGTTATCATGACGAAAAACAAGATTATCTAATCATTAAAAATCAAGGGGATTACACCCCATGTCCCAAAAGAGTATTAAGCTTGCATGGAGAAAGAGATACAATAAATCATAGTCTTAGAGTGATCAGAAAACAAAAAGAAAGGAGAAACAACATTACAACATGGCTGTAAAATCCTTTACAGCCGTAATTTGCTTTGAGGAACAGCGCTATCACCGCTGTTTCATTGATTCCTCCTCCGATCGGACTCCAAATGCTCTAAAACTTCTGTGGTGTCTTCCTCTCCTCCAAGCGAAGCTTCATTGTCAAAATCACAACCTGAGGTGCCCTCTACGCCTCTTGGCGTGAGGCCAAACCCTAGCTGCCTCTCTGGCGATTTCTCCCTCGATACTAGATAAAGGTTCTCCCTTCCACTTCGTACGCCTTCTCCTCTTAAAGATGAGTTCAGAACATCTTTCGGATTTCTATTTGGAGCTCTAGATCAAACGTTGTGGCTCACGCAAGATTCGGGCTCGTAAAAATCACGTTTTTGACTGGGAATTACGCCAGTGTAATATCTCACGGCACTGCCGTAAAATAGCTTGAGTGTTCTGTTCTGGAAACGCTGAAAAATACGGCCCATAATTTGGTTTACGGCAGTGCCGTAATTTTGATTGAACTTTCTGGTCGGAATATGTCTGGAAAATACGGCCCGTGTAGAAGTTTACGGCAGTGCCGTAATTTCAGCAAAGGTTTCTATTCTGAAGACGCTCCAAAATACGGTAGTGTAATTCTTTACGACAGTGCCGTAAAATCACAAAATCTTTCTGTTTGGAAGAGTTCCAAAATACGGCCGTGTTCTTGATAATACGGTAGCCTCAAAATATGGTACCGTAACATCCTTTACGGTACTGCCGTATTTTGGTTCCTGGCCTCGATTTGCATGAAATTTCTTATGTATCTTCCTCTTGATGATGATAATTCTTCCATGTGATTGATTTTCTTTGAAAAGGCCCAAAATAGTGCCTTTTTGCCTGAAAATCATGAAAAACCAAAATAGGAGTAGACTTTACAATATTCGATGAATTTAGCATGAAAACCAGCAAAAGATCTTCAATTTAGCATGAAAAGATATATAAAATGATATAAAATATACTATATATTTTGGTGTCATCAAGCACATAAGTCTCAAACTTTGCTTGTCCTCAAGCAAAAATCAAATTTTGAAGTTAAAATTTGATCACAAGAATAACCCTTTCATGCTCAATAAATTTCTAAAATACAATCATCAATGAAAAATTCCATCAATTGCTATATAAAACTTTAAGCAAACAAGTCATTCATAGAACTCAACCTTCTAGATCCACAACTCAATCAAATAAACTTCGCAACTTGTATAATAAAAAAAATCTCAGTCTCATGATTTCACCTTTGTTCTAGTTTAAATCTATCATACCTTTATTTACAGGAATTAAGTCTTCAAGATCTTTTTCCACACAGAATCTTTCTTTTCTTGCTCTTTCTCACTCTTTTTAGTTTTTGAACAGATGGCATGTACCCACATAGATACACACTTCTTTTCTTTTCTTTTTTTTTTATTATTTTGTTTTGACTTCAACTCTTGTCTTCGGTACCACTGTCAATTTTACACAGTGCCAAGTAGAGGAGTCTTATTATTTTTCACTCTTATTATTTTTCATGCATAGACTTCAACCCATCTCTTAGGTACCACTGTCAATTTTACACAGTGCCAAGTAGGGGAGTCTCTCACTATTTTTATGGATCTTGGCTTCTTATTTCCCAACAAATAGCAAAATAGACTAAACATCTACTAGGTTGATCAACTGACATCCATTCAATAATCATACTCATATACTCATTTTATTCAAAAGAATAGTTTCACCTTTAGATCTTATTCCTCAAATAACACATCTACCCAAAATTTCATGCATCAACCAATGTCAAATTTCAAAAATAGATATGCATTGAAGAAATAAATCTAACATGATAGGGTTTTTCTCTAATCACTAGTATAAATACTCACATCATCAAGGAAGATATTTTATTAATAAATCATGACATCATATAGTAGAAAGTGGATCATATGCTTTCATCAATCTTAACAATAAATTTGAATAATATCATCATCAAAACAGTGAGTTCCATATATCCATAAAATCATTTTTCAAGAGAAAACCAATGAGTAGTATAAATATGATAAAGTCAAAGATGCACTATAAGGAATAGTCATTAATAAGAGAGTGCAAGTGATACTCACAAAACCATATAGATCATGCTCAATCATTGTCAGGCCAATGCAGCTGGGTCCAAAGATGTTCCTTTTGAAAATTTCTGCAAAATTTAAGGTACATAAGGCTCAGATAAAAAACAGTCTCAAAAAAGTTAATTTTAAAAATAATTTTCTCAAACAAAGAATCAGAGATGTCATCGTGGGTCTAGAAGAGTGCTGGTGGAACATATGCTAGCTGAAAAGCTGCTAGCAATGATGGTGATGGTGCTGACATAAGGGTCAGTAATCTCTAGTGGCCTACTAGAGAATACAGTCCTGGAGGTGAAATCGTCAGGCTATGGAAGATAATCCTGCATAGATGAAAAATATCAGAGTCAATAATAAAGATTTTGTTGCAACAAATAAAATCATATCATGGAATAAGAGGCAGTAAAAGAAATAAGAATCTGCTGGTGGTATGATCCAGTGTCGACGGCTGGAAACAGTGATGTCAGAGGCAGATGCAGTGGTAGCTAGTGCTGGATGCAAATTTGGAGAAGAAGCTATAACAGGTAAAAAGCAGTTTTTGATTTTTTTAATGAAAAGTAGCCATACCTAAGAATAAGATTTAATGATCCAAACAGAAAACAAACAAAACCATGAAGTAAAATAAAACTTGATCTTTCCAGGTATGTGAAAAATAATGGATCAAAATCTTTCAGGAATTTAGGGTATCAGCAGAAAGAAGGTTACTTAGATTACAAAATGAAAAACTGCACAAAATCTAATCAGAATCAAAAAGTTGCTATGTGTTCTAGGACAATCCATGGACTTTAAAATTCAGAAAAATTATCCAAATAATAGACAAAGATGAGTACTTCCATGTCGTGCCAAAGATTAATATTTTTCTCAACCCAGTTTCTTAAAATCGCAGCGAGAAAACACCTACTCAATAAGATTAATCCTGCCTTCTTGACCATGCTATCCCTTAGCCAGTTTCTGATGATGCATTAAAACTGAGATTATTTCCTTTTTCTCTTAGGGACCGAGCGAAATCATGGCTACAATCACAACCCACTGGAACCTTCATAACTTGGAATCAACTTTCAAATTCCTTCTTGACAAAGTACTTCCCTCCAAGCAAGACAATTCGACTAAGAAATCAAATTATAAGCTTTCAACAAAATGATGGGGAGTTATTCAGTGAGGCATGGGAGAGATTTAATGAATTGCAACGGAATTGCCCGCACCATAGCCTTGAAAATTGGACTTTACTTCATACATTTTATTATGGCTTACTTGATGATACCCATCTAATTGTTGATACTTCTGCAGGAGGAGTCGTTATGAGTAAGACCGTGGAAGATGCTTTTGCACTGTTTGAAGAAATATCCCTGAACCATAACCAATGGAATCCTAAGGAAAGAATGTTACATGGTCATCGTCATGGTAAGAATAAGAATGAGGAATTGCAAACTCCAACTGAAGAGGTAAATTCTTTTAGTATAGAATCCTGGCTTGACAAGTTTATGACTCATCAAACTCAATTTATTCAAAATCTTAAGGGAATGGTTAACCAAATTGCTTCTCAAGTAGAATCTTTAACTGCTCATGAGAACTTCATAAAAAATCAGAAGCCTAATGAACATTGCAATGCTGTTGTCACTAGAAGTGGAAAGAAGCTAGGAGAACTTAATAGGAAGGTTGAACTTAAAGAAAAAGAGTCTTACTATGATCATGATGAAGAATTAGAATTAGAAAAATCCTCTAAACATGAACAAACCCTACCTTGTTTAACACCTCAAAAGAGTGATGAACCAAAAGGGGATGTGCCATGTAAAGAAGATAATTCTAAATCTGATTTGCCTCCACCCTATAGACCACCAATACCTTTTCTTCAAAGGTTAGTACAGGAAAAACTAGACAAACAATTTGGAAAATTTTTAGATATTTTGAAAAAGCTTTACATTAACATTCCATTTACTGAAGCTTTATTGCAAATGCCTACATATGCTAAATTTTTAAAAGAATTTCTGTCTAATAAGAGGAAAATAGAAGACTTTGGTACTGTGGCTCTAACCGAGGAGTGTAGTGCTATTATTCAAAACAAGTTGCCACTTATGTTGAAGGATTCAGGTAGTTTCTCTATCCCTTGTTTTATTGGTAGTATGGCTTTTGACCGAGCCTTATGTTGTTTGGGAGCCAGTGTGAGTCTAATACCATTATCTGTTTGCAGGAGGCTGGACATGCCAACTTCAATATCTTTGCAGCTCGCTGATCGTTTAGTTAAATATCCTGTGGGGATTCTTGAAGATGTGCCTGTTCAAATAGGCAAGTATTTCATCCCAGCAGATTTTGTAGTTCTTGAGATGGAGGAAGATGCAAAAATCCCCATAATACTTGGTAGACCATTTTTAGCCACAGCAGGTGCATTCATTGATGTAAAAAATGGTAAGCTTTCACTTAACCTTGGGGGTGAAAAGATCGAGTATGATTTGCATGAAGCCATGAAAAATCCTTCAAATTCTGAATATTGTTGTCGTGTACATTATAGGGATGACATTATTTATGATCTTAATGATTTATTTGTTGAAACCCCTAAATATAATTCTGATTTTATTCTTAAGGAAGGAACCAATTATGAAAGTAATGAATTTCTAGATTGCAATACTTGTGATGAAAAAGAACAAACTCCAAAAATAGAGCTCAAAGCTCTACCTAATAACCTTCATTATGAGTTTCTTGGTCCTAATTCTACTTATCCTGTTATAGTTAATGCGCAGCTTGGAAAAAGGGAAACAGAGTTGCTTCTCAAGGAATTAATGATTCATAGAAAGGTAATTGGGTATTCTATTGATGACCTGAAAGGAATTAATCCTTCTTTTTGTATGCACAGGATCTTGATGGAAGAAGAGCACAAGCCACATGCTGATTTCCAAAGAAGGTTGAACCCCTCCATGAATGAAGTTGTAAAAAAGGAAGTTCTGAAATTACTTGATGTAGGTATTATCTATCCTATCTTTGATAGCAAATGGGTAAGTCCTGTACATTGTGTTCATAAGAAAGGAGTGGAAACTATCATGAAAAACAAAGATAATGAACTAATTCCTGTTAGAACTATTACTAGTTGGAGAATGTGAATAGATTGTAGAAAACTGAATGCTGCTACTAGAAAACACCACTTCCTTTTACCCTTTATTGATCAGATGGTTGAAAGATTACCAAACCACTCTCATTTTTTTTTTAGATGGATATTCTGGTTTTTTTCAAATTCCTATACATCCTGATGGTCAAGATAAAACCACTTTCACATGCCCATATGGAACTTTTGCATACAGGATAATGCCCTTTGGTTTATGTAATGCTCCTGCTACATTTCAAAGATGCATGATGGCTTTTTTTCTGATTTTATTGAATATTTTATGGATGTCTTTATGGATGAATTTTCTGTATATGGCTCTTCTTTTGATGTGTGTTTAGCTAATTTATCTCGGGTATTGCAAAGAAGCAAGGAAACTAAGCTTGTGCTTAATTGGGAAAAATGTCATTTCATGGTTAAGCAAGGTATAGTTTTGGGACACTTAATCTCGGAGAGAGGAACTGAAGTTGACAAGGCAAAAATTGAGGTGATAGAGAAATTGGAACCACCCACAACTGTGAAAGAGATCCGAAGTTTCCTAGGACATGCAGGATTCTACCGACGATTCATCAAGGATTTCTCTAAATTTGATAGACCTCTTACAAATTTACTTGGTAAAGATGTAAAATTTTCTTTTGATGAAAGTTGTTTATCTGCTTTTCAAGAGTTGAAGAAGGATTTGGTCTCAGCACCTATCATTCAGCCCCCAGATTGGGATTTACCTTTTGAACTCATGTGCGATGCTAGTGATTATGCGATTGGAGCAGTTTTAAGGCAAAGGAAGGATAAAAAGCCATATGTTATCCATTATGCTAGCAGGACCTTGGATGAAACACAAAGGAATTACACTACCACTGAAAAGGAACTTTTGGCTATTGTATTTTCTTTTGACAAATTTAGATCATACTTGATTAACTCCAAAGTGGTAGTATACACAGACCATGCAGCTGTGAAATACTTAAAGTAGAAAAAAGACAGCAAACCACGATTGCTCAGATGGATATTACTTTTACACTAATTTGATTTGGAAATTAAAGATAAAAAGGGATCAGAGAACTTTGTTGCAGATCATCTTTCAAGGATAATGGTGGATACTGAAAAGCACGATGAAATCAATGATTCCTTCCCTGAAGAACAGCTCTTAACTATTGAACAGATCAGAGCCCCCTGGTATGCTGACATAGTGAATTACCTTGTTGCTAATGTTTTTCCTCCTGATTTGAACTACCAAAAAAGGAAGAAATTTTTGGCTGAGGCAAAACACTATTTTTGGGATGAGCCTTATGTGTTTAGAAGATGTACAGATGGTATTTATAGACGATGTGTGCCTGAAGAAGAGATCACAGATATATTATGCCAATGTCATGGATCCTCTTATGGCGGTCATGGTAGTACTGAAAAAAGTGTTTATAAAGTGTTACAATCAGGATTTTATTGGCCCACCATTTTCAATGATGCTAGAAACTTTGTGTTATCTTGTGATAGATGTCAAAGAATGGGGAACATCAGCAGAAGACACGAGATGCCACTGTCCAACATTCTTGAAGTTGAAATATTTGATGTTTGGGGGATAGACTTTATGGGACCTTTCCCATCTTCAGGAGGTAACAAGTACATTCTGGTAGCAGTTGACTATGTTTCAAAATGGGTTAAAGCTCTTGCTTCACCTACCAATGATTCAAGAGTTGTTGCTAAATTTTTTAAAAAGATCATATTTCCACAGTATGGGACCCCGCGGGTAGTAATCAGTGATGGAGGCTCACATTTCATAGAACACAAATTTTCAGCCTTACTTAGAAAATATGGGGTGAATCATAGAGTAGCAATGCCTTATCATCCTCAAAAAAGTGGACAAGTGGAGATATCAAACAGAGAAATCAAGGGAATTTTAGAGAAGGCAGTGTCACGCACTAGGAAAGATTAGGCATTCAAACTTGATGATGCCTTGTGCGCATACCGGACTGCTTTCAAAACACGAATAGGAATGTCTCCATTTCAATTAATTTATGGAAAATCATGTCATTTGTCTGTAGAACTTGAGCATAAAGCATACTGGGCTATCAAGATGCTGAATTTCGACCTGAAGAGTGCGGGAGAAAAATGGAGATTACAATTAAATGAGCTAGATGAAATTAGACTCTCTGCGTATGAGAATGTGAAAATTTACAAGGAGAGGACAAAAAGATGGCACGATCGACATATTTTCAGGAGAGATTTCCAACCAGGTGACTTTGTTCTTTTATTCAATTCTAGATTGAGACTTTTTCCTGGAAAACTTAAATCTCGATGGTCCGGACCTTTTCAGGTAAAGAAAATTTATCCCTACGGAACTGTGGACATATGGAGTAAAAATACAGGACAATTTAAAGTTAATGGACAAAGATTGAAACACTATTATCAAGAAGAACTAATTGAAGAAAAGGAGAGCTTTTACCTCGATGAACCAATATCAAATCTGAGTGCAGAACGGTCAAGCTAATGACCTTTAAATTAGCGCTTCTTGGGAGGCAACCCAAGATTTCTAACCTCAATTTTGTTTTCTTTAACTTAATACTATTTTTTCCTTTATTTTTGTAGGAAAGCATGATTTGGTGCAAATTATGTTGGAGTATGCCCTTAAGGCTAATGTTTGAGGCCTTGGGATTGTAATAGTATCATTGTATAAACTCTTATGTTTATAAAGGCAATGGTAATTATTCAGGTTGTTACCTTGTCTGCTGTAATAAGTGTGCTTCTGAATAATGTCTCAAAGCTGTTCAGCTAGGCTAACATGCTCTATGTCCTTAGTCGAGATATCTTG
>CM050438.1:59326539-59344420 GCA_027562315.1 Costus pulverulentus
CTCATACTTGGGCTGTCAAAACCTTTAGGAACTGAAGCTCTTGAATGTATGCTCACATTTTCTTACCATGCTTACAAGTTACCTTCCCACAGCAAAACTATGGCCCCAAACTATCTTGGGAATTCTTATGGTACTAGCATTGTGTATTTTATCTGGGAGCACACTTCAACATCAACTAGCAAGCATGTTTTCATGGGCTCTATTATAAACTTGAATTTCTCTCAATCAATTAATGCCTATCTATCTAATTTCACATTTGTTTATCATGTTTTCAAGTCATACATTGCCGATATATGTAAGAGGATGAGTACTACCAATTATTTGTGTTTTATTTGCAAGGTTGAAGACAATACAAAGGCTAATGATAATTGGCATACATTGGGATGGCCACCTGAACCACAATGGAGCTTCTCATCTAACTCCCCGGAGGAGAGTTCTCCCAACCCCGAGAAAGCTGATTTAGGGACCGGGAACCGAGACGATCTCCACACCCTTGGTTTACCACCGGAATCTCCACATGCTTCAATTTTAATTCTCCGGAGGAGAATTCTTCACCCCCAGAGATAGCTGATGTAGGGACATCTTCAAGGGTTAATTATGCGTGACATCATTTTGGAAAATTGTTGCATGTTGATGTTTTGAACTTGTTAATTTCATGCACTTCATGTGATTGTAATGTTGCTACAAACTATATTTGCTTTCAGCACTTGTTTTATGTTGTAGATATGACTAGCCTAGGTTTACTTTGAAGTCTTTATGTTATTTTGTAGTGGTTGTGATAGGTTGTCATAGTCTAGGTTCATGCACACCTGTATTGCACATGCTACACCTAATCTCCCAACCCTGAAGTGACCTTGGCATAACGAAAGTTCCACTCCAATCAGCCCATTGATAAAAGACAATGTCAAAGACAAGCTAGTTCGTGATCAGACTCAGCTCAAGTGTCAACTTCAACACACCGGCCCAAAGTTAACTCGAGTTCATGTCCAACAACTCCATCCAAGTTCATCCACCTCATTCAGTCAAACCCATGGAGATCCCATGACGCATTTAATCCAAAATCAAGTGGAGATCCCAAGAAATATTCAATCCCAAAACCAAATGGAGACCCCATGAAATGTTCAATCCCAAAATCAAATGGAGATCCAATGACGCATTCAATCCAAAATGGAGCGTCATGGAGATCCCAATAAATACTCAATCCAAAACCAGGTCAGCCATCAAGATAAATTGAAGATAGCTTGCACAAATATCCATGTCCAACTCAGCGCAAGGACCGACCACAATAGCCTATCAGAATAGACCAAAACGAGAAGGCGCCAGCAAGTGAAGAATACCAAGGGTTGTTTCAAAATGCCAAGGGTCGTTTCTATGTTGGGAGGAAAGGTTTTAAGCGAGCGTTGTTCACTCTTGCACTTAGTTTTTAAAATTCTGAATTTGGTAAACCTTGCGTTAGCGTGTGGAAGAGTCGAGCTTCCTCCTCTTTGGGTTGAGCTTGCTCCCTTGTGTCTCTCGGTTCTTCAATCTTCCCTGTCTGCATCTTACCGACTAGCATCCTCCACTACTTTCAGCACTACTGTTCCATTGCTGAGTTCAACTGCCTTCATCGAATCATCTCCTGGGCTGGATTCGGCATCATTGAAGAACACTCACCAGAACACTCTTCATCTCAGTCATCATCTAAAGGGTTAAGAAGGGGTCAGCCCCTTCCCCTAGGGGCTCCTAGGTGCATTCTTTCCATCTTTTACTAATACTTGCGCTTATCATTTTCGATTAGAGCCACATACCTAAGGTGATTCTTGGGCTAGGATTTTCCATCCTTCATCAATAATACTTTTGTTTACAGGAATGGGATATCCAAAATCTTTTTCCACTCAAAATTTCTCCCTCTTTTTTTTGTGCATGTACCCACATAGATACACACTTTTTATTTGGACTTCAACTCTTATCTTCGGTACCACTGCCAATTTTATGCAGTGCCAAGTAGAGGAGTCATTTTCTTTTTCTCTCTTTTTCTTACAGACATCAACCCATATCTTCGGTACTACTGCCAATTTTACGTAGTGCCAAGTAGGGGAGTCTCTCTCTCTTTTTGGATCTTGGATTCTTTCTTCCCAACAAATAGCAAAATAAACTAAACATCAACTATGTTAATCAATTGACATTAATTCAAAAGTTACACTTATATGCTCATTTTATTCAAGAAAGATGTTTCACTCTTAGATTGCATTCATCAAACAACATACCTACCCAAAAACCTTATGCATCAATCAATGGAGGATTTCAACAAGTAGATATATATTGAAGAATAAATTCAGCATAATAGGTATATCTCCATTCACAGGCATTGACATGCATAAATATTCATCATTAATATTTAATCCACACACCTCTCATCACATGGATTCAAGAAAATTTAAACATAAAAAATGTCAATATCAATGCAAAAGGTGTGAAGCATCAAACTCATACAATCATAGTCAAAAGTGTAAAATGATAGATTCAAGCAATGACATCAAATAGAAATCTTAGTAAACGATACAATTGATGACACCAAAATTCATAGTTTATTTTGTGTCATTTGATGTGTCTTTTTGTGCCATATTTATGCTCTTTTGCTTGTTTTTAAGCATTATTTGTCAACTATTGCATAATCTACACCATTTCTTCTTTTTTATCATTTTCAGGTTAAAAGTGCCATATTTTGAATGATTTTGAAAGATTTGAGCACACCAATGGATTCCAGACAATGAAACAAAGTTACCCATCAAATTTCAACTCAAAACAACCTTTCTAGCAAAAATATGGCACTACCATATTTTCAAGACAAACTACCACCGTACCATAATTTCAGACGACTTTAATTAGAGATTTTGGGTGAAATACGACACTACCATTTTGGGAACAACTATCACGGTACCATATTTTTGGAGGATTTCAACTACAAAGTTTGTGAATTTTTGTGAAAAATATGGCATTGCCGTTTTTTGGGGTAAAACTCCCACGGTACCGTATTTTTGGCCTAATTTCGTGAGTTTTTCGGGTCCAAATCTTGCACGGACCATATCTTTTGATCTAGAAGTCCAAATTGAAAACCGAAAGATGATACAGACTCGTATTTAAGAGGAGAAGACACATGAAGTAAAAGCACTAATTTGTATCAAGTATTGAGAGAGCAATCGACAGAGAGGGGCTTAGGGTTCGGCCTCGCGCTGAGAGGCATAGAGACCACCTCAGCCCGTGAAATTTACACTGAAGCTTTGCCTGGTGAAGGAGAATATTCTCCAAAAGTTTTAGATCGAAAAGAGTCCGATCGGGGGAGAAATCAACAAAACAGTGGGTGAAGCTGCTATTCATCGCGTTTCCAGCCTATTACGGTGCTGTAATTTCGATCACAGCATTGTACTTTGTAACTTTTCCTCTTCCCTTTCATATTTTGATCATCTAAAATTATGGTGTATTGTAATCTTTTCACTATGCAAGCTTTAACTTTCTTTTGGGACAAAGGGAGTAATCCCCTTGATATTTTAATGACTAGATAATTTTTATTAAATCATGATATTTTTAGTATGGTAATTTTACTTAAGAGATTATTGTCTTTAATCATTTCTAGTGTCATGTATTAACATGTTTTAGAGTTTTTGTGTATGGACTGAGAAGATGATACGCATAAACTTGGAACCCTAGAATTTATGGTAGGTGCTCATCGCAAGAGATTGGTTGTGTTCTTATTTTTAGATTTTAGATGCTTATTTCTTGTTGATGTTTTGACCTATAAATTATTACTGTTTTAGACATGAAAATATGCTAGAGATAGATATTGAAATGTTCAAAAACCTTAAGTAAAACCTGTGAAACTAAGATGCGAGAGTGCTTAGTTTTGCTTGAGATCTTGATACTGAGATGGAATGCATGAGAGTGATTTTTATTCTCTTTGATCAAAGTTTACTTATATTTAACATTGAATAGATCTTGCATGAGAGTGAGGATCGTTCTTTGTAAATTTACTGCGCGAGAGCGAGTTAATTTCTTTATTAAGTAAGTTATATCTTTACCATAACGAAAATAGATTGATGAACCTTTAATTATATCTAGTCATAAATATTAAGGTGGATGAAACCCTAGTCCCAATGCTTCCTCTCTGATATTTCACACAATCTTTATATTGCTTACTTTCATCATTCGATCGCTTAGCTAGTGAGAATACAACTATTTGGTACTTAACACGTAGGTCTCTGTGGTTTGATATCTTAAATATTACTTCGAGTATCCGTGCACTTGCGGAGTACAACAAGTTTTTGGCGCCATTGCCAGGGACCTTAGTTTTGTTAATATCAAAATAGTTGTTACTATTGCTAGACTAAGTTTTATTTGTTTTAGATTTAACTTTGTTTTTTTTATTTTTGTAGGTTTTGGATTTTCACAGTTGTGATAGAATTGTGAAATCTGAAAATTTTGAATTAGTTTCTATTTTGATTCTAAAAACAAAAACAAAAAATAATTTGAGTGATTGGTGTTGGATAATCTTTCTGTTTCTATTTTTTTGTTTATACACAGGACTCTTAAATCTTGATATATTTTATTTCCTGTGAATTTTGAGATAACAAAAATTTTTAGTTGTGTAGAAAGCTATGAATTAGAAGATATGTCTTTTAATCACAACTCATAGGCAACTAAAAGAGGTGAGGTATACATGCCACAAGGTAAGTATCAAAATAATTCATTGAGCACACTCCAAGATACATTTAACTCTTATATGCACTCTCTTTCTTCTAGTAGATGAGATACTTGTGGGCGTATTGATCATTATACTTCTAATTGCCAATTTTTAAATTCCAATTCACCATGGTATCAAGATGATCAATATGATTCTAGATCTTTTTATGATGATTGCTCAAACTTTACTTCTGAACCATACTTTGAGGATACTGAAAAATCTAGCTTAGAGATTATGTTTGAAAAGTTCATAAAAAAAAATGAAGATGTGAGTGAGACCCTCAAACAAATCAATTATAGGTTGGATGACATGGTTGCACACAATGAAATTTTAGAAACCCAATTATCACAACAAGCTTGTTTATTTGAGTTTGATTTGGAAACTGAAGGAATTCATTCAGTAAATTCCCCCACTGATTATGATTGTTTTGAGATTGAGCCTTATGTGAACATTAATGTATCTCACTATGATTTTGATAATTCTGAAATTGATTCCTTTGATAATGTATTATTGGAAAAGGTTGAGGAAATTGAAATTGAAAAACCCTCTTTTGATGAAATTGATGCTTTTGATGATATATCATTTATGGTTAAATCTGATGAGTTTGAAAATTGTGATATTCATGTACCTCAATCTGATTTGGGTGAAAATTTTGAAATTGATGATGAGCTATTTATTGATAGATATGAAGGAATTGATTCTCAAATTAATTCTTTTGTGAAATTTGATGAATTTGACTCTGATTCTGATGATGAATTATTTGTGGAAAAGCATGAGGGAATTGATTTAGAAAAGTCTCACTTTGATCTTGATGATAATTTTGAAATTGATAAATTATTTGATGATGTCCATGAGGAACTTGATAAGGATTTGAATGTTGCAAAAATTGATGAATCTCACCATGATGATACTTTGCACATATCTATTGTTCACTCTTGTGATTTATTTGAAAAATTATATTTTGTTGAGGAATCTAATGAAAGACATAAACATTATTTTGATGATCCAATGCTTATATCTTTTGATGAAAGTCCTATGGCAATTGAAGATGTAAATTTGAAGAAAGGACTTATGATTTTGCTTACTGACAAACATAGGAAGATCATTGAAAAATTTGATTTTAAATTTCTGCATATTTGAGAAAGCCATTTTGATTATGATTTACATGAAATTTTGGATATTTGGATTAGTGGATAAACTTTTTGGATAAAGGAAATGCAGGAAATTGTTTGCTCTTTACTTTGGTACTGATTCACCGGCTTCACCATGATTTTTGGGTTTTGGTCAAGCTAATGACCTAAAACTTAGTGCTTCTTGGGGGGGAAACCCAAGCACTTTTGCTTAGCTTAGTTTCTTTTATCTTGGTTTATTTTTAGAATTAAATTTTCAGCTCTTTTTGTAAAAAAAAAAAAAATTTGCACAAAATACGACACTGTCGTAATCATCTTCACGGTACCGTATTTCTGCTGATTTTTGACCAGAGGGTTTTATGCATATTACGGCACGGTACCGTATTTGAAATCTGCAAATTGCTTATTTGAGTAGGCGTTTTCTCTCATTAATTTTAAGAAACTGGGTTAGCAAAAAATTTTTTCTATCGCACGACATCGAAGTACTCATCTTTGTCTATCATCTAGATATTTTTAAAATCCATGGATCATTCTAAAACACCTAGCAACTTTTTGATTCTGATTAATTTCTACAGCAGTTTTCTTTTGACTATTCTGATTAGCACTTTTGCTACAAGTTTTTAAGATGCTTAAATAACTTGAAACCCAGATTTTTCACATGGAATATGAATAACATGTGTCATTCTATCTTGTGGATAAATTGTTTTCTTGATTTTATTTTCTAATCATTTTAGGACACATGGAATCTTTTTGAATCTGATTAACTTTTGTGCAGTTTTTGCAATTTTGTAATCTGAGTAGCCTTCTTTCTATTGATACCCTAAATTCCTGACAGATTTTGATCCTTTAATTTTCATACGCCTGAAAAGAACATATCTTATTCTACAACTTGGTTCTGTCCATTTTCTATTTGGATCATTAAATTTTATTCTAGGGTATGGCTACTTTTCATAAAAAAATTCAAAAACCGCTTGGTTTGCTTTCTACTTGTTATTGCTTCTTTTGACTCTAGATTCAGAAATCTTCAAGAGCAATTATCCTCCACCTCTTGCGGAGCATCACCAGCGGCTTTTTGCTTCTTTTGCTGCCTCTTATTATGTAAATTTTATTTATTTTTGCAGCAGAATCTTCATTAGTGACTGATTTTCTATGCAGCATTATCTCTTGCGCCCACTAGCCGACGATCTCACCTCCAGAACTGTAGTCTCTTGCAGGCCACTAGAGATTACTCACTCTACTATCGGCATCACCATCATTGCCAGGAGCTCTTCAGCTAGCCTCTGTTCACCGTCTGCTTCTCAGCTGCATCAGCTCTTTTCACCAACACTCTTCGGACCATCGATGATATCTCTGATTATTCTTTGAGAAAATCATTTATATCATTATTATTTTAGAGACTATTTTTAAAACTGAGCTTTATGTATCTTAAATTGTGCAGGTAAAATTTTCAAAAGGCACACCTTTGGACCTTGCAGCATTTGCCTCGACACTATTTTTGGTTTGAGCCTTATGTGTTTTTGGTCAGAGCTTGCTATATAGTTTTGTGAGTATCGTTTGCATTCTCTAGATTATTTCATATGGTTGCATCTTTGATTTGCTTTAGATGCATCATTCACTGAGATTTCCATTCTATGAAGTTGCTTGAGTATATCATGTCACACTTTTGACTACGATTGTTTGAGTCTATTTTAGTCTATTTTACTATTTATTGGGAAGAAAGAATCCAAGATCCAAAAATAAAGAGAGAGACTCCCCTACTTGGCACTGTGTAAAATTGACAGTGGTACCTAAGAGATGGGTTGAAGTCTGTAAAAAAATAATAAAAAAAAAGTGTGAGAGAAAAAGAAAATGACTCCTCTACTTGGCATTGTGTAAAATTGACAGTGGTACCGAAAACAAGAGTTGAAATCTAAAATAAAAAGTATGTATCTATGTGGGTATATGCTATCTATGCAAAAATTAAAAAAATTAAAAAATAACAAAAAAGAGAGGGGGAAGAAAAGAAAGATTCTGTGTGGAAAAAGATCTAGGAGACTTTATTCCTGTAAATAAAGGTTTGATAGATTTAAACTAAAACTTGGGCGAATTCATGAGACTGAAATTCTTTTCATTATGCGACTTGTGAATTTTATTTGATAAAAGTTGTAGATCTTAAAGATTAATTTTAGAGGATGATGTATTTATCAGAAATTTTGTGCAAAAAGTTAGTGGAGTATTTCATGAGTGATTATATTTTAGAAATTTTTTTTTTCATAAAAGAGCATATTTTCCATACTTAGCATTGTTCTTCTTTATTTGCTTGAGAACAAACAAAGTTTGAGTCTTATGTGTTTGATGACACCAAAATTCAAAGTATATTTTGTGTCATTTGATGTGTCTTTTTGTGTCATATTTATGCTCTTTTGCTTTTTTTTTAAGCCTTATTTGTCAAATATTGCAGAATCTACACCATTTCTTATTTTTGATCATTTTCATGTTAAAAGTGCCATATTTTGATGGATTTTGAAAGATTTGAGCACACCAATGGATTCCAGACGTTGAGATGAAGTTCCCTATCAAATTTAATGAAAATCGAAGCCAAATTGCAAAAATACGGCACTACCGTATTTTCTGGACAAACTACCACGGTACCGTATTTTTGGACGACTTTAATCAAAGATTTTGGGCAAAATACGGCACTACCATATTTTTGGGAACAACTGCTACGGTACAGTATTTTTGGAGGATTTAAACCAGAAAGTTTCTGAATTTCTGTGAAAAATACTGTACTGCCGTTTTTTGGGGCAAAACTTCCACGGTACCGTATTTTTGCCCAGTTTCGCGAGTTTTTCGGGTCCGAATATTGCGCGGACCATATATTTTGATCCAGAAGTCCAAATTGAGATCCGAAAGTTGATGTTAACTCATCGTTAAGAGGAGAAGACACAAGAAGTGAAAGCCCTAATATTTATCTAGAATCAAGGGAGCAATCGACAGAGAGGTCTTTAGGGTTCGGCCTCACACCGAGAGGCGTAGAGACCACCTCAGGCCATGAAATTTACACCAAAGCTTCGACTAGAGTAGTAGAGCATACACCAGAAGTTTCAGAGCGTTTGGAGTCCGATCAGAGGAGAAATCAACAAAACAGCAGTGATAGCACTGTTCATCACGTTTCCAGCATATTACGGTGCTGTAATTTCGATTACAGCACCGTGTTAAGTAATTTCTTCCTTTTTTTTGATTTCTAATCCTCTGAAATTATGGTTTATTGTAATCCTTTCACCATGCAAGCTTAGATCTTTTTATGGGACATGGGGTTTAATCCCCTTGGTTTGTTAATGACTAGAAAATATTAACTTTTGTCATGATAATTTTATTATGATAATTTTACTTTTGTGATTGATTGTTCTTTGATTCTCCTTTGTTTTATAAACATCAGCATGTTTTAGAATTTTGCGAAATAGACCGAGAGGTTGATTGTGAAATTTAGAACCCTAAGAATTGTTGAGTTTGGAACTATCGTAAGAGATTAGGTAGTTCTTCGAATTCTTATTTTTAGTGATTTTATTTCCATGTTGAGTTTCTGATTCTTTTGATTGAGTTAGTGTGTTAGACATGAAGATCCTGCATGAGAGTGAGGATTAGAACATTGGAAAACCTTAAGTAGAACTTGTGATGAGTTTCAGGATGCACGAGAGTGACCCTTGAGTTTCCACATGAGATGTTTGACTTAGAATTCGGATGCACGAGAGTGATCCTTGAGTTATTTGTTCAATGATTTACTTATTTTCAACATTGGATAGATCTTCCACGAGAGTGAGGATTGGTCCTTTGTATGATTGTCTGCGCGAGAGCGAGATAATCCTTTTATGAAGTAAATTAAATCTTTATCGTAATAAAATTTGAATGACAACCTTTATTTCCTTCTAGTCATTAGAATTAAGGCGGATGAACCCCTAGTCTCAGTTTCTCTCTTAGATATTTAGTTTCCTTTCCGTTTGTGTTTTTATCATATTCGATTTGCTTAGCTAGTGAGAAAATAATTATTTGGTACTTAACACGTAGGTCTCTGTGGTTCGATATCTATTTTATTACTTCGAGTATCCGTGCACTTGCGGATCACAACAACAATCATAACAAATAGCAAAACAAATCAAGTAGTGACACCATACAATCATATCGAATAAGATCACTAGAAAGTGCAAACGATACTCACACAACCAAATAGCAAGTTCAATCGTTGTTCGGGGTGCAGCGTCAGGTCAGGTGCTGCTAAATTGTCCTCAAGAATGGGCCTTTTGAAGAATTAGCTGCACCATTTTTAGATACATAAGGCTTAGCCCAAATATTGTCTTTTAACTTAACTAAAAATAATATTTTTCTCAAACAGATAATCAGAGATATCGTCGGTGATCCAAGAGAGGTGTCGGTGGAAAGAGCTGATGTGAATAGATGCCAATGGAAGAGCTACTAGCGGTGAAGATGAAGAGTCGCCGACGGCAAAAGTGATGATGAGTAGTCTCCAATGGCTTGCTGGAGACTACAGTCCTGGAGGCGAAGTCGTCGGCTGGCAGGCGGCAAGAAATAATACTGCACAGTTGAAAAAAAATCAGAGTCACTGAAGATTCTACTACAAAAAATAAAATCAATGGAAATAGAGGCAGCAGAAGAAGTAAGAGGCTGCTGGTGGTGCTCCGGCAAATTTTTTTGGTGGATAGCGATGTAGCTGGAAGTAGATTGCCAACTAGGAGATCTAAAGATGACGAGCGCTGATGGAAGCTTTGCTTAAGATAGGAATCAAAGTGGTTGTCTGCGACTACTTGAGACAAAGCTTCTTGTTGGGGAAAAATTGAGAAGTTGCAGCCGCTTAGGAGAGGTCTCGCCAGCTGGAAATAGAGATGGACATCAGTCGGCGAACATCAGCTAGAAGAGAGCGGAACTGACTTGCTAGAAATGACAATCGAAGATGCTTGCTAAAAATCAAAGCTACTGTCTGGAACAGATGCCGACTGAGGAAGAAGAAGTTGTTGGCAGTGGAAACATGGAACACGATAAGCAGATGACGCTAGCTGATAAAGAGCTTGCACTACCTGGAGATAGTCGCCAAAGGTAGAGGATGTCGCAAATCAGATGCTAGCGGAGGATCAGGTGAAGAAGCTGCTGAACGAGAAGATCTTGTGGTTGCCACCTGGAACATAGGTGCATAGGCTATTTACAGCGGCGGATCAGGAGATAGAAGCTACTGGAAACTGATGCGGTGGCCGCATATCAGAGGAGCTGTCGACTCAGATGCTGGTGCTGAATGACAGCTGGAAGAAACTGTGAAACAGAAGCGTGGCTGATATTTACGATTTAAATCAGAAGGGTTGGAATCAAGCCGCCTAGTAATTGAAACTTTGTTAGCAGCGGCTGCAAATGGAGAAGGGGCTTCCGGTGAGAGATCCTGGAATATGTCTCCAGAGAAGTTGCGAATGGTGGAAGATATCGTAGGCTGGGATGATAGATAGTGACGCCTTTGGAGATGGAAGCTGCTGGCTGTGTAGCTAGTGGTGGAAGAAACTAGCTGATCCTTAGGTCTGGTAATGAAGAGTGGCAGTCAGCAGAAGAAGAAGCAGAGCAATCATCAGCAGTCTTCTGATAGAGAGGTGGCATCAGAGAAATTTCATCAGGAACAGATTGTCGGCTAAGATCGAGCTGAGAAGTTGGGCAGCCATTGCTTTTTCAAGCTAGAACAAAAGTGGAAGATGTTGCTGCTCTGGATCTGGAGAAGAGGGCTGTTGATGTCGATGGAAAGCACAATAGCCTACTGATTCAATTACAAAAAGTAGCTATACCAAAGAATAAAATTTAATGATCCATAAAAAAAATAGACAGAACCATGTAGTAGAATAAAACTTGTTGTTTTCGGGTATATGAAAATTAAAGGATCAACATCTCTTAGGAATTTAAGGTATTAATAGAAAGAGGGCTAATCAGATTACTAAATTAAAACTACACAGAAATTAATCAGACTTCAAAAGTTGTCATGCTTCCTATAATGGTTTGAAAATATTCTAATGAAAACAACTAATCCACCAGATAGAACGAAACATGTTCTCCCTATTTCATGTGAAATATCAGGGTTAAAACTCATTAAAGTATCTTAAATACCTACAGAAAAAATGCTAATCAAATCAGTAAATGAAACTGACTGCAGGAATTAATCAGCTACCAAATGATCCTATGTGTTATAGGATGATCCATGGACTTTAAAATTTAATAAAAATATCCAAATAATAGTAAAAGATGAGTTGTTCCAAATTGTGCCAAATATCAAATGTTTTACTACTCCAGATTCTCAAAATCACTGCAAGATCATACCTAATCAGATAAGCAGAATGCAGATTTTTTTTTTTAAATTATGGGTGTAAAAATAATTACGGCAGTGCCGTAAATCATTCTAGTCAAAAACAATGCAAAATTACCGCCCCTAATAATAATTACGGCACTGCTATATTTTTTCCATAAACTTCAAAAATCACCGGTTTCATTTTAAAAAAAAAAAATTTCAGATTCACCTACAAAGAAGAAAAAAAATAGTAATAATAATAATAATAATAATTAAATAAAATATAAAAACTAGAGTAAGAGTACTTGGGTTGCCTCCCAAGAAGCGCTAATTTTTAGGTCTATAGCTTGACCAAAACTCAAATATCTTGGCGAAGCAGGTGGATTAGTACCATAGTAAATAGCATACAATTTTCTGCATTTCCGTTGTCCTAAAAGTTTAGCCACTAATCCAAACATCCAAAATTTCATGTAAATCACGGTCGACGTGGCTTTGTCAAATATGCAGAAATCAAAAATTTCATTTCCACTCCAAGGGTATTTAATGATCTTCCTATATTTATCAGAAAGCAAAATCATTAGTCATTTCTTCAAATTTATATCTTCAATTGCAATAGGACTTCGATCAAAAGATTCAAGTATTAGATAATCAAAATAGTCTTTCTGTCTCACATTAGATTCCTCAATAATGCATAATTCATCTAGTTTCCCTATAGATATTTCAAACAATGAATCAGAAGGGTGAATAGTAGATATGGGCAAAACTTCAAAGTGAAATTCAACAATATTCATAATTTTTAAATCTTTTTCAAGTTCCTCGTGTCCTTCATCGAATAATTTATCAATTTCAAAATTACCAACAAAATCAGAGTGAGACTTTTCTAAATCGGTTCCCTCATATCTTCATCAGATTTAATCACAAATAATATATCATCAAAAGAATCAATTTCATAACTATCGTTAGAATCAAAAGGGGAATTTTAAAAATCAATTTCCTCAAAGCATTCCACAAATAATTTATCAAATGAATCAATTTCAAAATTATCAAAATCAGAGTGAGATTCATTAATATTCACAAAATAATCAATTTCAAAATTACCAAAATCAGAGGGGGACTTTTCTAAATCAATTTCCTTAGTTTCCAAATCAAACTCAAAAAAACAACCTTGTTGTGCTATCTGAGTTTCTAAAAATTTATTGTATACAACCATGTCATCCAACCTAGAGTTTATCTGCCTAAGGGTCTCATTCACATCTTCATTTTGTTTTGTTTGGGCACTCATGAATTTTTCAAACATTATCTCTAAGCTAGACTTTTTCAATATCCTCAAAGTATGGTTCTGAAATATAGTTTGAGTGATCATTATAAAAAGAAGTTTGGTGATTTCCCCATCTAGAAGTATATTGATCATCTTGATACCATGGTGAATTGGGATTTGGAGGAATTAAAAATTGGCAATCAGAAGTATAATGATCAAAACATCCACAAATATCACATCTAATAGGAGAACAAGATGTCCTAACAGGGTGCATATAAGAGTTTTATAAGCCAAATAATCTAACTTTATGCAAGAGTGCACCATGAATCATCTTCATACTTACCATGTGGCATGTATACCTCACCTTTTTCAGTTGCCCACGAATTGTGATTAAAAGACATATCTTCAAATCAAAGCTTTTCTACAAAACTAAAAAATTTGTGATCTCAGGAAATAAAATCTATCAAGATCTAAGAGTGCTGTGTATAAACAAATAGAAGAATCGTGTAAACTCAAAATTTTCAGAATAGAAACAGAAAGATTATCCAACACCAATAAATTAAATTTTTTTTAAAAAAAAAAATTTCTCAGAATATTAAAAAAATAGAAAATATAAAACACAAGCAAATTCAAAAATTTCAGAAATCACAGTTCTGTCACAACGTGTGAAAATCCAAAACCTACAAAAACAGAAAACAAAGTTAAATCTAAAACAAATAAAACTTAGTCTAGCAATACTAACAACTATTTTGATAATAACAAAACTAAGGTCCCCGGCAACGGTGGCAAAAACTTGTTGTGTCTGCAAGTGCATGGATACTTCAAAGTAATAAAAAGATATCGAACCACAGAGACCTATGTGTTAAGTACTGAATAGTTGTTTTCTCACTAGCTAAGCAATCGAATATGACGTAAGCGAACGATCGGAAAGTGTACAGATAATCAGAAAGGAAAACTGGGACTAGGGTTTCATCCACCTTAATTTCAATGACTAGATATAATTAAGTGTTCATCAGTTTATTCTTATTATGATAAAGATGTAATTTACTTAATAAAGAAATTATCTCGCTTTCGCGCAGACAATTTACAAAGAACAATCCTCACTTTTGCGTAGGATTTATTCCATGCTAAAGATAAGTAAATCTTGATAAGGAGATTTACGATCACTTTCATGCATCCAATCTTATATCAATATCTCAAGTGAAAACTAAATATTTTCAAACTTTAGTTTCATAGGTTCTACTTAAGGTTTTCCAACAATCCGATACTTAATTTCTTACAATATCTTCATGTTTAACTCATTAATGTCTGCTAGATCAGATTATCAACAAGTCAATAAACTTCTAAAATCTAGAAGAAAGAACAAACCTAATTTCTTACGATGAATTCCTAAATCTCAATTTTAGGGTTCCAAATTTTTCAAATCACTTTTCAGTCCCTATCACAAAACTCTAACAGATGTTTGACAATTTGAAACTAGAAAAGATTAAAGACAATCATCACTTAAGTAGAATTACCATAACAAAAATATCATGACGAAATAAGAATCATCTAATCATTATGAAATTAAGGTGATTACACCCCCATGTCCTCAGGAAAGAATTACACTACCAAAGTCATAGGAGCACGATAAATATTCATAAAAATATAGAAAAAGAGAGAACAAGGCTTTACTGTAATCACCGGGGTATGAAAAATTCTATAGTACCGTGAACAGTGACACTGCTACAATAAACGCGAATTGCTTCATCCACCTGAAACTTGTTTCATTGATTTCTCCCTCGTTTGAACTCCTTTCGATCTGAAATTTTTTATGTATCCTCTTCTCCTATGGGCGAAGCTTTCCTATAAATTTCGCCACCTAAGATGGCCTCTCCGCCTCTCGACACGAGGCCGAGCCCTAAGGATGCCCCATCTTGATTTCTCCCTTGATTCTTGATGAAATTAGATCCTTTTTGTCCTCAAATCTTCTCCTCGATTTATAGAACACTCCCCTTTTTATGGTTTTTGAATTGGTGCTCTAGATCTTCTAATTTTGCATCGCAAAGATCAGGTTTTGGAGCAGTTGTAGAATACTCAGCAAGTTTAGAATTACGGCCCTTAATTTTGATTACGGCACTACCGTAATTTATTCTAAGGAAAATTTCCATAAAATTATAACCCATAAAAAATATTACGGCAGTGCCGCAATTTCTTCTGTGTATTCCTGGCCAGAAATAACGGCCTATAAAAATAGTTACGGTAGTGCCGTAATTTCTTTAGTGGATTTCTAAGCCGAAATTATAGCCTGTAAAAATAATTACGGTAGTGCTGTATTTTCATCTGTATAGAATCTCTAAGAAATTACGGCCCATAAAAATTGTCAAGGCTATGGTGTAATCTAGGCAGAAAATTACACCCGTAAAAATAATTATGGCAGGGGTGTAATTTTCTAACTATCTCCGATTTGCATAAAAATTGATGGACAGCTTCGTCTCGACGTCTGGAATTCATTCATGCGCTCAGATCTTTCAAAATCCATCAAAATTATGCCCTTTTTACATAAAAATGATAAAAAAAAATGAGAAATCGTGTAGATTCCGCAATATTTGACAAATAAGGCTTAAAAACAAGCAAAAGAGCGTGAATATGACATAAAAAGACCAATAAAATGATACAAATATACTATGAATTTTCATGTCATCCAACTCCTCCGCCGAGCCAAACACGGGCATTCGTCCATAAACACCCCTAGGTGTGAACTCTGGTCCAGACTTCGGTTGATCTAAAATTTCTAGTGTGTCATCCTTGGATCCTGGGGAGTCTATAGAGGTGTCGTCCATGGACCCTTAGGCATCCATGGCCTCGTCAATGACTCCGTCAACACATTTTGTATATTGGAATACTACCTTTTGATCCCTCTTGGTTTAAATATCCATTTACAACTAATGGATTTTGCACCTTTAAGTAGTGATACAAGATCTCAAATGTCATTGTTAAATATTGACTTTAACTCTTCATTCATGGCTTCAATCAACTTTTGAGAATTAGAACTTTCTATGGCTTGGTGGAAGTTTATTGGATCATTCTCCCCCATTCTAATATAATGTTTATGAAGGAGTGCGACATAATCATCTGGAATCGCACTTCTCCTTTCTCTAGTGGATTTCTTTAATGACATGTCTTCTTAAGTATGATATGTTTGTTCTTCTGTAGAAACTTCTTAATTGAGTTCAAAAAATTTATGTGAATTCACTGGTTGAGAAATCTCAGGAACCGAAACCGAATATTAGAAACTAAAATCTAACCATTCTCACAAGTGATCAAGGGGAGAGTAATGAATTCCTCTTCAAAGACAAAATCTTTATCTTATTATTTTCCCTCCCTAACTCATCATCATGAAAGAATTTAGCAATTCTCGTCTCAAACATAGATTTATTAGTGGGATTATAAAAGTTATAACCCCTGAACCATTCAATATAACCAACAAAATAGCAACTAATAGTTCTAAAATCCAACTCTCTTTCATTTGGCCCATAAGAGCTTGCTTCAATTGGACAATCCCAAATGAGTAAATATTTTAGGCTAAATTTCTTACCTATTCAAAAATCATAAGGGGTTTTATTAGTTGCTCTAGTTAGAACTCCATTAACGATATAGGTTGTAATCTTTAATACCTCTCCCTAGAGAGATTCTAGTAAAGAAGGATGTCTAATCAAACTATTTACCAAATCTTTAAATGTTATATTTTGTCTCACGGCAACTTCATTCATGAATGGTGAGCCTGGTATGGTATATTGAGGGACGATACCACACTGCTCTAGGAATTTAGCAAAAAGACTAATGAAGTGAAAGTAGGAGGGGTGGTCCTTATGTGCCGTACTCTAAGGTGGCAGAACTTATGATGCAGAAAACGTGAGAGAGGCGTTAGATGAGAGAAGAAAAATGCGTCAGAGGGAAATCGTCGATGAAAATACGATGAAAAACCAAGCGGAATACTAGTTGAGCAATACCGGTAGCACATGAAAAACCACAGCTTTCACTTAAGTAAACTACTAACCTCTCTCAGGCAAGCCAATCTTCAGCATGCGCAGCAACAAGCCTCATAGTGGAGCGACGGATCTAGCTGCGGCCATCCGCCCTCGACACATCCACAAGTGAACAACACCAAATGTGAACACAAGCAATCAAAAAAGGAAGAGGTAGCATATACCTCGTAACCTTGATTTGAAACACCAAGCGAGGAGGACCCTCAGAGTACAAGTAACTCAGGCGGCCTGGCTGTGTTTACAAAGCACTCAATCCTCACACAGAGGTGCCATGAGGAACTTAGTAGGCTCCCACTCACTTGGAGGCTACAACTAATAAACAAACTGGTAAGCTTGGGGTATGCCCTTAAGGCTAATGTTTGAGGCCTTGGGATTATTTCAGTATCGTGTATAAACTCTATGTTTATATAGGCAATGGTTGTTATTCAGGTTGTTACATAA
>CM050438.1:59344520-59355460 GCA_027562315.1 Costus pulverulentus
AGGTAGCATATACCTCGTAACCTTGATTTGAAACACCAAGCGAGGAGGACCCTCAGAGTACAAGTAACTCAGGCGGCCTGGCTGTGTTTACAAAGCACTCAATCCTCATACAGAGGTGCCATGAGGAACTTAGTAGGCTCCCACTCACTTGGAGGCTACAACTAATAAACAAACTGGTAAGCTGAAGAAGAAACTAGTCTCCACTCCCTTTTATAGGGGAAGAGAGGGAGCTTACAAAACACATGACAAGAGCTCACACAAGAGACATGACAAGCTCACACAAAATACATGACACGAGTGCAAACAAACACATGACAATCTCACACAAAATGAATGGCAAGGGTAGTTGGATAAGCCAACCACTCCCTGACAACCTAAAAGTAAAAGATGCTGGAATAAGAATCCTACCAGCTAAAGCGTAAGTAATGATGTCAGCGCATGATATCAGCACATGATGTCAACACATAGATTGGTCTCACACCATCTCCGAGCAAGCGGCGATGAAGCAACAAAACTTGCTGATGGTGGGCTAATTTTGGATGGTGTTGGCTAACTCTCGGCCAGTGTTGAGCACCCAGTTGTGGTAGTGGTTGTTCCTCGGTGCTTCGGAAGGCCTCATTGTCAAGTTCATCGGTTGGAGAGGCATTCACATGTTTGATGATGGGCTGTTAACCCCCACAAAATGGTTAGGGGGTTGGGAAGAACGTTGAGAGCGTCGAACGGTGCAAGGAGCAGGGCCTTCCTGCACTTCTGGGCTATTCATGGGCATGGCTTGTGGGGAGTCTGATGGCATGTCTTCTTGTTCTCCTTGGGCCTCTTGGGCCCCTTGGACTCCTTTGGCTCCATCAATCCTCCCCCAGTGGGAAGCATTCTCCTCCAGAGAATAAGAACTAGCCCCTAGCATTGAGTCGGTGTGGAGGGGCGGTCGGTAAGGTAGTAGGTCGGCAACGTTGAAGATGGGGCTGGATAAAAGTGTGCTCCGGGAGGTCTAGGACATAGGCGTTGGCTCCGACACATCGCAACACTATGTAAGGCCCGGCGCAATGTGCATGTAGCTTCCAATTAGCTCGCGACCTCAGTCACTCAGGGTGGATGCGCACCATTACCTGCTCACCTATCTCAAAATGGTGGGGGCTACGAAGCTCGTTGGCCCCATGTGCATATCTAGTATTGCTCAAAAATTTTTACTAGCAAATTTCATCACGTAACCCAGCAATATGGCATGAAAATGCAGATGCAGACTCAGCAAAATCAGGGGAATGCGGAATGCCATGCAAGTCTAAAGGCTTACGAGGTTGGTGCCCTAACGTGACTTAGAATGGACTCAAACCCGTTGAGCGATGGGGTGCGCTGTTGTATGCAAACTTAACAATGGGGAGAACCGAATCCCAACTACGCGGGTAGTCACCGATGAGGCAACGCAAGAGGTTGCCTGAGCTTCGATTCACAACCTCTGTTTGACCATCCGTCTAAGGGTGGTAAGTGGAGAAGAACTTCAGAGTGGTCCCTAAGATAGACCATAAAGATTTCCAACAGTGGCCAACAAACCTAGGGTCGCGATTGGATACAATCGACAAGGGAAGACCATGTAACTGCACCACTTCCTTAACAAACAGACTAGCAACGTGGGACGCATCAGATGTCTTGGCACACGGGATGAAGTGTGCCATCTTGGAAAACTGATCAGCCATGACAAAGATCAAGTTGACCTGACAGACGATACGGGAAAGTCCTAAAACGAAATCCATGCTCAAGTCTCACCACGGACCGGTGGGAAGTGGGAGCGCGGTGTACAATCCTGTGTTCACTGGGTGTGGTTTGGCACGTTCACACGTGCCACAGTGTTTGATGTAGAGACTATAGGAGGATTGGTCCTTAGTGTCGTACTCTACAGTGTTTACACAATGCACAAAAATCGTCAGAGGGTCATGAGACGAGGGAAGTCAAATTGCTCGGAAAGTATAGCAAGAAACAGGGAAATCGGGGCAATACTAATGCGAGAGAAATCCAGCAGCACCCAAAATTACTGAAATTCACTCACTAACCTCTATAGCAATTTTAAGCACAGCACAAATGGGGTTTGCGGTTCGCGAGATCAGCTCGCGCGCCTATGCACCTGCAAACAAACCAACGAACAGGGAAACCGTCCATGACTCCGACGCTCGGATGCTCGTGGGTGACAGGGCAAAAGAAACTCAACACAGAAAAGAACGTCTAGAAATAGGCAAACCTATCCCAATCGGATCGGTGGAATTTACTTCAAAACCAGGAAATATGAGCAGGAAACACTTCGAGTCGAGACACCAGTTGCCGACCCTTACAAATCCTGAAGACGAAGCTACCTCATCTTCCACACAAGCTGGAGGTACTCTTGCTCACCAGGAGAACTCTACTTCTAAGAGAACTAAGGAACACAACACCCCAGCCTCCTCTTTTATAGAACAAGAGGGGAGGGAACAAGACAAAGCAGAAAATACAAACAACTTTAACAACTAACTACTCCTGTAGGCCACAAAGGTGGTCAAGCTGCTACTACAAGACAAAGCAAAACAAACTTGTACCTAATATTCTATGAAGATAGCACATGGTCTTCTGGTCTTCGTACGGAGGCGGTTGGGCAGTTAGACGCGTTCAGAGCATACCGCGACAAAGCAGCAGAATTTGGACATTGTAGGCTGGGTTACGACGGAAGTGGCGCACTCTTGGGCTATGTTGCTAAGATGATTGCGCAACCCCTCCAGTGTTGGGCCTTCAGGTGGACCTCAGCCCATGCCTTTGGGCAGAAGGGCTTCGGTGTGGATCGACAATGGGCTGATAACTCCTATGAAACGATCCGGCGGTCAAGAAGTGCATAGAGATTGCCGTATCTCTACCTTGTTGGGCTCTTTCGGGTCCTCTATAGATGGTTCATCATGGTACGGAGAGTTGTGGATGTCGAAACGGGGTCGACGGGGCAGATCTGCAGCTTCAGGGGAAGTCATGGTCTGCCCGTGGCATTTTACTCGGGGTGTGGCTTCTGTCGCTGGGTACCCCGAGGAACTTTTTTTGGAAAATCTGACTTGTGTATGTGAAGCTGCCCCCGGATCGGGTAGTGGTCTGCAGGACTCATGAGGCATGGCTTCCATCACTAGGTACCCCGAGGAACTTTCTATGGAAAATCTGACTTGTGCATGTGAAGCCGCCCCCGAATCGGGTAGTGGTCTGCAGGACTCACCGAGCGTGGCTTTCATCGCTGGGTACCCCTATGAACTTTCTGTGGGAAATCTGACTTGTGCATGTGAAGCCGCTTCCGATTCCAAAATTTCTACGAGGAGCTGTCCGCAGGAGTCACGGGGCGTGGTTTTCGTCGCTGGGTGCCCTGAGGAACTTTCTGTGGTAGATCTAACTGACGCTGCTCCGGATTCCATAATCCACGGGCCGAGGTTCTCGTGGCTGGGCACCCCCAGGAACTTTCTGTGCCGAACTGAACTTTCTGGGTCTTTAATGCTGGATGTTCCTGCATCAACTTTCCCCCATTTGGAAGAGTTCTCCTCCGAAGAACTAGGGGGAAGAGGCTCATCGGTATCCAAGTGCTCCTCCAAAGGGCCGTAGAAGGGGAGGAGGTCCGCCACGTTGAAGACTGGATGGATGCCGATGTCCTCTAGTAGGTCCAAGACATAGGCGTTGGAGCCGATCCTTCGCACCACCACATAAGGGCCATGTATCATGGCTGAAGCTTAAAATGTACTCGGGGTGGATGCGCACCCTTACCAGATCACCTACAGAAAAGTGTTGTGGCCTATGGTGCTCGTTAGTCCTCAGAGCATTACGAGTATTGCCCAAAAAGATTCGATGCCGAACTTCCTCATGCAAGCTAGCTATATGCTGAGCGAATGATTATGCATACTCGGAAAGATGGGACTCCATGGGCAGGTCATGCAAGTCAATGGGTTTACGTGGCTAACGGCCTGAAACCACTTGGAAGGGACTAAGACCTGTAGACCTATTGGCTGCACTATTATACGCGAATTTTGCCATAGGAAGGATGGTGTCCCAAGAATTCGAGTGGTCACCAATGAGGCATCGGAGCAAATTGCCCAAACTATGGTTAACGACTTCGGTTTGGCCATCGGTTTGAGGGTGGTAAGCTATGGATAGCTTTAGAGTGGTGCCCAACAGAGCCAAAAGTGAGCGCCAAAAGTGGCTCACAAATTGTGTGTCACGATCGGACACGATTGTCTTAGGGAGGCCATGGAGACGGATAATTTCCTTGAAGAAGAGATGTGCCATGTGGGATGCGTCCGCTGTCCTCGAATAGGGGATAAAGTGGGCCATCTTCAAGAACTGATCTACAACCATGTAGATGGAATCGAAGCGTGAGGTGGTCTGAAGCAGCCCTTGGACAAAATCTATGCTGATGTCGTGTCATGGAGCATCGGCCATAGACAGGGGTGTGTAGAGACCCGTATTCAGAGGACGAGGCTTGGCCGATTGACATGTGCCACAATGGCGCACAATGCGCTCTACATCCCTGTGAAAAGGATGGCCAAAAGAGGCGTTCCTCGGCCATCTCGAAGGTCTTGTCGCGGCCATGGTGGCCGGAGACGCCACCTGCGTATAACTCAAGGAGCATACGTGGTCAGGTGACGTATTGTGCGAAGGGATGACCAAGGAATGAACAAGCGATTCTCAAGGAAGACATAGCCCTCACAGAGCTAATACAATGACTCGGGGTCAGGTGACGTAGTCAAGGCGGCATACGTGGTGCCAAAATCGGGACAGGTGGTGTACTCATCCTTAACATGGTCAAAAGTATTGACTCGGGCACGCATAACACACAGAAGGTTCCGGACTCAACTCAGAGCATCCACAACAATGTTTTCTTTGCCCGCCTTGTGATTGATCACAAAGGAGTACTGTTGCAAGTACTCGACCCACTTGGCATGACGGGCGCTCAACTTCTTTTGAGCATTTAGAAAAGACAAGGCCTGGTGGTCGCTACACAGGACGAACTCGCGGTGGAGGAGATAGTGCCTCCACTGCCGAAGCGACTGAACTATGGCATAAAATTCCTTGTCGTAGGTCAAATAACGCTGGCGAGCAGCGTTCAGTTTCTCCCTGAAGAAGGCAACCGGGTGGCCTTCCTAACTAAGGAAAACCCCGATACTAGTACCGGAGGGGTCACATGAGACCTCGAAGACTTTGGCGAAGTTAGGGAGGCGCAGGACAGGGGCAGTGGTGATGGCATCCTTAAGGGACTCAAAGGCACGTTGAGTGGCCATAGTCCACTCGAAGTCATCCTTAGACAGCTGTTGGCTCAGCAGGGTCGCAAGTGTGCTGAACCCGCAAATGAAGCAGTGGTAAAAGCCCGCAAGACCTAGGAAACTACGGATATCAGGGACAGTGCGAGGCTCGGGCCAATTTTGGATGGCCTCGACCTTAGCGGGGTTGATAGAAAGGCCCTCGTCGGAGACGATGTAGCCCAAGAAGTGGACTCGGTTGGTCATGAAGGAGCACTTCTTCGTGTTAAGGAAGAGAAGCTCCTTGTGCAGGAGGGCAAACATAGCGCGAAGGTGGTCCAAATGGTCCTCTTGGGTCTGGCTAAAAATCAGGATGTTGCCAAAGTAGACAACCAAGAATTTGCCCAGGTAGGGCTTGAGGACTTGGCTCATAAGCCTCATGAAGGTGGACAGGGCGTTAGACAGCCAAAATGGCATTACGAGCCACTCATAGAGACCTTCCTTGGTCTTAAACGCGGTTTTCCATTCGTCGCCTTTACGAATGCGGACTTGGTGATATCCTCTTCGGAGGTCCAGTTTGGAAAACTAGGACACACTGGAGACTAGATCCAGCATATCGTCAAGTCACGGTATAGGGAACCTATACTTGACGGTGATCCGGATAATGGCATGGCTATCCACGCACATGCGCCATGACCCATCCTTCTTCGGTGTGAGCAAGGCAGGGATAGCACAAGGACTCAAGCTCTCGCGAATGTACCCCTTAGTGAGGAGGTCATCAACATGACGTTGCAATTCAGCATGTTCGGTTGGGTTGAGACGATGGTGTGGTAGGTTGGGGAGGGGTGCCCCCGGGAGAAGGTCAATCACATGTTGGATCTCCCTAGCTGGGGGAAGACCATGGGGCAAGTCCACAGGGCTAATGTGGGAGAACTCGGAGAAGAGGGCGGACACCTCAGCCGGAGGCGTCGTACCCACGGACGCAATGGGATCCTGCGCTTCACAAATCATGAGCACGTACATGACCTGGGACTCATGGGCCTCGCATACAAGTGCGGGGGCACACATGAAGGACACTCTAGCAGGGGGCGGAGGGGTAGGCACCAATGGAGTAATCAGTCCCTTAGACGTGGAAACGCGAAGCTCCTTGGGTGGAGCCGGGATCAAGCGGACGTGGGCGACATAGTGATGTCGCCACTATCGCCCGCGAGCCTGCGGATCATGATGTAGAGGCCGAGTGCTACACGAGTGCCGATGAGTCGGGTCACCCCACGCTTGCGGTCGTGCGGTGCACCCTTGTCTAACCCCCACCCTCCAAGGATTGGAGGTGCTCTAGTATCTTCACGACTTACATCAAGTGTAATGGACACTCGTGTAAGATGGTCATTGATGGGTGTAGTAGCCTGAACGTGGTCTCACGGACCACGATTACACGCTTTGGTCTTCTCCTTGAACCCCACCCCAAGCCCTATTCCATCGCGTGGGTGGACACGTCGAGTCTTCCGGTCACCCACCGTTGTCAAGTTCCCATCGCTTTTGGGGCCTATCGTGAGAAGGGGTGGTGTGATGTGGCGACAATGGATGTCGCCCACGTCCTCTTAGGACATCCTTGGCTCTACGATAGGGATGTGACCCACTATGGCTGGTCGAAGACCAAAGCGTGTCCACCCACACGATGGAATAGGGCTTGGGGTGGGGTTCAAGGAGAAGACCAAAGCGTGTAATCGTGGTCCGTGAGACCACGTTCAGGCTACTACACCCATCAATGACCATCTTACACGAGTGTCCATTACACTTGATGTAAGTCGTGAAGATACTAGAGCACCTCCAATCCTTGGAGGGTGGGGGTTAGACAAGGGTGCACCGCACGACCGCAAGCGTGGGGTGACCCGACTCATCGGCACTCGTGTAGAACTCGGCCTCTACATCATGATCCGCAGGCTCGCGGGCGATAGTGGCGACACGGGCAGGGGTTTTGTCCGCGGTGGTGGACTTCTTAGGGCAGTCGTGGGAGAGATGGCCCGGCTCCAGATAGTTGTAACAGTTGACTCGACTAGTCACGCTGACAAGTGGGGCCTTCCCCTTCTCCTCCCAAGTGGGGCGAGAAGAAGGGGCATCGTGGGCTGAACGCCTAGGGGAGTGATGGGCCGCAGGCATGGGCCGTGGGTCAAAACGAGGCTCATGGCACTCGGGTCGAGAGTGGGAATGAGGAGGCCCGCCCAAATGAGGGCGCCTAGGGGGTCCGAACTCGCTGTGCCTATTCAAAGCCCAAAGGTCGTGCTTGATATCGCGAGTGCGTTGGAAGGTCTGGTCGAATGTCTCTGAGCTATACGTGGGTAGGGCGTGATGGAAATCCGTATGGAGACCATTCCGAAACTTTGACAAGACTAACTCGGGGTCCTCCTGTAAGTTACACCGGAGTTATAGCGTCTCAAAGGTGAGGCGATATTCCTCGATGGTACCCGACCCTTGGTGTAGGCTACTATACTGATCAAGGAGTCGCTGCCTATAGGAGGGGGGTACATATCACTCGCGGAGGCGATACCTCATTTCTTCCCAAGTGGTGATGGGAGGAAGGGCTTGCTGCGCATTTTGGCGCTCCACGTTTGCCCAATGCAAATGCGCAGGGCCTTCGAGCAAGGTGCGCACATACCTAACACGTGAGTGCTGGGGGTATTCACAAAGGTCAAAATACGCGTCAACAGATGCGACCCAATCCAAAAACTGAGTGGGATCGAGACCACCCGTGAAGGGTGCGGGGGTGCTTCGAATAAAGCGGCGGAAGTCGTCATCCAAGCGAGGGAATTCTACATGGTGTCGGGTTAGGCGCCTTTGCCCAGCCCAAGCGTGCCCAAAGCAACCATTAGGTTGGGGCCCTTGTGCAGCCCACACGTCATCCTCATCCATGGGTTCGTCCCCATAAGCTAGGTCCCCCTAGACCTCATGAGGCCGTAGGTGCCCGGACTCATCCTCGAAGACTCGCGGCCGTAGGGGCGCGGTGAACAAAGGCAACTCTCTAGTCGGTGGGGCTGGGTTTGCAAACGGAGGTGGGTTAATTGGGTTGGAGCGCCTATGCTCCGATGGCTTAGGGTGACTTGCAAGGCTATGGATCCCAGCCATAATTTGCTGAAACATCGCGCTTGTATTCCCTTCGTGGGATTCCAAGCACACGGACAGCGCATCCAACTTGGCGTCTACACACGTTTCAAGCGCAGCCAAAGATTCTAAATGGGTTCTACTCCCTTCCGAGGGTGGGACCGACACTTGGGTTTCAGGGATGGTTTCCAAAAATTGGGACGACATAACTTGCGACCTGGTGGTCACCATGCACAAGCAAGGCCGAAAATGACTAAGTGTAAGATGCAGAAAAAGGGGAAACGGTGCTGAAATATGCTATGCAATGGTCGGACCATGCGAACGATAAGAATCAAACGCGCAATGGCCTTTGATACCAAAATGATGTAGAGACTATAGGAGAGTTGGTTCTTAGTGCCATACTCTACGGTGTTTACACAATGCACAAAAATCATGAGAGGGTCTTGAGACGAGGGAAGTCACGGAAAATCGTCGTGAATTCGTTTTGGGGCAATATTAATATGAGAAAAATCCAACAGCACCCAAAATTACTGAAATTCACTCACTAACCTCTAGAGCAATTTAAAGCATAGTACGAACGGAGTTTGCGGTTTGCGAGATCAGCTCGCGCGCCTATGCACCTGCGAACAAACCAACGAATAGGGAAACCGTCCACGACTCAGATGCTCGGATGCTAGTGGGTGAGAGGGCAAAAGAAACTCAACACGGAAAGAATGTCTAGAAATAGGCAAACCTGACCCACCCGGAACGGTGGGATTTACTTCAAAAGCAGGAAACACGAGCAGGAAACACTTCGAGTTGAGACACCGGTCGCCGACTCTTACAAATCCTGAAGACAAAGCTACCTCGTCTTCCACACAAGCTAGAGGCACTCTTGCTCACCAGGAGAACTCTACTTTTAAGAGAACTAAGGAACACAACACCCCAGCCTCCTCTATTACAGAACAAGAGGGGAGCGAACAAGACAAAGCAGAAAAGACAAACAACTTTAACAACTAACTACTCCTGCAGACCACAAAGGTGGTCAAGCTGCTACTACAAGACAAAGCAAAACAAACTTCTACCTAATAATCTATGAAGCTGGCGCATGGTCTTCTGGTCTTCGTACAGAGGCAGTTGGGCGGTCATACATGATCAGAGCATACCACGACAAAGCAGCAGAATTTGGACGTCATGGGCTGGGTTACGACAGATGTGGCACGCTCTTGGGCCATGTTGCTAAGATGATTGCGCGGCCCCTCCGGTGTTGGGCCTTCAGGTGGACATCCACCCATGCCCATGGGTGGAAGGGCTTCGGTGTGGATCAACAATGGGCTGATAACTCCTACGAAATGGTCCGGCGGTCAAGAAGTGCATTGAGATCGCCATATCTCTACCTTGGTGGGCTCCTTCAGGTCCTCCATAGATGGTTCAACATGGTACGGGGGGTTGTGGATGACGAAACGAGGTCGACGGGGTAGATCTACAGCTTCAGGGGAAGTCACGGTCTACCGGTGGCATTTTACTTGGGGTGTGGCTTTCGTCGCTGGGTACCCCCAAGGAACTTTCTATGGAAAATATGACTTGTGTATGTGAAGCTGCCCCCGGATCAGGAAGTGGTCTACACGACTCACGAGGCATGGCTTCCGTCGCTAGGTACCCCGAGGAACTTTCTATGGAAAATCTAACTTGTGCATGTGAAGCCGCCCCCGGATCGAGTAGTGGTCTGCAGGACTCACGGGGCGTGGCTTTCGTCGCTTGGTACCCCGAGGAACTTTATGTGGGAAATCTGACTTGTGCATGGGAAGCCACTTTCGATTCTAAAATTTTTCTAGGTAGCTATCCGCAGGAGTCACGGGGTGTGGTTTTTATCGCTGGGTGTTCCGAGGAACTTTCTGTGGGAGATCTAACTGACACTTCTCTGGATTCCAGAATCCACAGGCTGAGGTTCTCATCGCTAGGCACCCCGAGGAACTTTCTATGCCGAATTGAACTTTCTGGGTCTTTAGTGCTGGATGCTCCTACATCAGTGTTGGACAATGTGCTCGACATCACACTGAAGGGATAGCCAAAAGTAGCCATCCTCAGCCATGTCAAAGGTCTTGTCACACTCGTGATGCCCTGCGGCGCCACCGGCATGCAACTCCGTGGGGAGGTGGTCGCGGAGGGAAGTCCAGGTAATGCAAAGCTGGTTCCCAAATAGCAGATAACCATCCTCGAGATGGTATGGGGAGTCGAGGGGTGCAGACTGAAGCAGCTAGGTGTAGATGGGACCGAAATCAGGGCACTACGTACATTCCTCACAAATATGGTCAAAGGCAGTCACTGTAGAGGACAAAACACTAAGCAAGATCCGAACACGATTGAGAGCATTAGCAACAACATTCACCTTCTCGGCCTTGTGGGTAATGACAAAGGTATATTTTTTCGAGGTACTCAAACCACTTAGCGTGCTGGGGAACTAACTTTTTTTGGGCATTGAGGAACGACAGGCCTGGTGGTCGCTAAACAAAAGGAACTCCTTATGTAGGAGTTAGTGCCTCCATTGTTTCAAGGACTGAACTATTGCGTAGAATTCCTTATCATATGTGGAGTACCATTGTTGAACCTCATTGAGGTTCTCACTAAAGAAGGTAATTGGATGGC
>CM050438.1:59408345-59431227 GCA_027562315.1 Costus pulverulentus
GTCCTAATCCAATTAGGACTCTCATGAACGGTTTGATCATGTGGGCGGTTTGATCAAGTTTAATTCCTAATCTAATTAGGATTTGATCAAGCCCAAGTCCTAATCCAATTAGGACTTTCAATGGGCGGTTTGAACAAGTCCTAATCCAATTAGGATTTGATTATTTATTTAATTAATTGAATCCTAATCCAATTAGGACTCTAATTAAGTCAAATAAATCAGCCCATTAAACCTCATAAATTAGGACTCTAATTAATTCAAATAATTAGTCCCAAGATTAATTTCAAACCTCATGATGCATAGGCGCTAACCCTAGTCTAACTAGGGTTAAGCACATGCCATCCCTTTTCTCCTCCTTAACCCCATTAAGCCCAACTTATCAATGGGCCCAGCCCAATGCCCATTATGCATGTTAACCAAGCCCACGGATCCAATCCAAATTTAACCCTAGGTCAAATTGGGCTAACCATGGTTAATATGCCGTAAATGGAAGTTGGCCCCAATAAATTTCTTCCATCTCATCAGGCCCATTGGCGCTGATGAAATCTCCAAAATAGATCCGAGTTATCCAATAACTCGATCATAAGGCTTCCCAATCAATACGAGAACTCGAGTATCAAGGTGTGCGACCCTATAGGTTCCTCTGACGTTGATAGTGCTGACCTAAGGTCATCACAAGCAGTGAGTGGCACCTAGCAATGCATCGCTGCTACCTAAGTCATCGGAATGGATATCGACATCGACATCCCCATCATCGTAATCAGGTATAAATGCATTACAGTATCTTTGTCGTACTGATATCTGATTGGACAAGTGTGTCACCACTTGTTTCTATCCAATCTCATTGCTATGACTAAATCAGGTCTAACCTGGGTATGGCCATACACTTTCAGTCATAGAACCATAGTGGAGCTCCATGGATATCATGCTTCCCTTAGGAAGGGGCAAATCCTATGTCTGTGCATTGACCTTCTCATATGGGTCGTGACATGCCCAATGACAACCATTATTAACTCCCAACTACGGCAAGGTGTTAGGTTGTATCAAAGCATATCCCTAACCACATAGAATAGCCAATGACCTCAAGTCAAGGGATCAATGCATCTCTTATCACTTGTGAGGATAACTCGTGACACCAAGTCATTGCCTCACACCGGGTCGGTCCAGTATATCTACCATTGATATACCCATATGCCTGCGTTAGCACCTCGTGCCTAACCAGCCCATATACCAGTCTTACAAGTATCATAGCTGTCCCATATCCACTAAGGTACATTGACTAGGGACAATAGTTTAAGCACAGATCCAATCTGTCTCCAGGGACATTATCAAATAAGTACATGTTCGCAGATGTAAACAAATAATGACAACGACAATGCCAGTATGATATAAATATCAATGTCAAGTAGTACAAGTGACGGACCAGAATTTGGTCCTTAGGGCATATACACCAACAATCTCCTACTTGCACTAAGACCTAGAGGTTGAGAAATCTTAACCCCATATCTCTAGCGTTACCATCATGCTTCTACTGCGCCAAAGCCTTGGTCAATGGGTCTGCTAGATTGTTCTCTGTGTCAACTCTGCTAATCTTGACATCACCTCTGTCTATGATCTGTCTGATCAGGTGAAATCTCCTGAGTATGTGTTTGGATTTTTGATGAGACCGTGGTTCCTTGGCTTGTGCAATTGCTCCATTGTTATCACAATAGATTTCAATGGGATCCACTGCACTTGGAACCACCTGAAGTTCAGAAATGAACTTCCTAATCTAAACGGTTTCTTTGGCTGCCTCAGAAGCGACCACATACTCAGCTTCGGTTGTAGAATCAGCTATGGTGGATTGCTTGAAGCTCTTCTAGCATACAACGCCTCCATTTATCTTGAACACATAGCCGGCCTGCGATCTGAAGTCGTCAGGGTCAGACTAGAAAGACGCATTAGTGTAGCCCTGCATACTGAGCTCTTTCTGTCCCCCATAGACCAAGAACAAGTCCTTAGTTCTTCTCAGATACTTTAGGATGTTCTTTACAGCCACCCAGTGTTGTACTCTAGGATTGGATTGGTATCGGCTGGTTATGCTCACAGCATAAGCCACATCTAGTCTAGTACACAACATTGCATACATGATCGATCTTATTGCCGAAGCATAGGGCACTCGACTCATGTCATCCCTCTCAGCCTGTGTGGTGGGACACTGGCTCTTTGAGAGAGTAAGGCCATGTCTTAGTGGAAGATACCCTTTCTTGGATTGCTCCAAACTAAACCTCTCCAGGACCTTATCAATGTATGTACTCTGACTAAGGGCTAGGAGCTTCTTAGATCTATCCCTGTAGATCCTCACGCATAGGATATAGGCGGCCTCCCCTAAGTCTTTCATCTCAAAACACTTCCCTAACCATGTCTTCACGGCTTGAAGACTAGGGATGTCATTCCCGATGAGTAGTATGTCATCGACATACAAGACCAGAAAAGTCACCAAGCTCCCACTGAATTTCTGTATACACAGGCGTCATCTTCGCTTTTGATAAAGCCATAATCTTTCATAGCTTCATCAAATCGAAGATTCCAACTTCGAGATGCTTGGTTTAATCCATAGATGGATCTCTTTAGCCTGCAGACCATATTGGCCTCTGCAGGATGGATGAAGCCATTAGGTTGTGTCATATACACATCCTTAGTTAGCTTCCCGTTAAGGAACGCTGTCTTCACATCCATCTACCATATCTCATAGTCATGATATGCAGCTATAGCAAGCAGAATCCGAATGGATTTGAACATGGCAACTGGCGAAAAGGTTTCATCATAGTCCACCTCGTGGACTTGTTTGAATCCCTTAGCCACTAGTCTACCTTTATAGGTAACTATGTTGTCATCCATGTCTATCTTCCTCTTGAAGACTCATTTACACCCTATTGGTTTTACCCCATTAGGTAACTCAACCAAATCCCAGACTCGGTTAGCTGACATGGAATCCATCTCGGATCGCATGGCCTCAAGCCATCTCTCGGAGTCCGGTCCACTGACCGCCTCATCATAAGTCCTAGGTTCATCCTCAATGATGAAGATCTCATCATGTTGGGTCGGCAGTGACCCATACCTCTCAGGTGCATGATGAATTCTCCCAGACCTACGTGGGGCCTGTGTCTGAGCCTCAGGTTGCCTAGCAACTAGTACAGGTGGCTCAAGTTTCATCTCTGTGTCTTGTGGTTGCACTTGAACCTCATCCAAGTCAAACTTCCTCCCACTAACTTCTTTCATGAGAAATTCTTTTTCTAGAAAGACACCACCCCGAGCAACAAAACCTTTGTTCTCGGTGGGAACATAGAAGTAGTAACCCTTAGTTTCCTTAGGGTACCCCACAAACATACATTTATCAGATCTAGGTTCTAGCTTGCTAGAATCCTGACACTTGACATATGTCTCGCATCCCCAAATCTTGATAAAAGATAGATTAGGGTGTCTCCCACTCCACACCTCGTATGGAATCTTTGAGACACTCTTAGATGGAATGTTATTCAGTATTAAAGAAGTTGTCTCCAGTGCATGTCCCCAGAATGAGGGAGGTAGAGTTGTATGACTCATCATACATCGAACCATGTCCAACAGAGTTCGATTTCTCCTTTCAGACACACCATTCCATTGAGGTGTTCTAGGCGGAGTAAGTTGGGATAGAATCCCACACTCTATTAGATAGTCAAGGAACTCACCACTCAAGTACTTTTATTATTTATGTTACAAATAGAGTTATCTATAATCCATTGCATAAGGTACCCTTCATATTTGCAAATGAAAAAGAACATGAGTCCTCTTTTATTTCAAATTTAAATTCTTTCCTTGCCAAGCAAGAAATAGATATAATGTTTTGGTAAAAGAAGGTACATCATAGCAATTATTCAACTCTAATAGAAGTCCAGAAGGCAGGGAGAGAGTCAAAATTCCTACAGCAACAGCAGCAACCTGTGTCCTGTTCTCAACTCGTAGGTTATTCTCTCTAGGCCACACCAATCTATTTTTCTTGAGCCCCTGCATATTTGTATAAATATGAGCTCCACATACGGTATCCAGACCCATGACATAAAAATAGAAAAGTTGACTTCAGTAACATAATTACCTGAGCTAGAAGCTAAGGCCAAGCCTTTCTTCTCCTCATTCTGAAGTTGCTTGCAATCCCTCCTCCAGTGACCCTGCTCGCCACAGTGGAAGCACCTCTGGTCCTTTGACTTCTTCGCCTTTTTCTTCAATGCCTTGGTAGGACCCTTGGCACCGCCTTTGGCATGTGCCTTACCCTTTTTCTTCATCTTCTTAGCCGTAGGGACCAAAAGAACAGAATTAGGTTTGGTCTTTACCATCTCGCGCTCGGCTGTCTGGAGCATATTCATCAATTCCTCCAGTGTGCACTCAATCCGGTTCATGTTGAAATTTATGATAAACGGACTGAAGCTAGGGGCAGGGAATGCAGAATAAGATCCACAACCAGCTCGTTATCTATGGCGTGTCCCAACCTTCTGAGATGATCCACGTTCCCAATCAACTTGAGAACATGGGGTCTCACTGGTTGATGTGGGACCAAAGCAGGACCTTCGGAGGTCCACCCGGGTCCGAAAGAAGCCCTCTCGGTATGGCTATCCTAGCCATTAGATATGGCTTCCTTAGGACCCAATGTTGCATGCTTGGTGACCCCATCACTGGTGCACCCTCAGATAACTTACACCGAAAGACTGCTTTGGCAGTGTCAAATCTCTCAGTTCTAGTCTGAGCCTCGAACATCTGTTTCAAATGAGTGATCATCTGAAAAGCATTCTACTACTCATATTGCACCTGAAGTTCAGGTGCCATAGTGGCCAGCATGAGACATGATACCTCCATAGAGTCATCCTGATGCTTTCTAAAAGCATCTCTATCTGCTGCTCGGGCATTAGGCGGAGGAGGCGCCGGAAGAGCCTGCTCTAGGACATACAGCTTCTTCTTGAGCTTGAGGACTATCCTCAAGTTCCTATGCCAGTCCATAAAGTTGGTTCCAACCAACTTATCCTTATCAAGGAGTGATCGCAGTGTCAATCCGCTATTGTTCGTTGTCATTGTTCTACAACAGTCAAGAAACAGCAGATTAGTACTACTTCAAATCATTTAAACTGGACTTGTTTTAAATGATTATGGCTCCCACTATTTTAATCGAATTGATAACCCACAAAGTCAATCGGGAAATCTGAGATTTCCTAGTGAGATGGGATCCTTATTCCACATGAGGCTTCACGTCCCACGAGGGTGGGATGAGAAGCACAAAGTGACCCATGCTTCATAAGGTGGGCACGCCGGCCAATTGCTCCAAGCAATTCCCTTTATTGAAACAGTCTAGGCATTTCATGTCCAGCGAGGGCTGGATACAGCATGAAACCCTAACCTCTCAACGATGCCTCTAGACTTTCATCATGTGCCCAGCACATATGAACTTCTAGTCAAGTCCATTCCTAACCGTTATGCCCAGGGCCAACAAGTTTCCTTGCGAAGGTGCGCCCAGTTAAAACGGACCGGGGAAACCATTGCCACTACACACCTTCTAAAGATAAGTGGGTGTGTCCCACGAGGGTGGGAAATAGTTCACAACACCACTGATCGATAGCTTGATGAGGGCTACGCATTAGAAGGCTACTAGACTTAATATTTAGAATGAGGGTTTTTGAGGTCTCATTTAGTTTTATCTTATATCTAGCATTACAGGCATGCAATCCTATAGTGATAACATAACGATAAAACATCACAGACATGCTTTAGCATATATGTTTAAAAGCAGTAAAAGAATGATGTGATCATGACCTATTCAAGACATTGAACCAACCCATGCCAAGAAGGAGGTTCAACTCTTGACCTAGGACTCAAGCCCCAAGACTAGACCTAGCCGACCTCTATCTTGAACTTCAAGGTTGGCTCCAAGGTCTTCCAAAGGTGAATCGCCATCTTGCAACTTCCAACATAGCTAGATCACAAGCCCTAAGGCTCGGCCATGCTATGCTTGCGCCACCAAGCAAGCTTGCACCATCTTGCATGCGCCACCAATCCAAGTAGGGTGCTTGTTGCACCACCATCCAAGATGCGCCACCAAGCTCCTTCCCTTAATCCTCATCTTAATTTTACAAAAATAAAGAAAAAGATAGCACGCAGGCCGCACAAGGATACATCACAGGCATGCAAGGGGGCTTGACTCATGATCACAACAATATGCACAATCAAGGTATTTACACATGCAATTCTACATGCTCATGAAAAACATAAAATCTCAAATTTTACTTTTTCATAAAACCAGTTTCTTTTCCTCATCTTCTTCTCACAAATCTTTTAGTTATTTGCGATTAACATTCATGATGATTTCAAAGATCCTTTCGGCTGGTAATTTTGTCAGATCAAGGGACCCGGCCAGTCCGAAGACACAATGCCCGTCCTATTTGACAAAACCATGTGCGCCTTTGATCCTTAAATCATGCAAGAAAAATAACCCAAAAATCCAAAAGAAATTAAAAAGGTGATAGAAACAAGAAACCCAAATTTTTCCTACTTTTAGAAAAATCATTTTCCATGCAATTTGCAATTTTTAAAAATTGAAATATGGCATGTGAGCATGAAAAACATGAAAAGCATGAAGAACATCGTTCGAGTTTCGTAAGTCCCTCGGATACCACTATTGGGAAACCCCGGGGATATTTTACACTTTTTCAGAGGTTTATGGACACAAATACAATGCGCAGTGGAAGAATATCCCTGAAACAGGCCAGTCACAAAAACCCAGTGAAAATCGTCAAGCGAGAGAGTCGACACGATGTGATAGAAAATACCTTAAAGCAAGGTGAGGCCGATGTCAACGTAGGCGCCCAAGTGTGCGCCCTCTGCAGTCTC
Organism: Costus pulverulentus; assembly: GCA_027562315.1. Taxonomy (NCBI): domain Eukaryota; kingdom Viridiplantae; phylum Streptophyta; class Magnoliopsida; order Zingiberales; family Costaceae; genus Costus; species Costus pulverulentus. The sequence goes on from CM050438.1 coordinate 59,415,237, forward strand.
ACACACACGTATTGCTCAAGTCCTCTTCTTCCACGCCCGGTGCTAGCCTCGGGAAGAAGATCCAAGCCTTGGGGAGATCACCACTTCACTTGCGCTACCTTCTAGAGAAGTTGCCCCAAGGAGGAAGAGGAGAGAAGACAAGCCGCCAAGCTCCAAAGCTCCAAGCGCCAAAAGGAAAGGAGGAAGGATGCTTGCGGCTAGGGTATGGAAGGTGTTCGCCCAAGCCTTCTTTGTTCTCGCCCTCAAGAGCTAGAACTCGCCTCCAATGAATAAGTAAGTTGAGAGGGGCGGCTTGGGGTGTTATTTATAGGGCAAGGGGAGGCTTAATGTGTGGCCACCATTCAAATTGAATGTGCGGCTAGGAGAGATTTTAGGGAATTAAGTCCTAGTCCAATTAGGACTTAATTTGGGCAGTTAGATCATGTCCTAATCCAATTAGGACTCTCATGAACGGTTTGATCTTGTGGGCGGTTTGATCAAGTTTAATTCCTAATCTAATTAGGATTTGATCAAGCCCAAGTCCTAATCCAACTAGGACTTTCAATGGGCGGTTTGAATAAGTCCTACTCCAATTAGGATTTGATTATTTATTTAATTAATTGAATCCTAATCCAATTAGGACTCTAATTAATTCAAATAAATCAGCCCATTAAACCTCATAAATTAGGACTCTAATTAATTCAAATAATTAGTCCCAAGATTAATTTCAAACCTCATGATGCATAGGCGCTAACCCTAGTCTAACTAGGGTTAAGCACACGCCATGCACACGCCATCCCTTTTCTCCTCCTTAACCCCATTAAGCCCAACTTATCAATGGGCCCAGCCCAATGTCCATTATGCATGTTAACCAAGCCCACGGATCCAATCCAAATTTAACCCTAGGTCAAATTGGGCTAACCATGGTTAATATGACGTAAATGGAAGTTGGCCCCAATAAATTTCTTCCATCTTATCAGGCCCATTGGCACTGATGAAATCTCCAAAATAGATCCGAGTTATCCAATAACTCGATCATAAGGCTTCCCGATCAATACGAGAACTCGAGTATCAAGGTGTGCGACCCTGTAGGTTCCTCTGACGTTGGCAGTGCTGACCTAAGGTCATCACAAGCAGTGAGTGGCACCTAGCAATACATCGCTGCTACCCAAGTCATCGGAATGGATATCGACATCGACATCCCCATCATCGTAATCAAGTACAAATGCATTACAGTCTCTTTGCCATACTGATATCTGATTGGACAAGTGTGTCACCACTTGTTTCTATCCAATCTCATGGTTATGACTAAATCAGGTCTAACCTGGTTATGGCCATACACTTTCAGTCATAGAACCATAGAGGAACTCCATGGATATCATGCTTCCCTTAGGAAGGGGCAAATCCTATGTCTGTGCATTGACCTTCTCATATGGGTCGTGACATGCCCAATGACAACCGTTATTGCCTCCCAACTACGGCAAGGTGTTAGGTTGTATCAAAGCATATCTCTAACGACATAGAATGGCCAATGACCTCAAGTCAAGGGATCAATGCATCTCTTATCACTTGTGAGGATAACTCGTGACACCAAGTCATTGCCTCACAGCGGGTCGGTCCAGTATATCTACTACTAATATACCCATATGCCTGCGTTAGCACCTCGTGCCTAACCAGCCCATATACCAGTCTTACAAGTACCATAGTTGTCCCATATCCACTAAGGTACATTGACTAGGGACAATAGTTTGAGCACAGATCCAATCTGTCTCCAGGGACATTATCATATAAGTACATGTTCGCAGATGTAAACAAATAATGATAACGACAATGCCAGTATGATATAAACATCAATGTCAAGTAGTATAAGTAACGGACCAGAATTAGGTCCTTAGGGCATATACCCCAACATAATTTTATTGGTATCTAAAATAATTTTTGAACTAACAGAGATCCATTAACAAGGTTCCTACTAATCTCTGGCACATGATATGCATTATTTAAAGTAAAAGTTTTTCTAGAAGTGAACTTCAAGATAAGCTAACCATTTCTAAGTACCACTATAGAGGATTCATTTCTTATAGTCACACTTCTTTCACTTGAGTCTTAGTAGGAAGTGAATCATATTCGGTTAGAATATATATCAATGTTTGCATTAGAGTTTAACCATCGCTCAGAATTATGGTGAGTTAGATTAATAGTAGGAATAAAGGAAACAAACCTTAGGGTTGAAGTGGAGGCATGTGGTCTTCAACCATGTTGACTTAAGGTTTATTATGAGATTGTTTAAATTTCTTTGAAGGTCTACTTTCAATTTTAGGGTTCTTATGCTTTTTTCCTTTAGAATTTATTATTTTTAAAATTCTTGGCAAGATGTATTTTGTTTTTGGATTGATCATTCTTAGGATCTTTTCGCCTAAATTGATCTTCTATCTTAATAGTTTGAATTACATCATCTACTAAGTTCATGGTTATAGCTCTCCTAAGATCTTGGGCAAACTTAGTCCAAGAAAGAGGTAATTTGTCTAAGAGAAAAGAGATATGAAGGTTTTGCTAAAATTAGTTCCACTAAGTTGGACTTCATTAATTAAAAGTTGGAAGGTATTGATTTGATCTATTATAGGAATATTATTAGATATTTTAAAATTAATGAAATCTGAAGCACTGAATCTCGTTACAGTGTCATTATCTTTTGAGTACGTTTTTAGTAAGGCAGTCCACACATCCTTAGTTGTCTTATATTTTCTTTATTTCTCATATAGAATGTTAGATAGACAATTGAGTATTCTAAACTTGTATATGAAATCGATTTCCTTTAAAGATTTAGAAGAAGTTGTTGATTATGTCTTTTCAGTTGAGAGAGGAAGATGATTTATGGTTGGTGAAATTGTCAAATCCATTTTCTATACAATGGAATCCTAAGGTTATCAACCAACTTCCATTTGTTCTTTCCACCTAATAAAGTTGATTTTATTAAATTGTTTTGTTTAAACGAAGAATATTTTTCTTTGGCATTTATGTTGTATGTCAAGGAAATAATTTTACAATAAATGAATTACTACAATAGAATGAGCATTGCAAATTTTAATATGCAATGCAATTTTAACAAGCAGATCGAATTTATTTTGAGCAGCAAAAATATGCAATGTATGTATTAAAACAATTTAATAAGTTGGGCAATTAGATCAAATATATGTTGCATAATATACAATAAAATTTATTTATTTAAGAAATAGAAAGCGGGTTTTTTTTTAATGCAATTGTGAACCCAATCAATTAGTTAAGTGATTTGCTTTGCTTTTAGAGGTCGTGAGTTTGAGAACCCACTTCTAGGTTTTAAACGAGAAAACAAAGCCTATGCACGGTGGTAATCCACCATTAAAAGTACTTTCAAATGTGTGCTGCCATACACATATCTCAAAAATCCAAGGTACGGCTGTTCCTAGAGGTGGCCAACGGACCGGACCGGGCTGGCCCGCGGCCCGCACAGCCCGTTGAGGCCCGTGGCCCGGCTCGGGTCGGTCTAGGCCAAGGCTTCACGGCCCGTGGGCCGTGCCGAGCCAGGCACGGCACGGGACGCGTAATAAATATTTTTTTATTATTTTGGCGCCAAAATTTAAATTATTATCTATCTTATTTTACATTTATACCCCCCTAAAGTATCTAAAAAAATTAAATTTATAGGTATAATTGTCTTTTAGCTATAAAATTATTATTTTATTCTCTTTTAATAATATAAAATAGAGGATAGATTTGTAAATTTACACTCATTTCATCTCTATAAATTCTAGATAGTTTCTTACATTTTCACACACAAAATTTTAGTTTGAATTATGTTTTTATTACATTCCTCTTAATCACATGAGTTTCAATTACTTTGTTAATTGTGTGTGCAGTCTTGCAGGTGAGCACGAAGCATAGAGAAAAATGGCAGATAATAGAAGAGTGAAAATAATTATCATTCTGTCAAATTCTCAACGTTCAATCTCCCTTACGTCTACCTCAAATTTCTTCAATACTAATCAATGGAGAATCACTATTTTAAGTATTATCGAACATGTTAGTCAAATCATATGAATTGATGTATTCAGGTTCGAAGAACACTTTATCCACTTATCTGATCATGCAAAACAAGAATTTTTAGCTTCTCTCTCACCTTCTGGGGTTGAGATTGAGATAGAGGTTGAGGACTTTGAAATAAATGATAGTGATAGTGAAGAGGACAGTGATAATATCAACGATGAGCCGGAGCAATATATCGAAGCAAACCAAGCACAAGAGTCACTTGAGTTTTTTATTATTGAAGAAGGAGGTAGAGCTGAAAATATGTAGTGCGCAATATGCATAGAGAAGATGGAGCACGGAGAGCGAGTATGCTTAACACAATGCTCACACATCTTTCATAGTAGCTGCTTGCGTCGCTGGCTACGGGTCAATTGTATATGTCCATTATGTCGGCAATTGATTTAAGCTTAAATGTATAATTTATGAATATGAAATTTAATCGAGTTGGTTTTAACTTTAGTCATGTGTTGTTAGTGTTGTTAATAAATAAATTAATATTAATTTAATAAAGTATATTAAAATTAAAATTATATATTAATTAAATAATAATTTAATATTTTAAAAAAAAATTGTGCAAAATACATCATTCTCAATTTCTTTTTTTTAATTTTTTCTTAGTTTATATAATTTAATTAATTAATATTTTACTTATTTTTTAAATTTATTTTAATGAAGCGGGCCAAAGTCGGCCTGTGGGCCACATTCGGGCCGGGTCAGGCACGGCCCGTTGGGCCGAAGCCCGTGGGCCTATTTTAGCACGCGTGCCAGATCCGGCCCGCGGGCCGAATCCGTTCTACGCAATTGCCGGAGCCATGCCTGGACTGGCACGACTAAACGTGCCGCAGGCCATGCCGGGCCTAGGATTTTCTCAGCCGTGCCGTGCTTGGCACGACAAGATTGGAAACAGGTCGTGCCAGGCATGGCCCGCCAGGAACCGGGTCGGCGCGGGCCCGGGCCAGCCCGAGCACGGCCCATGGCCACCTCTAGCTGTGCCTAAGACTTGTTTCCGGAAAAATATCTTAGGCACATACCATGCTTAGAATTTTTTTGCACGGGAATTATCTACTGTTCAATGAGCATTTAATAAGCGCGTATCTCGATGCCGCTCAAGGAGGTTGTTGCCTGCAAACTTCTATTAAGTTTCAAAAAAAATTCAATAATAGATGACAAAGTTTGATGATAAGCATAAATACAAAAATTAATAAAAATAACAAAGAAAAAAAATTAATAAATTTACTAGAATTCACACCAAAATATTCTACATGATTTCTATTAGTTTATGTAAGTTAGTTTAGGTCAAGTTTTAGACAAGTTCGATGATATATGATTAAGTTCGATAATAAAATTATAAGTTTTAAATAAGTTTGACAATATATGACAAAATTCAATGATATATTGTTGAACTTATCTAATACTTAACAGAAATTTATATTTTTATTTATTGTCGAACTTCAAAGTTCAACGATATATTGTCGAATTTTGTTATTTATTGTCAACTTGTCTAAAACTTAACATAAATTTATATTTCTGTTTATTGTCGAACTTCAAAGTTCAACAATGTATTGTCGAACTTTTTAATCTATTGTCGAATTTATTTAAAACTTAATAGAAATGTATATTTTTGCTTATTATTTATTATTGTACTTAAAAGTTCAATAATATATGGTTGAACATTGTTATCTATTGTCTAACTCGTCTAAAACTTAACAGAAATTTATATTTCTGTTTATTGTCAAACTTCAAAGTTAAACGATATATTGTCGAAATTTGTTAATTATTGTCGAACTTGATTAAAACTTAACATAAATTTATATTTCTATTTATTGTCAAACTTTGAAGTTCAACGATATATTATCGAATTTTGTTATCTATTGTCGAACTCTAAAACTTAATAGAAATTTATATTTTTGTTTATTGTCGAACTTCAAAGTTCAACAATATATTGTCGAACTTTATTTTCTATTATCGAACTTGTCAAAGCTGAACAAAATTTTATATTTTTATTTATTGTCGAACTTTGCATCTATTGTTGAACTTTTTAAAATCTAAAAGAAATTGCGGCATGAGATACGCGCTCATTACATGCTCATATGCTCATTGAACGGTGGATTAACTCTTGTGCAGAAAATTTCGAGGCACGGTGCCTACCCATGCCTAGGACATTTTTCTCTTTTCTTTCTGTTTTGAACGGATCTGTTGCACCAAGTGGGTTCGCAAGCGTTGCAGCAGATCCTAGAAGGCGTAGGTGCGCAAGCATCATGGGTCGTACCTCGTTGAAGCAAGTTGAAGCAAGAACAAATTCTCTCATAACCAAAAAAACAGGAATGATATTTTTTTGTTCAGTCGTAGATCATTTAAAAAATAATTTACTAAGTTGTATGAAATTTACAACAAATTCTCTAACCTCCAAGTACCAAAAAAACAGAATGACAAAAAAATCTTGAGCAATAACATTTTACACCACCTAAACGCCTACAAAGTGTATGAATAAATCAGTCAAGTTTTCATTTTGAGATCAAACATTTACTACTGCTGTGAAAATTTTCCCCACTGCTGCTCTGCCTGCTAAGATCTATTTCTTCATAGTAATTTTCAACAGCACCCCTCTTCGTTCCGAAATCAACAGCAAATGGAGACGCCATGCTTGATTTCTCGTTCAATTCATAACTTGTTACCATGATCTCAATCTCCTTCACGATATCACTCATCTTCGGTCGATGCTCAGAGGACTCGTGGAGGCATTTCAAAGCTAAAGCTATGAACCCATGCAACCCATCAAGCCTCCCATATTTGAACAACGCTGGATCAATTAAGTCCTTCAGACCGTAATACTCGTCCCTCTCGTCGATAGCCGTCCTCACCTCATGAACTACGTATTTGCTCTTCGCCAATGGAGGCGTTGCAGTTATCATCTCCAGCATCACAACACCGAGACTATACACGTCACTTTTTGCAGTCAATTGTTGGGTCATTAAGTACTCCGGATCGAGATAGCCCTGCGCACAATCACAATGGTAGTTGAGTTGATGATGTTAATTGATGTTTCCATATGTAGATTTTCATGGAGATTACGCTAAACCATTGGATTGATAAGACACTACATCTTTTAGGATTTCAAGTGCTACTGTTTTCAAATGTAAGGGTTTGAGTCAACCTTCCCTCATAGTGCAGAAGAAATTATCTTTAGGAAATAAGGTGAAGTCTGATAAAACTCTTACCGGTGTTCCCTTGACATCAGCGGAAAGAAGACCTTCTTCAATGTTCAACACTAGAGTTGAGAGACCAAAATCTGCAACTTTGGCAGTCAATTTATCATCCAAGAGGATGTTGGTGGACTTCACATCCCTATGAATTATTGAAGGATTAGCATGGTCATGAAGATAAGCTAGTCCTCTAGCTGAATCCAATGCTATCATAAGTCTCCTCTTCCAGTCTAATTCTACAACTTTCCTTCCTGCAATGTTGCAATTTGGTTGAAGTAAAGCTACAACAAAAGATATATGGAAAAAGGAACTAACAAGGAATGCCTAAGGAGTGTATATACCAGAGAGATTCTGCCTTAATGTTCCATTAGATATATACTCATAAGCCAGCAGTAGTTCTCCTTTTTCATAGCAGAAGCCTACTAGGTCGACAAGGTTTCTATGATGCACCCTTGAGAGCAACTCAATCTCTGTCTTAAACTCTAGTCCACCTTGCATGGAGCCTTTCTCTGATCTCTTGATGGCGACTATCCGCCCATCTGATAGAATTCCCTTGTAGACCTACGTAGTGTTGAGAATTTACAAGAGTTGATGCGTTTGATGAACAAAATGTTGCAGACATGAGTAATAGATTCTTACCTTACCGTAACCCCCTGATCCAATTAGATTCATTTTTGAGAAATCATTAGTAAATTTTCTCAGTTCATCCAAAGAAAAGGATATTGCTCCTTTAACTTGAGGTGCATCACCAGCATTTTCATTAAATGATCCCCAGAATGCTGAAAAATTTAAAGATAATTATCAGCAAATGCAGCCTCATAACTCCCAAGATGCTGTTTTTTTTACTTGAAGACTTCAATTGCCTATAAACCTAACTATACAAATAAGATCCATTGCAAACAATTTAAACTTTTGGAATTACTGGACAACTAACCGTCTCATCATTCAGATGCAATTTACAATTTTAATGACAACTGAATAAGTCACTTATAAAAGAAGAATGAGTGACATAATAAAATTGTTCTCATAGGTTATAAAATTATATTACCGAATGGATTTCGTAGGTAAAAGGCTTTCTGGGCTTGTTTTCTCTGTCTGAAAGCGTAGAATGCTAGCCCTGCAATAACGAGCACCGCAGCAGCACATCCAATTGATATTCCAATGGTCAGACCTCGAATCACTAAGTCATCCAACACCACCAATTGCAGTTGAATTATTATGAAAAGATATCCTTGTACCAAAATAAACAAGAATTTGCAGATACATACCCTTATTTTTGAAGGTGTATTGCGAAGGATCGAAATAGCTTGGTCCAAGACTCTCTGGGAGGCTGAGGTCTTGGGTATTCAAATCAAGCCATCGCAATATATCATTCCTTGTGAAGGGCTTCTCACTTGTGGTGCAAAACTTCAGCTCTACTTGTAGATAACTATTGCGGTCGTAGGCATAGTTTTCAATAGAAAATTGAACCAGAGTCGCATTTAGTTTCTCCCGAACCGTATTCTCCAACAATGGAAGATGATTTCTTATATAGCCATAGTAAGGTGCTCTGGAAATAATCAATCCAGTGTATGGCTTGCGACAAGTGAGATTGTTTGCTGAAATGTATTGTGAATCTTGTTGCTTGACTTGGCAATATTCTGTATGATTTAGCTGAACATTACCGCAAACAGGATTCCCAGTAAGTCTGCATCAAGTTAAAATTCATTAGATTGATAAAGACTAGCGCATGCTTGACTTCCGACTCTGAGTGCTGGACTACCCACACTAGTGTCTCGTTGTAGTTGGAAGAAAGGACGAGTGAGGTAATAGAATTATCTTGAAAATTCACTATCTTCAGTTTTCCACTGATGCTGGTGCTCATGTTGAGGGTACCATTGAACGAGTTGTTTCTAAGCCTCCTGTCAATTGATCAGAACAAAGAAATTTGTTGCATTAAGATAATTTATCTAGTTGAGCTTTTGAATTGTCCATCTTGTTATAAAACATACACTTCCTGCAGTTGAGGAAAGCTAAGCAGATCTTCTGGCACTTTCCCATTTAGACCTCCTGACTCTATAATTCTGAAAACATCAAGAAATAAGCACTGATAAATAACATGATAATGAATTCAAAAGAGTGTAATCACTTCAACTTACAATGTTGTGAGATCCACTAGGCCTGATAACCAATTTGGAGCTACTGAAGGATCAAAAGAATTATTGCTCAAGTCCCTGAAGATGACCCAATTAGGTTTGCATTGATAACCTATTTTGTTTCTTATGCGTTGCTAGATAAATTAAAGCACATTGTACGATTCTTACAGATATCTGATTGAATGGATCCCTGTGAGATTTGGCATTGATCCAACTAAGTTGTTATTTGCCAAGTTTCTGAAAGCGATGAAAGATAGCAAACAAATTCTTGAAACATCAATTGGAACGAAAAAGTGCTGAGCACTTGCGGTTACATTAATCACTTACAGAACACAGAGGTTTGTGAGATTGCTGATACTTGATGGGACTGACCCTTGTAGAGAATTGTTATCGAGTCGACTACCAAAAAAGAACAAGCAGTCAATATCACACATGAACGGTTTCACTAAAAGATTACTGGTTAACGAGGCAAAGGAAGAAAGATAAATGGTCTAATGAACGCTTACAGAATTTTAAGTGTCTGAACAAGCCCAATCGACTCTGGAATTTCCCCAGTGAGGTTGTTGTTGTCAAGAAGTCTGAATGCAAAAAGTTTTTAGGACAAACAAGTCACATTTTGTAGTCGCTTATATATCAGAATACAAAAATACAAATTATTATGGCTTACATGTGCAAGAGTGGCATGTTTGAGCTGAAAAGATTAACTGGAATTGGACCTGAGAAATGATTCTTGTTCAAGTGGCTGTTAAACGGCACAAAATAAGAGTTAATTGCTCGTATCTTGAGTAATAGCTGAAAAAAAAAATTGGTCAGTTTCTAAGAAATCATGAATGGCAAGAGAGCAAGCCCTACAAGTGCTGGGCTTGCACAAGCTGGTCTAATCCTGAACCGTCGCTTGTCGAAGTCGGAAGCTGTCCACTCAACTGGTTGTCTGAAAGATCAAGGTACAGAAGATTGGAGAGCCTACCAAGAGAAGCAGGTACTGTGCCATTGAAGTTGTTTGAATTCAGAGCCCTAGAGAGGTATTTAAAGAGAGGAAAAAATAAATAAATTTTAGTATTAACAAAAATTTGTCTCTCGAATGAAAAAGTTGAGCATCATTACAAGATTGTTAGCTGCTCAAGGTTACCCAATTCATTCGGGATTGCACCGCTGAATTTGCAAGCAATTAATCTCCTATTCAATCACCAAGACAAACAACTTCAAGGTCATGCTGATTTCATTGTCCTCTAAATTATCTAAATCACCATGAGTTTATACTTGTGTTGGTTAACTTACAAGACTTGTAGCTCCGACAACAATCCAATGCTGGAAGGAAGGGGGCCTTGAAGATTGCGGTTGTACGATAAATCCCTGTAAATTTTCATCATGTAATTTTGACTGGATGGATTTGGAAACAACAAGGTCACAATTTAATGAAGTGGACTTACAGGACTTGCAATTTGGAGAGGGTTCCGATTTCGCTGCCTAAAGTACCTTCAAGCCCCATGTTGAATAACTTTCTGCAAGCAGACGAGATATCCCAGAGCAATTCAAAGCACAGCTCTTCAATTGACGCAAAACCAAAAGGAGGATTTACAATTATAACTCACAATACTGTGATCCTGGAATTGCTGCAGTTCAGGACGCCCTCCCACGGTTCACCGGAGTCGCCGCACGGATCACCTGACCCCCAGCTCGGAGGTGCGTTCTTCCAGTTTTTGGACAGCGATATCAAAGCAGCAACTGTTAAATGTCAGTTGCACAAATTACTGTTAAAACTCGTACAGAGTTCTCTTGGAGTTTGCATAGAATGATTTTACAAAAATAAAGAAAATTTAAATTAGGTAATTCAAATGAAATGAATTGAATTACCATCGGCAGGATCTGTGCTACTTGAAACTCGACCAAGGCCGGCGATGATGATGAACAACAGAAGGAATTCCTTGGGCAGAGCCATAGTTGGTTGGGGAGATGGCATCAAACCTCGTGATATCGGAGGATTAGGGAGAGAAATTGCAGGATTGGATTGGGTGTTTGTAGAGAAGTTGATACCTCGTCTTGAATCTTGTAATCAGAGAAAAGAGAGGGGATGAAATAAAGAGTGGAAACATCATAGAGATGCAAAGGAGAAAAGTAGACGTTGACAAGGAGCAAATGAGCGATTCAAAATTGGAGACTGCGATTATTTATTTTTTTGTGTTGACTAATCTGTTGCCCTTCAAGTTTCTTAAGTAAAAAGTTTCAAACGATCTGACGGACTGACACACGAAATCTGAGTAAAGGTGTTCTTGATTGGTCGCTGGAAGATGTAGCAAGTGACAACGTGGATCTGGCCTGGTCGGCAGGAGGACTTGGTATAAATAAAATTAATGAGGATCCTCCCCCTCCACCGCCACCACCAGCAGAAGCAGGAAGAAGTCATGCAGCCTCGTCAAGAACTTGCGTCCAGAGATTTCTTTAATTAAGAAAGGATGAGACGGAATAGATCGTACGAATATGCTGACGTTCTCCGACATAATTTTCATGCCCTATTTATTTATATTTGTTATTTAATGTTTCTGCATTCATTACTCGTAGATATTACTGATTGATAATCGTATATTTTGATAATTTAATTTATGCAGCTTAAATATAAAATTTCCATGCGTTTTTTATATTATTATTTTTATTTTATATCCTCGTCTTCGTCTATATAAAAAATCACGTTGCTTTCAAATTTTATATACTTGGCATGGACCAAACGTTTTCGGATTTTATCCAAACCGAATCTAAGTCAAAAGTATGACCAAGTCAATTTAAGTCATTCACACTAGAATCTAAGTCAAATTAAGATAAATAAACCATGAAGCTCATTCAAACCTATACAATATGAAGCATATTAGCTCTATTTGAGAATTTCCATGAGCCAAGTGTTACGTTTTGATTTATACATATTATTATTAAACATATATTAATTAATAGCCATATTCATTATTCTAAAAAAAGGTTTATTTTTTTAAATATGTTAATAATATATTTAAAATACTATTTAAATATGATATTACCCTTTTTTTTCTTCCACAAGGGATTAAATCCCTAATACAATTTTATATTATATCTTAAATTTTCAGCATTGGAAAGACAGATAGCTATATCACATGTTCCCTGATTGAGTAATTATTTAAAATTTAAACCTAAATAGTGAAAAATTTATGAAGACACAATTATATTATATATGAATTACATAATAAAATAGATGACACAACTATATGATTCGGAAAAGCAAAGAATATATTATTTCTAGTTTAGAGTTTGAACAAAGTTAATATTTGATTAACCTAAAACTCTTGTAAACTCCACCTTATCATCCTATTCCTAACTTTAAACTAACATTCAGTTCACTCATTCAGATTTTAGATAACCATTTATGCTTGATTTTGTTTCCTCAATTGCTCGTACATTTAATTTTAGAGTTAAAATATAGGTGTTTATTTTTCTAAGGGAAAATCAAGTTGCCTTTTCATTGTTAAAGCTGTTTATAGAAAAGGCTCGTGGTATAATTATTTGCTTTGTAAATTTAGTTTGAAATTCTGGAATGTTAATTCTCAAGTATTTAGTTCGTTTGTGTGGCTTACAAAGTTCACTGCAGGTCTACTTTTTTTTGTTTTTCTTTCTTTAATATGGCTGTTTAAACAAGTCATCATGCAAAATATAGGTCAAGTCATTCAGTCAATGCTGAGACCATAAATTACATTCCTTGTTGTCCTTTTTAGTTCACTAGTTTGTTTTATTCTCTATGTACAATCAGGTGTATATTTACAATAAACAAGTTTAAATCTATGATAATTATTAGTATCTATAAAATTTATATCAATATCGAGATATGCTAAAGTAGAGGGTTTAAGATATACCAGAGAAAGTAGAAGACAACAACTCTTTGTGTAGTAGGACGTAGACATAAGTTGGAATGCAAGCTCCCCGGACAAGTTAAAAAAGTGGTTAAATTTTAGAATCAAACACTAGTAACTAAATGAATATCAAATAACATGTTGTTTGTTACCTGTTAAGAGTTTCAAGTTAAGGTTAGCTACGAGAGGCTGAGAAAGGGGGTAACAGGAGCGAGCTATAGGAGGTAGGGGTGTGTAAAAAAATTGGATAAATCAAATGGATTTTGCATTACTGGATTGACTTCCTTTAAACTCAAATGGACAAATCAATTAATCTCATCCACTTTAGAAACATCTCTTTTTCAATTAGTTCTGAAATGGACTTTTGCATTACTGGAATGACTGACTTCCTTTTAACTGACTAATTAGCTCGCTTAGTTGTTGGCAATGTTCTACTAGAGTTGCAGCCAATGACTCGGCATGCCCATCATCATATGAATGTCCAAGTAAATCTGGGCCCGCTCCATCATTAGTCTTAACCTTAGGAGTAGCAACGGGTCGAGTATCTTGCTTGCCACCTAAAATCCAAATCTCAACTAATTAGAAAAATTCACTATCCGAGCCTGACTTCGACCCAAACTACCTATTATATAACCCGAACCTAGATCGAATATTTAAATAGGTACCAGTGGGTATCCGATTAAATAAAATATAAATTTAAAAATTAAAATAATAATAATAACTATTTTTATATTTTTACTAATAATAAATATTTATATAAAAGTTATTTTTTTATTATTAATATTTTAATAATAAAAATATATAATTATATTTATTATTGAAATTGGGTATCGAGTACCAAGTACCCACATCCCTAAGCCCGAACCCAATTAAAACACAACCTATCAAACCCAAACTCATCCTATTTAGGTAAATAGGTACCCAAACCTAGTGTAAACGGGTTAGGTCAAGTCGGGTACCCAAACTCGACTGGTCAAATTGCCACCCCTACTTAACCTGCACTAAAATAAGTCAGACAACCAATCCTATTCAACAATAACATTTGGGCTTGTTTATTTGGGGGGAAGGCTAGAAAGAAAGGAAAGAAAGCAGAAAGAAAAGGAGTATAGGCTTGTTTACTTGGGCAGATGGATAGTTTAGAAGGGAAAGATAAACATTAATCCCTCCATCTAAAACTACATCTCAACTTTACTAACTTCACATCTCATTTTTCACTGCATCATTGCTCGTCCTCGCTCACTATGAGCTTTTCTGACTATTCGTCCTTGTTGTCGCTGCTAGAGCTCGTCGCCACTGCTCAAGCTCACCACCACTGCTTATTCTTACCACCACTGCTCGTTCTTACCGCCATTGCTCGTTCTTACCGCCGCTACTTATCCTCACTATCGTTGCTCATATTTAATATTTAGTATTTAATAATTATTTAATATTATTAGTATATATATAATATGAGTTAAAAAAATAAAAATTAAAGTGTATATATCAATCATTCAAACTTTCTTTCCTTCAAAGTAAACACAAGAAAGGAAAACCTATAACATATTTCATCCATCTATTTTTCCTTTCTTTCTTTCTTTTATTTCCTTTGTACTTTCCATCCGTCTAAGTAAACACAGTATAAGTCATCAATCTACGATATAATGACTTAAAACATTACATAGGTGTGAAAAAATGACTTGATAATATATAATATAGAAAATTATACATAAAAAAGATATATAAATGGGAAAAAAAATTCTTGTTCGTAAAACTTAAATAGCAAAATAGTAAAAGAAATATCTTACGATGAGTTTGTAAGCATGCTCACCAATAACATTATTTTAGATTTAAATTTATGGTGTATTTGATATGACTTAGTAAAATGAGAATATGAGACTAATTTTTTTTTTCACTCCTATTTTTTTTCAATATTTTTATAACTTGCTAAGTACATTTATATAAGACAATTATGTATATTATCACAACATTTTTTTATTTACTTTAAAATTAGCTCTTTGTATAGAGTCACACACACTAAAAATTGCAAATAAACTCAAAGTATTTAGATATCCAACTGGACTCGATGGAACAAGTTTAAATTTAATGTGTTGAGTTTAAATCAGATCAAATTTAATAATATTAGTTCTAAATACTCAATTTAAAATATAAATATAATTTTAAGCCCAAAGTTTACAATAAAAATTATTATACAAAAATATAATATTATTTTAATTTACAAATTTACATTTATAAAATAATTTTGAGATGAAAACCATTGTTAAGACTTCCAATTTATGATTAGATCGAGTACCTATCTGTATCATTTTAAATACTCAAATTAAGTTCAGAGTATATAATAGGATATTAAGTATTCAAACTCATCAGAACCAATTTCATCCCTGCACAAATCACTAAGAAAAGAAAACACAATTGAAAAATAATTGATCCTTGATCAAAGGAACTGAGTAGAATTCAAATTCAACAAAGCTAAACTCACAAATGATATTTGATTCATTTATTTTGTAATTGTGTGTTCAAGATCATTGCTAAAGCCAAGAGCAACTGAAAAAGATCCTCCACCAAAACTGTTAAGAACAAGGAATTAAAGCATAGAATAATGAAGAGCCTTCGTGATATTATTAAAAAAAAATTATGTCCTTCTGACCAAGAAGGAAAAATCCTAAACAAAGATGCTTCTACTAATCAGTCATAAAAGAACACATTATTTCTCATTATTTGCCTATGGAGGAGTCTCTAAAGA
>CM050438.1:59464964-59477647 GCA_027562315.1 Costus pulverulentus
TTAAGCCAATTCCCTCTTCATGAAAACTTATTATTGGGCCTCATTGGATAATGAGCTAGCCCAAACTTCATGGCATGGGTTGATTATGCCATTGGATCCAATCCAATGTAACCCTAATCCAAAATGTGACCAATCTAGGTCAATTTCGGGTCAACCTGCCAAAATTGAAGTTTAGCTCCAATAACTTTCTTCCAACTCATCAGGCCCATCGGCGCTGATGAAATCTTCCAAATTTATCCAAGTTATCCAATAACTTGATCATAAGGCTTCTGATTAAAGAGACGTCAAGAGTCTATTGCGTGTGACCCCGTAGGATCCATATGACGATGGCAATGATGTAAACATCACAAGTAGTGAGGGGTATCTAGCAACACATCACTACTACCCATGTCATAGGACTTAAGTCATTATGGCAACAACTCCTAACAAGCAACGAGGATTCCCATTGCATTATAGATCCCTTTGCCTAAACTGATATCCTGCCATTGGATTAGTCTTATGTTTATCAATCCAATGCATTGGTCATGACTCAACTAGTGTGGCCACACATTCCTGTCATGCACCAATAAGGTGGGGCGCCCCTAAGTGGATATCATGCTTCCAATAAGGAAGGGGCAAATCCTACTATTGGTCATCTATGTCTCTACATGACTTATGACATGCCCAATGACAGTCGTTTTGGTCTCCCAATTATGGAGAGACGTAAGACTGTATCAAAGCATACCCTTCATCAAATCTAGACATGAATACGACAAGTCTAAGGATCAATGCAAACCTCTTGCATGTGAGATTGACTTGTTGACTAGACAAGTCAATCCTCACGATGGATCACTCTAGTGCATCCAATGCACTTGTATGCCTGCGTTACTGTGCCCCGCACCTAACCAGCCCATACACTAGTCTCACATGTACCAAAGCTGTCCCATATCTGCTAAGGTACCTTAACTAGGGATATCTTACGAGAATGGATCCAACCAAACTCCTGGGACATTATTTATGCAACTCAATACATCAACGCAGGTAGAGAAGTCTGCATAATAACGACCATGCCTTTAAAGAGAATAATAATTCTATCAAAGTACATTCAAATAATGCCTGACCATGTCCATACATTATTGGTCTGCAGGGCATATACACCAACATTTTCAACTCTGACATTCTCTAAATCGATTACCACCTTTTTTCTAGTGATGAATTTAGAGTACATCGACCATATAGCTGATGTAATAGAACTCATATCTCTTTGGTAGAAAAAAATCTTACTTTAAGACAGTAGAGTTAATGTCAAATAGTTTTTTTTCCATGGTATGTACCCACATAGATACACCCTTTTTATCTGCACTTCAACTCTTATCTTCGGTACCACTACTAATTTTATGTAATGCCAAGTAGAGGAGTCATTATCTTTCTTTTTTTTTATCATGACTTCAACCCATATCTTCGGTACCACTGCTAATTTTACGCAGTGTCAAGTAGGGGAGTCATTCTCTCTTTTTGGATCTTGGATTCTTTCTTCCCAACAAATAGCAAAATGGATTAAACATCAACTAGGTTACTCAATCGACATCAATTCAAGAAAATTACACTCATATGCTCATTTTATTTAAGAAATATGCTTCACTCTCAGATTGCATTCTTTAAACAACATACTTACCCAAAACCTCATTCATCAATCAATGAAAAATCTCAACAAGATGATATATATTGAAGAAATAAATTCAGTATAATAGGTATATTTCCATTCTCAAACATTAACATGCACGGACATTCATCATCACAAAAAACGAGTATATCAGCACAACAATATATCTATCAAAATTCCACATAGAGCATAAGAAGTCAGTGCATATACCAAGAACAAAACACATTATTCAGTTATAAGTCATACAATCCAAAAAATCAGAATGCACCTACATATGGTGCCCAATAACATCGTCATCAAATATCATAATATCAGGGTACAACCAAATCGAATCAATATCCAAAACACAAAATATAAAACCGAAGAGCACCAAACGCAAGAAGCATGACTGAGTCATCTTTCCCTACAAGAATACGTATCATGAATAGTGTATAAAGACAAATAAAGCATAGATAGGAAAAGGAATACTCACAAAGCTCTACTTGTCGGCTTTGGAATCTGTCTCCTCGTTCTCTTCTTCTGTTGGAGCGGCTTCTTCCATAGGGTCATTCGGATCATCTTCTTAAACCTCATCTCTATCTTCATTGCCGAACCTATCATAAAGAAAATTTTCCATCTCCTCCATATAACTCCCCAAGTCCTCAATATCTTCATGTATGTGCTCAATGGCTTTAAGCACTCTCTCCATGAGGCGACCATGACGGTATACCTCAGCAGATAGAGCCTGAAAGCTAGGATCATGGGCACTTGACCATCCTCTCTAATCAGGGGCAGCTCTGCGCGATGAGGATCTGATGGCTCTGTGTTGTGGGGAGTCCATGCTCATACCAAAAGAGTCATCACTAGCACCCCATGTGGGTGGTGGTGTGTTGTGATCCGAAAGGACACACTTTTAAATACAAGTAGGTAGACTCATTTCAGGTGTCGTGGCTAAAGGTATTGGCGTACAGGGCTATTGTCACTCCCCGGCAACGACGCCAAAAACTTGTTGTATCCCAAGTTGTTTAGCGTGTAGCTAGGACTAATCCCTGGCAACGACGCCAAAAACTTATTGTGTCCGCAAGTGCACGGATACTCAAATGAATAAAGAAAGATATCGAACCACAGAGACCTTATTGTTAAGTACCAAATAGTTATATTCTTACTAGCTAAGCAACCGAATAATAGCAAAGCAATGATGGAAAACAGACGAAATCAGATAATCAGAGAGAAACATTGGGACTAGAGTTTCATCCTCCTTAATTCTAATGACTAGATTTAAATAAAAGGTCGTCAGACTAATCTTATCATGATAAAGACTTAATTTACTTTATAAAGGGATCATCTCACTTTCGTGCAGACAATCATGCAGGGACTAATCCTCGCTTTCGCGCAAGATCTATCCCAATGCTAAAGATAAGTAAATCATCAATCAAAGAACTCGAGATCACTTTCGTGCATCCGAATTCTAAGTTGATTGTCT
Organism: Costus pulverulentus; assembly: GCA_027562315.1. Classification (NCBI taxonomy): domain Eukaryota; kingdom Viridiplantae; phylum Streptophyta; class Magnoliopsida; order Zingiberales; family Costaceae; genus Costus; species Costus pulverulentus. The sequence continues at coordinate 59,468,069 of CM050438.1, forward strand.
CAAGTGGAATCTCAAGGATCACTTTCGTGCATCCGAGACTCAACACAAGTTCTACTTATGGTTCTCCAACGTTCCGATCCTCACTTTCGTGCAAGATCTCCACGTTTGACAACTCGACTCTACCCTAGATTTAAATTACCATCATGGCAATAAGATCACTGAAATCAAATAATTAAGAACTAACCTAAGAGAGTTCCTAATATGTAATTCTAGGGTTACAAGTTCTCAAGCAAGTCACCTTTCTGTCCTTATTGCGAGAACTCTAAAACATGAATAATAATATCAATCTATGGAGAATCAAAGACAAACAATCACATAAGTAGAATCATCATAATAAAACTATTCTGACAAAAATAAGAGTTATCTAATCATTAAGAAATCAAAGTGAATTACACCCATGCCCCAAAATATGATTAAGCTAGCATGGAAAGAGAAATACAATAAGCCATAGTTTCAGAAGATCAAAAATCAAAGGAAAAGAAGAGTTAAGAAAATACAGCACGGCTGTGAAATATTTCATAGCCGTATTTTGCAAGGAGGCGTCGATGAACAGTGGTGGCGCTTCCCTTTTCTTTGATTTCTTCTCCAATTGAAGTCATTTTCCTCTAAAACTTCTAGGGTATTGTCTCCTTCTCCAGGCGAAGCTTCTACGTGAAAATCACGGCCTGAGGTGGCCTCCATGCCTCTCGGCGCAAAGCCAAACCCTAAGCACCTTTCTATCGATTTCTCTCTCTATACTGGATAAAAATTAGTACTTTCACTTCATGTGTATTCTCCTCTTAAAGATGAATCGGTAGCAACTTTCGGATTTTAATTTAAAGCTCTGGATCGCCCTCAATCATCTCCATAAAAATCGGGCGTCGAAATTGACCTGGGAGTCGCGTTTAAAACATGAAATACGACAGTGTAATAGTTTACGGCCCTGCCGTAAAATCGCTCGAGTGTTCTGTTCTGAAAGTGCTAGGAAATATGGCACCGTAGAATACTTCATGGCACTACCGTAAAATTGGCTGATCTCTCTGGTTGAAAGCATCTGGGAATTACGGCCCGTAATATGGTTTACGGTAGTGCCGTAAAATCAGTGAAACTTTCTGATCTGAAAGTGCTCCAAAATATGGCCCGTAAAATGGTTTACGGCAATGCCGTATTTTCAACAAAATCTTCTGTTCGGAATTTCTCCAAATTATGGCAGTGGCTCGATATTACGGTATCGTACCAAAATATGGTATCGTAATATATATTATGGCACTACCGTATTTCGGGGAGTTACTCCGTTTTGCATGAAATTTATCATTTATCTTCTTCTTGATGATGAGAATTATTCTATGTGTTTGATTTTGCTCGAAAACACTCCAAAATAATGCCTTTTTGCCTGCAAATCATGAAAAACCAAAATAGAAGTAGACTTTGCAATATTTGATGAATTCATCATATAAACAAGTAAAAGATCCTCAATTTAGCAGAAAAGATATCTAAAATGATACAAAATATACTATATATTTTGGTGTCATCATGGTGGTACTGAGTCCAAAGGTGTAGGAGTGGCGTCGGCAGCTGCACTTAGGGAAAGCTTCCAGTTTGCTTGGTTCTAGACCATGGTTTTCTCCTTGTTAGGTAATGGTAAAGTAGGAGCACCCGGTCTAAGAATTAAGCAATAACTATCTCCTTCCTTAACAATCATTTTCATTGCCACACATGATTCAATATCAATTCTGGCATTCCCCTTAGCAACCTCAATCCCATAGGGCTCCACACCCAAAGAGAGTGCATTAGGAGTAAGGAAACCTCCTATAACAATTGCACCTCTTTTTGCTTGTGCTACTTTATCAAGGTGCTTAATTAAAAAGAAAGCTAAATCTACTGGATAGCCATGTAGCATGCACCAAAGAAAATAAAGCTCAGATTGACGGACCATACCGTCACTATCTCCACATCCGAAGATGGTGTGTGTCAAAACTCGATTCGCATATCGTATATAGGGGTTTGAGATGCTAGTCGCCCTAGCTGATGAAGGTGAAAAACTGGATTCTGAGGTGATCTGATTCGAAAATGCATGTTCAATGAAGCCCACTGGTGAATATGTGTGTCCTCCTCCTGGTAGGTGGAAGATAGCTCTGATGTCTCAGAGCATGAGGCTCCTCTCGATATTAGCTAGGCAGAAGGTAATTTGACCATTTGCTTGATGCTAAGAATATTCGTAAAGCTCCATATCCAAGCTACTAAGGAATTCTAGAACCAGGGGAAGGTATGTATATGGTGAAATTTGGAAGAACTTCTTGGCCATGATCTGATCAAACATCCAAAAAACATTATCATAAGGGCCTAAGATCTCTAAGGTATGCTTATCAGCAAATTTCGTGTTGACAACACGCTTGGTGAGTAGCTGATTTTATCTTGTTTCTTGTATCTCATCTCTGAATACAATCCCATAAGGATTTGGAGGTGAAGGTGAGGAAGATTCAGCTAGGCCCTTTCCTTTTTTCTTGATACCACTTGCTTCCTTGGTGCCATTTCAGATCTAAGTAGTATAATGTAAAAGCTGGAAATAAAATCTGGAAAATCAGATTGCGTTACCAACTGAAACAGGGCCAAGTGTAGATTCTGAATGCAACTCACAGATCTGAACTTTCTAGTTGAAATCAATCCTCCAAAGGTCTTCAGGAAAGTATTTCTCCCCTTTACAAACTTCTGGAAGCAAGAAACAACTCTGGCAAAGCTCCGTTGACGAAAAATGAAAAAGGCGAAAGCTTGGCTGATGAATGCTACAAAAACTAGATTGAAGCTTGAAAACGCCGGAATGTAGGTCAGAGATGGTTGGAAAGAGGCACCGGAGGGTTTGAGAAGCAAAGGTGGACTAAAATCGAAGAGGTGACGCCGAATCGAGAGAAACCATGGGTGAAAAACCCTAAACCATGGCAGCAAACCCTAAAAATATGGTAGTGAAATCATGTAGGGCCGATAGAATTATGACCATAATTTATATTATGGCACTGCCGTAAAACGGTCGGTAACAAAATCACTCAAAATCACGGCCATAAACAAAATTATGGCACCCTCGTATAGATTTCTAGGAAAATCCTCAAAATAAAATTACGCCCATAAAAATAATTACAGCCCTGCCGTAATATGTTCTGTAAGAAAATTGCTCCAAAATACGGACGTGATAAAAATTACAGTACCACCGTAAAAAACTTTTTTTTTCAAAAAAAATCAATAAAATCACGAGTGTGAAAATATTTTACACCCCTACCGTAAAATTCTCTGGAAAGAATCAATTACAAAGTACGGACGGTAAAAATAATTACGGTGGTGCCGTAATGTTTTCTGGTCGAAAGTAATGCAAAATTACGGCCCATGAAAATAATTATGACCCTACCATAATATTTGCAAAAATTTTAAAAATTACTGTTTCGTCCTAAAAATTAACTTAAACTCACCTACAAAAAGGAAAAAGAAAAATTCGTAAGCAAATAAACAAAATAAAAAGTAATCAAACTAAAGTGAGAGTGCTTGGGTTGCTTCCCAAGAAGCGCTAATTTTTAAGTCATTAGCTTGATCGTTCTACTCTTAAATCTGATCGAGGCTCCTTGAGTTGTAATTTCATTCTTTCTTCATTCTGTTCCTCCTTGAAATAATATTTTAACCTCTGACCATTAACCTTGAATTCCTCTGTTTTGTTGCTCCATATGTCCATAGCTCCATAGGGATAAGTTTTCCGAACCTGAAAAGGTCTGGACCATCAAGATTTAAGTTTACCAGGATAATGTTTTAATCTTGAATTAAATAAAAGAACAAAGTCACTTGGTTGAAATTCTTTTCTGAGAATGTGTCGATCATGCCATCTTTTTGTCCTCTCTTTATAAATCCTTGCATTTTTGTATGCAGAGAGTCTAATTTCATCCAGCTCATTCAATTGTAACCTTCGTTTTTCCCCTGCATTATTCAAGTCAAAATTTAATGCCTTGATTGCCCAGAATGCCTTATGCTCGAGCTCTACAGGTAGATGACATGATTTACCATAAACCAATTGAGAAGAAGACATACATATCAGTGTTTTGTAAGCAGTCCTATATGCCCAAAGTGCATCATAAAGTTTAGAAGCCCGGTCCTTTCTTTTTCATGACACAATTTTCTCTAAAATCCCTTTAATCTCTCTGTTCGATATCTCAACTTGTCCACTTGTTTGGGGACGATAAAGTGTTGCAACTCTATGATTAATGCCATATTTCCTAAGTAAGGCTGAAAATTTATGTTCTATAAAGTGTGAGCCTCCATCACTAATCACAACTCTTGGTGTTCCAAACCGTGGAAAAATAATCTTCTTGAACAATTTTACAACTACTATAGAATGATTAGTAGGAGAAGCAAGAACCTCCACCCATTTAGAAACATAATCTACTACCACAAGAATGAATTTGTTACCTCCAGATGATGGGAACGGTCCCTTGAAATCTATCCCCAAACTTCGAATATCTCAACCTCAAGTATAGTAGACAGTGGTATCTCATTCCTTCTGTTAATATTTTTTGTCTTTTGACATCAATCACAAGACAATATAAAATTTATAGCATCCTTAAAAATTGAGGGCCAATAAAATCCAGATTGTAAAACCTTAAAAGCAATCTTCTGAGTACTAGCATGCCCTCCATAAATGATCCATGACACTGAAATAGGATATCCATGATTTTCTTCCTCAGGTACACATCTCCTGAAAATCTCATCCGCACATCTTCTAAATACATAAGGCTCATCCCAAAAATAGTACTTTGCCTTAGCTAAGAATTTCTTCTTTCCTTGACAACTTAAATCAAGAGGAAAAACATTAGCAACTAAATAATTCACTACATCAGCATACCATGGAGCCTTGATCTGTTCCATGGCTAAGAGTTGATCATTAGGAAATGAATCAGTAATTATGTCACCTTTATTTGCATCTATCATTATCCTAGAAAGGTGATTTGCAACAAATTTTTCTGCTCCCTTCTTATCTTTGATCTCCATATCAAATTCTTGCAAAAGTAAAATCCATCTGAGAAGGTGCGGTTTACTATCTTTTTTCTGTATCAAATACTTTACCGCTGCATGATCTGTATATACCACAACCTTAGAATTAATCAAATATGACCTAAATTTATCAAAAGCAAAAACAATGGCGAAGAGTTCTTTTTCAGTGGTAGTGTAATTCCTCTGTATTTCATCTAAGGTTCGACTAGCATAGTAAATGACATAGGGCTTCTTTTCTTTCCTCTAACTAGCATTGCTCCTACTGATCACTAGCATCACACATAAGCTCAAAAGGCAAACTCCAGCGAGGCGGCTGCATGATGGGCGCTGATATCAGAGCTTATCAGAGCTTTCTTCAAATCCTGAAAAGCAGACAAACATCCTTCATCAAAAGAGAATTTAACATTTTTACAAAGAAAATTAGTAAGTGGTCTAGCGAGTTTAGAAAAATCTTTGATGAAATGATGGTAGAATCCTGCATGTCCCAAAAAACTTCTGATCTCCTTGACTGTAGTGGGCGGCATCAACTTCTCAATCACTTCAATCTTGGCTTTGTCAACCTCTATCCTTCTTTATGAAACTAAGTGTCCCAAAACTATTCCCTGCCAAACCATGAATTAGCATTTTTATAAGTTAAGCACAAGATTAGTTTCTTCACACCTATGCAAAACTCGAGATAAGTTAGCCAAACAAACATTAAAAGAAAAACCATATACAGAAAAAGTCATCCACAAAAACAACCATAAAATACTCAATAAAATCTAAAAATATAGCCATCATACACCTCTAAAAAGTAGCAGGTGCATTACATAAACCAGAAGGCATTCTTCTATAAGTAAAAAAATACCATATGGGCATGTACAAGTGGTCTTATCTTGGTAATCAGGATGAATGGGAATTTGTAAAAATCTAGAATACCCATCTAAAAAACAAAAATATGAATGATTAGCAAGCCTTTCAACTATTTGATCAATAAAAGGTAAGGGGAAATGATCTTTTCTAGTGGGTGCATTCAATTTCCTATAATCAATGCATACGCACCAACTAGTTGCTGTCCTAACAGGAATTAATTCGTCATCTTTAATCTTCATCACCGTCACACCCCCTTTTTTAGGAACACAATGAACAGGACTTACCCATTTACTATCAAAGATAGGATAGATAATACCTGCATCAAGTAATTTCAAAACCTCTTTTTTCACAACTTCTTTCATAGAGGGGTTAAGCCTTCTTTGAAAATCCACATGTGGTTTGTGTTCCTCCTCCATAAGAATCCTGTGCATACAAAAAGAGGGGCTAATTCCGTTTAAATCATCAATGGAATACCCAATTACGTTCCTGTGAATTCTCAACTCCTTTAGAAGCAAATCTGTCTTTCTTTCATCAAGCTGTCCATCAACAATAACAGGCTAAGTAGAATTGGGTCCAAGATATTCATAACGAAGATTGTTTGGTAGAGATTTCAATTCAACTTTAGAAAATTTTTCTTTCTAATTTTCTTGATCATCACATAAAGTGCAGTCTAAGAAATCATGAGTTTCAGAACCAGGATCAGAATCAGAATTAGAATTAGAATGTTCATCAAACAAAGTATGAAGGTCATAATCAAAGTCATTCACAGCATGAATACTACAACAAGATCCAGCATATGATGGTTTCTTCATAGATTTAGTTAAATCAAACTCAATTATGTTTTCACCAATATTAAGTTTTATACATTGATATATTTTTTTATAAAGTTTTTTATAAATTTATTAATTTAAATTTAAATTTTAAATTTCAGAATCCTAATTTATTTAACCCTAAAATCTTTCCCTAATTCTAGGCTATTTTTACGCTCTCTCTAAACCTATAAGAATACCCTAAAACTTCCCCTAACCCTCCACTTAATCCACCCATTAAGCCCTAATCATTCCCTTGTGCGCTCAAGTTCTCGCTTCCCTGTTTTTATCAGACTTCCGTTCGCATCTTCCCTTCATCAACGTGTGAACTTCCGACTTCCTCCTCCAGGCGTCCAGCGGCCCTCTTCCCCTCCGTCCGATGTGCTCCTTCCCTTTCTTCTCCCACCCGGCGCTGGTCCTTCAAACGAGCATCCCAGGCAAGCAGAACTTCGGCGACCGAACTCCTCTATTCGAACGCGAGCGGCGGAGGCAAGTTCCTGCGTTCGGGGATGAGTTCCCTGCACACGAGCTAGCAGTGACTTCGTTCTCTTCTGGCGGCCAGTTTTCCTGCGGCGCCGCCTCCTTCTCTTTCCGGCGCCGAGCAACAGGTCCAGCAGCGGCTGTGACCTTTATCCTTTTCTGGCAACTTCTCTTTCTTCCTCCAGGCGGCGACGAGTTCTGGTCGGAGCTCGGGCATCGACGTCGTCTTCCCTGTTGGCGGTGACGCCTCTGGTGGTGAACGCTGGCGTCTCTGCCCAGCGGCAAGCGAACGCAGGGTATGTGTGTGCCCTGCTTGCAGCGAGTCTTCGATAGAGGTAAGTTTTGGTTTTATTAATTAATTAATTTTTATTAATTATTTTTAAATTCAGTTTTAGAGAATAAGTTGAGAAATCTAATTTTATTTTAAATTCATTTTTTTTGAATAAATTAGTAAAACCTAATTTTCTATTTTGGGGAAAATTTTATAGTTATTTTGGAATAAATAGGAAATTAGGGGTTGAGGGTATTGTTATGGATTAATATATGTGATGGATAATAACAAAGGTTTATTGTTAGCCCGGGAGGGAATCACTACAAGTTTGACACGCTTGTACCAGGACTAATCCTTGGTAACGGCACCAAACCTTGATGTTAAACCGCAAGTGTACGGGTATACGAAGTAATAAAAAAAAAGTATCGAATCCACAAGGACCTATGTTGTCGAATACAAAATAGTCAATTTCTTACTATCTAGGCAAATCGAGATCGTGAAAATAGCAATCGGAACTAAGAGTGGGATTATCAGAGAGAAAAGCTGGGACTAGGGTTTCGTTCACTTAAACTTTTATGACTAGATATGTATAAGGATTTCGTTGATTCAATTTTATCATGATGAAGATATTATCAAACGATGAACTCAATGATCAATTTTGTGCATCCGAGTTCTAGGAATCTCTAGTGGAGTCTCAAGGATCACTTTCGTGCATCCGAGTCTCGCAACTAGTTTTGCTCAAGGGTCTCCAATGTTCTGATCTTTGCTTTTGTACAAGATCTCCACGTTTGACAAACAGACTCGATCTAAAGATTCATGTTATAATTACGGCAATTATCTTACTAGAAAAGATCAAGATGGATCTAACCTAAGGAAGGGATCCTAACATGTAGTTCTAGGGTTCCAAACTCTCAAGCAATCACCTTTCGGTCTCAAGCGAAAATTCTAAGAACATAATTAATAACATGAACTTAAAGAGATTCTAAGCACAGTTAACGCATGAGCAAAATCATCATGTTAAGATCAAACTCAACGAAATATTGAAAAAAAAGAAGTTATCTAATCAATGAAAGTCAAGTGAACTATTTCCCCATGTCCCAAAAATAGTTTAAGCTAGCATGGTGAAGAGATTATAGAATTCCATAATTTCAAAAAATTGAGATTCAACAAAAGAAAGAGTTCTCAGAAAATACGACACGGCTGAGAAGTATTTCATAGCCGTAATTTGCGAAGAAATCGGTGGCGATTCTTCTTTCTCTGATTTCTCCTCCAATTCGTCTCCTTTTGATCCGAAACTTTTGGCACGTCCTCTCCTTCACCAGGCGTAGCTTCGGTAGAAAGATCACAGCCGGAGATCGTCTGGATCGAGTGCGGCGGTGGAACCCTCGGCGGCGGCGTGGATCAAGATTTCTCCTTCGACAGTGCACGAAATTTAGGGCTTTTGGTCTCTCTGTAATCCTCTCATCAAAAGCTCCCTCTTTGCTTCTTACGGCTTCAAATATTAAGCCCTGGATCGCCCGCAAGAATCTTCGCAAAAATTGGGCGTGGAAACTGACCGGGTGTCGCGTTCAAAACGGGTTTTACGGTAGTGTAATTGTTTACGGCTGGTGCCGTAAAATCTCTTGAGTCTTCTGTACCGATGTTGTCTCGGAAAATACGGCCCGTAAAATAGTTTACGGCTCGTGCCGTAATATTAGCTGAGCACTCTGGTTGGATTCGTCGGGAAAATACGGCCCGTGTAATTCTTTACGGCGGGTGCCGTAATTTCAGGGCAACTTTCTATTCTGAAAAGGCTAGAAAATATGGTACCGTAATATTGCTTACAGCCGGTACCGTAAAATCAGGAAATCTTTCTGTTCGGAAATCTTTACAAATTACGACAGTGTTCGGGTTTTACGGTACCATGTGGAATTACGGTACCGTAAAATAGATTACGGCACTACCGTAATTTGCCGGCTTGCTCCAATTTGCATGAAATTTCTTGGGTGACTTCTTCTTGTTGATGAGAACTCTTCCATGTATTTGATTTTGCTTGAAAATGCCTAAAATAGTGCATTTTTACATGAAAAACATGAAAAACCAAAATAGAAGTAGACTTTGCAACATTTGATGGATTTAGCATAAAAACAAGTAAAAAGATCCTCGATTTAGCATGAAAAGGTA
>CM050438.1:59489937-59509626 GCA_027562315.1 Costus pulverulentus
GTCTTTCCAGTATATCCTCCAATGATACACCTATGTGTCTGCGTTAGCACCACGTGCCTAACCAGCCCACATACCAGTGTCACAAGTACCATAGCTGTCCCATATCCACTAAGGTACATTGACTAGGGACTATAGTTCAAGCACAGATCCAATCTGTCTCCAGGGACATTACCATGTTAGTACATATACGCAGATGTAAACAAACAGATAACGACAATGCCAGAATGATATAAATATCAAGGTCAAGTAGTACATAAGTGGACCAAAACTAGGTCCTAGGGCATATACACCAACAAGCTTCCCTTCAAATTTCACGGCCGGAGATGCATTGTACGCTTCTCGATGGTGAAACCTAGGGCAACGGTGAAGATCGTGATTTCTCTCTCAGTGATGGATCAAAATTAGGGCTTTTGGTGTGTTCATGTTCGCCTTGTTCTCTCGAGTATTTTCCTTTTTACGGATCTCAAATTGGTGGTTTAAATTGTCCACAATCATCCGCGCAAAAATCGGGCTTCAATTTGACGGGAAGAATCAGCCGCCTAGGTTATAATTACGGCCGTGATTTTGATTACGGCAGGGTCGTATTTTATTCTATGAAGAATCTGGAAAGAAACACGGGCCGTGAAAACAACCACGGTAGTGTCGTGATCGTGCAAAATATTCTATAAGAAAATCTCCTAAAATTACGGCCCGTAATTTAGTTTACGACAGTGCCATAAAAGCTGCAAAACTCTCTTTTTGGAAATCAACCCAAATTACGGCCCGTAATATGGTTTATGGTGGTGCCATAAAATATGGAAAACTTTCTGTACAGAAATCGACCCAAAATACGGCAGTGCTCGGAAATTACGGCAGTGTCATGGTTTATTCTATAGGTTTAGTAAAACCTCGGTGCTGTAATATTAATTCCGGTCCTGCCGTATTTTTGGTTTGAAGCTCCGATCTTCATGAAATTTCACATGTAATCTTCTCTTGATGATGGAAATTCATCTATGCATCTGAATTGTTTGAAAACACTTAAAAATAATGTCTTTTTACCTGAAAATAATCAAAAATGGAAAAAGGTGTAGATTCCGCAATATTTGATAAATAAGGCATAAAAATAAGCAAAAGAGCATGGATATGACACAAAAAGACTTATAAAATGTCGCAAAATATACTATGAATTTTCATGTCATCAAATATATAAGGCTCAAACTTTGCTTGTCCTCAAGCAAAATCAAAAACTGATTAAAGCAATAAACTTTCTTGTGAGGAATAAATTTCTAAAATACAATCCCCAATGGAAAATTTCACCAATTGCTTCATAAAATTTCAAATAAGCATATCATCTTCTGAATTCAATCCTCAAGATCTACAACTTAATCAAATAAAATTTCACAACTTGTATAATAAGTAGAACCTCAATCTCAAGATTTCACCTAGTTTTAGTTCAAATCTACCATACTCTTGTTTACAGGAATAAGATTCCAAGATCTTTTTCCACACAATATTTTTAAATTCCTTCCCATTTTTTGTATCGTTCACATTCTCTAATTCGATTACCACGTTTTTTCTGGTGACGAAATTAGAGTACACTGATCACATAACCAATGTAATAGAACTCATATCTCAAAGGTAGGAAGAATTTTCCACGAGATAGTGGAGTTAATGTGAAATGATTTCTCTCCATGGTTTGGACTTCAACTTTTAACTTTGGTACCACCGCAAATCAACACGGTGCCAAGACAAGGAGTCATTCTCTTGATCTTTTCTTTTCTCTTGTCATTTTTTTTATTTTGACTTCAACCCATGTCTTAGGTACCACTGCCAATTTTATGTAGTGCTAAGTAAGGGAGTCACCTCTCTTAAAATTGGATCGTGGAATTTTTCTTCCCAACAAATAGCAAAATAGACTAAACATCAACTAAATTAATCAATCGATATCAATTCAAAAATTACACTCATATGCTTGTTTTATTTAAAGAAGTAGCTTTTCCTTTAGATTAAATTCATCAAACAATATATCTACCGAAAATCTCATGCATCAACCAATGAGAGATTCCAATAGGCGAATATATATTAAAGAAATAAATTCAACACAATAGGTCTATCCTTGATCACAGGCATTTGACAAATTTATCATCAAGAAAATCATACTATCAACAGAATTTTTAGAAATAGACCACACTATAATATTACAGCATAAAACCATAACAAGAGAAAATTTTGCATATATCCATTTAGAAATAAATTCATACAATCCATCATGCATCGGTATGCACCCACAAGGTGCTCAATATCATAATATCAATCATTATACAACCCAATCAAATCAATATCAGAAATTCATACTCAGAATATATCAATACAACCCAATCGAATCATGAGAGAGTCAAACCAAAGCAAGGTAAGATAGCATCGGCGGACACAAGAAGTTTGAAGGAATTATCCTTCCCTATGAACACATGAATCATCAGTAAAATATAAAAGATAAAATGCAAATAAGTAGGAAAAAGATACTCACAGAGCTCTACGCTTAAAAGTAATGCCTTTTTACCTAAAAATAATAAAAAAAAATGTGAAAAGGTGTAGATTCCGGAATATTTGATAAATAAGGCATAAAAATAAGCAAAAGAGCATGGATATGACACTAAAAGACTTATAAAATGACGCAAAATATACAATGAATTTTTGTGTCATCAATCACCCTTATGAGGTGGCAAACTAAGATGGGGCTACACATATACAGGTGGTGTTTCTAAGACTGGCTCACTGCTAGGTTCAATGTGAGGCTCTTCCTCATCATCATTCTCAAGTCTACCCTTTGGTTCATCTAATTGTTTCCCACTCCCAGTAGTTATAGCATTACAATGTTCCCTAGGGTTTAGTTCAAGTTTAATAGGCAATTTTCCTGGGGGTCTATAAGATGTACTAGCTTGTTGTGCTATTTGGGTTTCTAAAATCTTATTGTGTGCTTTTAAAGATTTTACCTCAGAAGTAAGCTCTTTAATCTCCCCTCTAAAATCTCCAAAATCCTTACTGAGCTTTTCAAGTATAGATTCCAAACTAGAGTTTTGGGGCTGATTTTGATTTTGTTGTCTCTGTTGGTATCCTTTATTCTCAACCTGTCCCCCTGTATTATTGTTACTCTTCCAAGACAAATTTGGATAATTCCTCCATCTAGGGTTGTATGTACTAGAGTAAGGGTCAATATTTCTACCTTGATTGTAACCCCCTACAACATTCATTTATTCTACACCCTGTTTAGCAATGACTCTACACTCTTCAGAATAATGCCCTTGATTTCCACATGTATCACAGGTGACAGACAATGAAACCATAGTCTGCATATGAAACGAATCAAATTTACTAGCTAAAGAATCCACCTTCGTTGCTAAAGCACGCCAAGAATCACTTTCATTCTTACCATGTGGAGGACGATATAGCACTCTTCTTTCAGTGGTCCACTAGTTATGGTTCAGAGACATCTCCTCAATCAAAGTGAAAACATTATCAGTGGTTTTATTCATAAGAGCTCCACCTGCTGCAGCATCAATAGTGAGGCGAGTACTATAAAGTAAACCATTATAGAAAGTATGAATCAAAACTCATTTTTCCAAGCCATGGTGAGGGCACTTCCGTTGTAATTCATTAAAACACTCCCATGCTTCACTCAGTGACTCTCCATCCCTCTATGCAAAATTGGTGATCTGATTTCTCAACTGGATCATTTTACTTGGTGGAAAGTACTTCACCAAGAAAGCATTTGAAACTTGATCCCATGTGGTGAATGTTTCGGTTGGGTGAGACTGTAGCCAAGCACATGCTATGTCCCTGAGAGAAAAAGGAAATAATCTCAGTCGCAAAGCATCACTAGATACACCATTAATCTTAATGGTGTCACAATATTCAAGAAAAAGAGAGATATGATGATTAGGATCCTCAAGTGGTGATCCTCCAAACTAATTTTGTTATATCATTGATTGCAAGGCCAGTTTGATTTCAAAGTTGTTAGCATCTATCGCCGACCTGGCTATGCTAGAGTGTATCCCATGTGGATTCGGTGCGACATAATCCCTAAGTGATATTCTTTCAGCCATGATCAATTCTTCTTCCTTCTTCTCTTCAAACCTGAGATTCTTGCGCAATCTAAGAGTTTTATTAATTTCAGGATCTAATGGAACTAGTGGTCTTGACCTAAGGGTCCTGTGCATAAATAAGTAAAAGAATCAAATAAACTCAGAATTATAGAAAATAAAATAATGTTTTAATTTCAAAAATCATAGCTCATGAAAATTCAACGCTAGCAAAAATAGAAAACAAAACTAAAAACAAAGCTTAGTCTATCAATACTATTAATTATTTGGATATTAACAAAACTATGGTCCCCGGCAACGGCGCTAAACACTTATTGTGTCCGCAAGTGCACGGATACTCTAAGTAATAAAAGATATCGAACCCATAGAGACCTACGTGTTAAGTACCAAGTAATTGTGTTCTCACTAGCTAAGCGAATCGAATAAGTCGTAAGCGAACGATCGAAAACTGTTACGGATTATCAGAGAGAGAAATTTGGGACTAGGGTTTCATGTATTTTAATTTCCATGATTAGATATGAATTTGTGTTTGTCAGCTTTTCTTCTTATGATAAAGATGAAATTTACAAATAAAGAAATTGCCTCGTCTTGGACGAACAATTTACACTGAATAACCTTCACTCTTGTGACTTGCTATTTAGTGTTAAAAATAAGTAAATTAGATAAAGAAAGTTAAAAATCACTTTCGTGGCTTAACTCTCAGTGTCAACATCTCAAGCAAAATTAAATATTCTCATATCTTAATTTCACAGGCCTTACTTAAGTGTTTCCAACATTCCAAATCAGCACTCGGTCCATATTTTCATGTCTAACTCAATAAAAATTCCTGGATCAAATTATCAACAAGAATTTATGAATAAAAAATCAGGAATTAAGAACAAACCTATTCTCATAACCTAAGTTCCTAAAACATAATTTAAGGGTTCCGAGTTTTGTAAGTCACCTCTTAGTACATGTTACAAACTCTAAATCATGCTGATATTCTAAATCTAGAAAAGATTAAAGACTAGAAAAGATTAAAGACAATTATCACTTAAGTAAAATTATCATATCGAAGAGCAACTGATAAAATAGAGATTATCTAATCATCTCAGAAATTAAGAGGATTACTCCCCCTGTCCCAAAAAAGGTTTTTATGCTATCATGGTAAGAGTTTTACCATAATATGTCATTTCAGAAAAATCAAAATTCAAATAAGGAGAAAAAGATAGAGTTACTGTTACAGGGGTGTGAAATAAATTACCACCCGTAATTTTATGTGAAGAAACATGGTGAACAGTAGTTGTGCCCACATTTTTGTTGATTCCTCCTCTGATCGAACTCCTTTCATTCTGAAACTTTCTGTATGTCTTCTCTTTCCTCAAGCATAGCTTCCCTAAAAATTTTGCCATCTAAGATGCTCTGTACATCTTTCGACAAAAAGCCCTACAGCAGCGGCGATGTCTCTGATTTCTCCTTCTGTCATGGATCAAAATTGGGGATACTTGTCTTGAAATCTTCTCCTCCTCTTATTGATTCTTTCCCTTCTTTCCGATTTTGAAATCGTGTCCTAAATCTCTCGAAATCGGCTTCGCAAATTCTGGCTACAGTAACTCATGGAAGACTCGGGCAAAGTCGGCTGTTAAATCAAAATTACGGTTGTGGAATAAATTACGGCACTGCCGTAATCTTTTCCATGCAAAATCTTGGAAAAATTATGGCCCATAATACTAATCACGGCAGTACCATGATTTGCTCTGTTTACTTTTCTGGAATAATTACGATCGGTGATAAAATTTACGTAATGCCATGATTGCTTCAATTTCTCTCTAATAAAATTATGGCCGTAAAAACATTTACAGCAGTGCCGTAATCTTCTCTGTGCAAAAATCTTTAGAACTCACGGTAGAGAAAATAAATCATAGTGGTGCCATGGTTTATTTTCTAGGTCCCAGTAAAACCACGACCGTAATTATAATTACGGCACTACCATAATTTTACTTTGAACTCGGAATTTCTTGAAAATTGGTTAGTAATTCCCTCTTGATGATTAGATGTCGTCCATGCATTCAAATCATTTAAAATCCATCGAAATAAAGGTTTTTTTCTCTGAAATTGATCAAAAACCAAAAAAGGTATAGATTCTAAACTTTTGGACAAATAAAGCTTAAAAACAAGCAAAATACCATAAATATGACTCAAAAAGGTTAAACAATTAATATAAAATATACTATGAATTTTTGAGTCATCACGCAGCTTGGAGCATCACCTCGACACCAACTAGCGGCTGGAGCAAGCATGCATCGCCGGAGATGGAGGTGGCGACGAGCATGGGAGTTAGTTCATATGAACAAGGGAAGAATGAAATAGATTTAGGGAGAAGAGAGGGAGATCGAGACGGGAAAGGGAGGTTGTGGCTGATTAGGGCTCGACTGCTACTTCCCCCTTTTTTTCTAACTTTCCCCAAAATTACAAATAAGCCCTCATCTTCACCCAAATTATAAAAAATAACCCCTTTCCAAAACTACAACATAACATTCTCCCCACCAAATAAGAATTTGGTCCTCCAAATTCAAGTTGCATCAATAAAATCATTCTCAGCCCTCTCAAAAGCTTAGACATTCTGTAGGAAAATCATAATGATGGTTGACTAATTGTCTTCAAAATTGATCAAAACTCAAGAGGATAAAATTTCTCCTTTTGTGAATATTGATTTATAGTGAATTTAATATTAATCATTGCACCTTTAGTGATGCATGATATACATACCTAACACATCAAAGTTTTCGTATAATAAAACATGAGCATCAATATAAGAAACATGTCATGAACATAAACTAAAGATGATGATAATGTCAAACCATAAGCCACAAAAGCCCAAATGCTCCAATCTGCCACAAGGTCCAACAAAACAAAGTGATAACTTACCATCCTTGCCAAATCTCTTATCTCTTTCGTTGGTAACACTTCCATAAACACATTTTCTCTTGTAGCAAATACAAAATTTCTCTTCTCATGTCCACATAACTCTTTTATCTAGTTGGTGCCTCCAATAACATTTGCTTATCTACTAAACTATCTTTGTCTCAATCACTCACTTCTGAGAAATCCAACAATAATTATTCTCCAAGTACACCATAAAACAATGGTGTCTTATGACTTCTTCCATACAAAGTCTCAAAAGGAGCCATTTAAATATCCAAGTGGTACTTCTTATTATAATCAAACTATCATTTGCAGACACGTATCATGAACTAGACAATCATATAATTATAATAAACTCATGTGAACAAAAACTCTCCAACATAAATAGGAGTGGATTATTTTCATAAATCATCATATCACCAACTCAACAAGGGATTATAAGATCAATAATAACATCATAAACAAGTATAAGCACATGATCCTAACAAAATAGATGAGATAATAGGATCATAAACTGTTACAAATTCCCTCAGGGTATCATCAGTAAGGACGATCAAAACCAGAAACATATGTGATCAATATATCATAAATAGATACACCCATGATATCATCAACTATATAAGTACCATCATAGGATCAACACAAGATCATCACCATGAGTTCATTATCATCAAACCATCACTATAAGATCATGAACAATTTCAAACATAAGATTGTGATAGGAGATCATGTACTATTATAAAGCCAAAATAGATATGATCAAGCAACAAAATTAGGAATACTCATAATATTATTTGAAACACTTAATGTGATGATCTTAACTTCAAACTTGATATCATCTTTGGCCAACACAACACTATAATGATCATTAAATCAAGGCCAGCATGCTTTCAACATAAATTTTTAATTTAGACAAAGTCACTTACTAATAAAGCAAGCATGCTCACAAGTTATAATCAAATATAATAATCAAATCAAACATGAACATGTGACCATCAACATAATCAAGTGTGCTCACAAAACATTATCAAGATTAAACATACCCATAATATTATACTTTAGAATAAGTCACCTCTTAGACATCAAAAAGAAACTCATGCATGATCAACATAACAACATTTCAATAATAAAATGTTTTCCTCTCCAATCATAACTTTCAAAATCATTCTTTACTTATAAATATCAATCAATACTATGAACAACAAGTCATTCTGGAAATAATAACTATCAGCTTCATCTTTTATTTAACATATACAATTGCTTACCAATAATCTAAGTAATTATATCCATCCACCAAAAGCAAAAACTCATATGATCAATATATGATTTATATACAAATAGCAACCATTCATCATCTCATTGGCCTCCGAACCAAAGCAAGGGCATCTAAACCACCCCTTGAACCAAATTTAATCCACAACAGATGCATACATTAATTACATCACCGATGTCTTGGCTCTT
This sequence comes from Costus pulverulentus, assembly GCA_027562315.1. NCBI lineage: Eukaryota > Viridiplantae > Streptophyta > Magnoliopsida > Zingiberales > Costaceae > Costus > Costus pulverulentus. The sequence goes on from CM050438.1 coordinate 59,498,382, forward strand.
CAAATAATCCACTTCTTATGCTAAGAAGCATCCTACAAAATCACAAGGTATTAAGCACAAACAAATTAACAATATAATAGAACACCTTACAATCCTAAGAGCCTTAAACTCCTTAGGGCTTAACCCCATAGCCTTAACATCCTTATAAACCAACTTGGCTTAACCTTGCTCTGATACCAAATTAATTGTCACGACCCAAACGTGCACCAACACAATACAGTTGGCTATTTGTCCGAGAGCGTGACACTATGAATTGTGATCAACATAATATTAACAAATAATCCGACAAATCCACATTTACACAACCTACACAAGAGCCATATAAATCATAATACAATTGCTCATGTCATAAATCCTTTTTCACACTTACCAACATATAGATTAACACACACTTGATCAATCAGAAATGCTAGATCGAAAACCATAACATAATAAATACCAACAATAATAAAAAAATATTAATCCAAGTAATAACTTACATCATTATTACTCTAAGTCCAACTATCTATCTACAACATGAAGACAAGATCTATAGCCTCTACTTCCAGCTACCACCATCAACAACATAAGCAACTCACTACCTGGAGACAAAACAAAATAAATGACGTTAGCTCAAATAGCTAAGTAGGAATCACAACATATATGCATGCATCAAATAAACTGAACTATAACCAACACCATACTCATAACAACAAAATGGTACATGATGATATCCAAAATATATAATCAACACAATGTCGTGTAATCAAGAGCAATGACCATAAACAACATCATTATGCGTCCGCACTCTTAACAAGAATGTTTTCATCGTTGCTCACACAATGAATCAACTGCTTTCACTAGCAGCTCGACAGTGTTGGATCCAACACCTAGGAATCCTTGGACAATCCCGAAGGACTCCAAACAGGTAACCGATACAACCAAACTCATAGCCAATACATGGCCTCTAGTACAAAACATGGTCTATTGGCTTATCAAGCTCAGCCCCTGGCTAACATCAGCCAGTCACAGATCACAAAGTGTCACGTCATACATCATATATGAATATACCAAATACATCACATCACAACTGTACAACTTCTATCACAAGCCCATAAGCTCATCTACATGATTCTTTTACCATATCATTAATAAATGTTGTAACCGGTAATCCATTTAAACAACTATCATAAAATACCAATCTCTACCAAATCCATATCAACAAATGCAATGTGGTTTCATCAACATAACTCATGAAACATCAATCAACCATAATGACATATATGAATCAATAAATGACTATACAGGAGTACAATGGAGTAGAAGCAAAATCAATAAGGAAAGAGCAACAAGATATCATGGCATCAAATCTTTACTCATACCATATATACTTTACTAGCACTATGCCATGATTCTAGAAACAAAGAAAACGATTCCCACCTGTATCATTGAAGCTCCTAGCACATTTATAGCTTTCAGTTCTTGAACCACTTTGTCCAACCTCAAACCAAGTATCATCTACAACATCACATAAGAAAACATACATCACTGATGATATCATAAACCTTTAGCTTTCGTTTCTTAAATTATCAATGTCAATAAGTGCACACATGCACCTACATATACCCATATATACGCATGTACACATGAATACACTTATACACATCATTCCTAATTATCTCAATGATCACATATTAATTTTCTCTCTTCATACCATTCATTTACCTCAATACCATTTTTATTCATAATTTATCCATATTTACACATGTATTTACAATTCTCCATTAGTATACTTGTACACATACACATACCCATATGTTGGTGTATATGCCCTTAGGATCAGATATTGGTCTATCTTATGTACTATTTCACATTGATATCTCATATATATCATTCTGGCATTGTCATTATTATGCTATGTTTACATCTGCGAATATGTACTTACATAATAATATCTCTAGAGACAGATTATATCTGTGCTCAAACTCTATCCCTAGTCAAGTACCTGAGTAGATATGGGATAGCTCTGGTACATGTGAGACTAGTATATAAGCTAGTTAGGCACAAGGTGCTAATACAGGCATATGAGTATATCAGTGGTAGATATACTGGACCGATCCGCTGTGAGGCTCTTACTTGGTGTCATGAGTTAACCTCACAAGTGACAAGAGATGCATTGATCCTTTGACTTGAGGTCATTGACTCTTCCATATGGTTAGGGATATGCTTTGATACAACCTAACACCTCACCGTAGTTGGGAGGTCATAACGGTTGTCATTGAGTATGTCATAACCCATATGAGAAGATCAATGGACAGACAGAGGATTTGCCCCTTCCTTTGGGAAGCTTGATATCCATGGGGCCCCCCTATGGTTCTATGACTAGAAGTGTATGGCCATACCCAGGTGATAACTTGATTTAGTCATAACCATGAGATTGGGTGAAAGCGAGTGGTGACACACTTGTCCAATCGGATATCAGTTTGGCAAAGGGACTGTAATGCATTGGTACCTTGTTGCGATGATGGGAATGTCGATGTCGATATCTATTCTGAAGACTTGGGTAGCAGCGATGCACTACTAGGTGCCACTCACTGCTTGTGATGACCTAAGTTCATTGCTGTCAATGTCAGAGGAACCTACAGGGTTGCACACCTTGGCACTCGAGTTTACGTATTGATCGGATACCCTTCGGATCGAGTTATCTCATAACTCGGATCTATTTGGGAGATTTCAGCAGTGCCAATGGGCCTGATGAGATGGAAGAAACTTGTTGGAGCCAAATTTCATTTTTGGCATATTGACCAAAATTAACCATGGTTAAGCCTCATTTGACCTTGGGTTACATTGGATTGGATCCAATGACTTGGTTAACATGCATAATGGAGTTTGGGGTAGGCCCATTATCCAATGGGGCTTGCTAATAAGTTGTAATAAAGAGATAAGAGGATAAAAGGGTATAATAGGGAGAAATCTATGGCATAGGCGCATGAAGAGTCCTAGTTGGACTAGGATTGGCGCCTAAGGCTTATTTGGTATCTTCCAAGTGATTGATTGAGATTGGATTTTGATTTAATCACTTGAGATATTAATTGGATTGTGATAGGTGCATGTGGGCTGATTATTTACATAATTAGAGTCCTAATTAAATTAGGATTTGCGCCTATGACACATTAGGCAAACTATCTTCATGCCTCGACTTGGTCTTGGCGCATGCATGGGAAGAATGCATCTTTTTTAGGTAACCTTTGGGCGCATATGGCTGAATGCTTGCTTTGGCAAGGCTTAGGTGCATGTGGATTAAGGATTTAATTAAGATATTTGATTGATTAAATCCCTTGAATCATGCCCTAATTACCTAGACTTTCCCCTTTACCTAAACTGCCTCTTGCTTCTATATAAGTGAACCTAGCCGACCCCTCCTCTTGCACAATCTCTTCTTGGCGTGAAGAACAAAGGGGGCGAGAGCAAGGGACACTTGGAGCTTCTTCTTCCATCAAGCCGCAAGCATCTTCTTCCTTCCTCCTTCTCTTGGTGCAAGTAGAAAGAAGCCTTGGCGGTTCCATCCTCTTCTTCTTCCCTTGGTGCCTCTAATCCTTGGTGGTTGGCGCAAGTGATCAAGAGGCACTCCCTTGGCATGGATCTTCTTCTTGAGGCTAGCACCAGAAGTGGAAGAAGGGAACTCAAACATTGCCTGTGTGCGAGACTGCAGAGGGTGAACACTTGGGCACCTACATCCTTCTCCATCAAATTGCTTTGAGGTACTATCTCTACTCACTGTGTCGACCCCCTTGCAAGCATCGATCTTCTAGGTTTTTGGGACTAGCCTGTTTCAGGGATTTGCTTCAGCTATATGTTAATGTGATGTATGTAAAATTTTAAAATCTCTAAGGTTTCCCAACACCATATATACGTATAAATGTACGTGTACACCCCCACATAAATCACTACCATACAAACTCTATCAACAAAAATAAAATACAGGGGGGGTTGCTGGAAAGAGAGCAACTTGCTGGAAAGATAGTTCGCTAGTTCGCACAAAAGGAAGAGAAGACTGATCCAAAACGTCCAAATCTGACCACACTTCATCGGCAGCCCACTCGGACAAGACTTCGTTGGAAGCTAACAACACAGGCAAAACAACCAAGGTGGCAACGCAAGGTGGCAGCAACAGTAGTCGACTGCGGCACATCCACGGGTGGCGACGATGCAGCCATGTATGGCGGCGAGAAATGGGGAAACAGAGGAAAATGGGGAAGAAGGCGACAACTGGCTTGGAACACGCCCACCCAACGAGTTCGACGTCGGCAAAACCGACAATGGCGTGAACAAGCCCAGGCGAGAGAGATATCACCGGCGCAAGTTCATGAAGCAAGGCATCAAATCGGTGCAACCTGGAGCATCACCTCGACACCAACTGGTGGCTGGAGCAAGCACGCGTCGCCGGAGATGGAGGTGGCGACGAGCATGGGAGTCGGTGCACATGAACAATGGAAGAACGAAACAGATTTAGGGAGAAGAGAGTGAGATTGAGAGGGGAAAGGGAGGTTGCGGCTGATTAGGGCTCGGCTGCAATTTCCCCTTTTTTTTCTAGCTTCCCCCAAAATTACAAATAAGCCCTCATCTTCACCCAAATTACAAAAATAACCCCTTTCCAAAACTACAACATAACAAATTGAACCTAAATTACAATCTTCTCACTCGGCAAATATGTAATAATTATGTGTTAGGCATTTGCATTAATTGCATTGTGATGACCAAATCCAAAATCTTGTAATCTACCAATCTCCTTTAATTGCTATGTGACATCATGTCAGTAACATGTGATCGAGCATGCAACAATGTGACTTGTGACCGAGCATACTTCTCTGACCTAAGAGTACTTAAGTTCGGTTTTAATTGGTTTGAACCAAATTGAATCCGATATTTAGGTTCGATTCAATTTCGTTTTAATAATACTTGGTTTAGTTTTGGTTTAAAAAAATTATGAAAAAAAATCAATTTGGGTACAATCGGTTCGGTTCGATTTTAGTTTAAAAAAATTATATAAAAAATTGATTTAGGTACAATCGGTTCAGTTCGGTTCAAGTTGAACCGATTGGACAGGTCTAGTGGGCTCTATCATAACCTTTGCAAACTTACAAATTGATTTCAACACTTTATGAAAGATCTTACTTATAGTTTCACTCAAATGTTGAAATCTTTCTTGTGCTTGCCTATTTGATACCCCTTGTGATAATGATAGATAAAAAGCCCAACCTTTTCATAAATAGATATATTTTTTTGACAACTTCAAATTATATGAGTTCTCTAAAATATGACATAATTGTACAAATTTATTTTGCTCCATCCTCATTATTCTCTAACACCTTTCTAGGTGTCCTTGTATTATTTCTCTCATTCAAACTATACCTGAATGAGATGATACCACACAAGGGGACTTATGTAATTATCATGAGTAATACTCATTCATAACAAGTACAGTATAATTAATCATATTCCAAAATAGGTTTGTTTCATCAATAAGATCCTACAGAGCATCAAACTCCTATGTAGCATCACTATCACTATTGTGATCATCCATATCTATACAAATAACAACATAACATAAGTAATCAACAATAAAACTAAAACAACGGACATACTCTTAACAAACATATAAAACAACACAAGTTTAGCAAATATAAAACATCATAGCTTCAACAAATTGTTGTATTCCGCAAGTGCACGGATACTCAAAGTAAAAAAAAATAGATATCGAACCACAGAGACCTTGTTGTTAAGTACTAACGAATTAAGTTTTCACTAGCTAAACAAATCGAATAATGATGCAGCTGATCGAAAAGTGCACAGAAAAATATCAAAGAAGAATGCTGAGACTAGGGGTTCATCCACCTTAACTTTAATGACTAGAAGGAAATAAAGTATTGTCGGTCAAATTTCATTATGATAAAGATATAATTTACTTTATAAAGGAATTATGACGCTCTCGCGTAGATAATTATACAAAGAACCAATCCTCACTCTCATGCAAGATCTATTCAATGCTGAAGATAAGTAAATTATTGATAAAGAACTCAAGGATCACTCTCGTGCATCCGAATTCTAAGTCAATCATCTCAAGCGGAAACTCAAGGATCACTCTCGTGCATCCGAGTCTCAACACAGGTTCTACTTATGGTTCTCTGACGATCATATATTTAATCTCTTACAATATCAAATCAAGTCTAACACAATAACTCAATCCAAAGATCAGAAAATCAACATGGCAATAGAATTACAAAAAATCAGAATTAAGAACAATACCTAATCTCTTACAATAAGTTCTAAACTCAATGATTCTAAGGTTCCAAATTTTGCAATCAACTTCTCTGTCTATTTCATAAAATTCTAAAACATGCTCAAAATATGAGACTAAGGAGAATCATAAGCAATCATCACATAAGTAGAATTATCATAACGAAATTATCCTGACGAAATTTACAATGTCTAGTCATTAAGAAGTTAAGGGGATAACACCCACATGTCCCATATGAAGGTTTAAGCTAGCATGATGGAAGAATTATAGCAAAACATGGTTTTAGAATGATTAGAAATTGAAAGAGAGGGATAAGAGTTACAAAACAGGGCTGTAATCAAAATTACAGCCCGTAATTTGCTTTTCACGCGATGAACAGTGGCGGCATCCACGTTTTTGTTGATTTCTCCTTCAATTTATCTCCTTTCAATCTAAAACTTCTGTGGTGCGTTCTCCTTCCTGAGGCGAAGCTTCCTTGTGAATTTCGTGGCTGGCGATGGTCTGTGCGATGAATGGCGATGAACCCTATCGCGGCAGTGATTTTCTAAAATTCTCCATGAAGTGTTGATGAAAATGTTCCTTTTGCTTCCAATATCCTCCCCTCCTAATGCTGAGTCTTCCCCTTTTTACGGATCTTCAATTGGTGCCCTAAATCTCGAGAAATCATTTTTTTAATCTTTTGGCGGGAAAATCGGGAATCTGGGTGCAGAATTACAGTATTGTGAAATTAATTACGGTACTGTCGTGATTGCTTCTGAATGTTTTGTAAAGAATTGGCTCAGAATTATAGCACCATAAAAGTTTAGCCCAAAATTACGGTAGTGCCGTATTTCTCTCGGTTGTCTCTGAAAGTTTCTGTATGAAATTTGTCTGGAATTATGGCACCGTGAAAAATATTACGACAGTGCCGCAATTTGTCCGAAATTGTCTGAATTCTGTGCCCGATTCTGACCGAAATTACGACACCGTAATATTATTTACGGCAATGCCGTAATTACCCAAAAAACTCACTGGAATCTGTTGCCGTGAAATCCATTACGGTAGTGCCCTGATTTCATATTACGGCCGTAAAAATAATTACGGCACTACCGTAATTTCTCTAGAAAGCTTGGTTTGGGTTGAAATTTGATTTGCAAACTCCTCTTGATGATTAGAACTCGCTCGTGCATTGAAATTGCTTGAAAACACGTGATAATGATGCCTTTTTACCTGAAATTGATTAAAAACCGAAGAAGGTGTAGATTCCGAAGTATTTGGCAAATAAGGCATAAAAATAAAGCAAAAGAGCAAGATTATGACTCAAAAGGTTAGTTAATCAGTACGAAAAACTCTTTGAAATTTAGAGTCATTAAATACATAAGGCTCAAACTTTGCTTGTCCTCAAGCAAATAAAGAAAACAATACTGATTATGAAAATAAACTTTCAGATGATGAATAAATTTCTAAGATACAATTACATATGAAAAATTCTCATCAAATAAATACTCAAAATTTCAAGTAAATATATAGTCCTCAAAATTCAATCTTTAAGATCCATAATTCAATCAAATAAAATTTCACAATGTGTATAAACAGACTTTCAATCTCATGAGTTTACCTAGTTTAAGTTTTGAGTCCATGATGTTTTTGTTTACAGGAATAGGAATCACAAAATATTTTTCCACTCAAATTTTTTTTTCTTTTCTTTTATGCATCTTTGACATTTTCTAAAATGAATACCACCTTTCTTCTAGTGACATATTTAGAGTATATTGGTCATATAATCAACATAATAGAACTCATATCTCTTTAAGTAGAAAAAATTCTTCTCGAGATAGCGGAGTTAATGTCAAAGAATCTCTCTCTTGGCATGCATCCACATAGATGTTAGTGTTATGCCCTGAAACCTATCTTTTGGTCTAGACATATGTACTATATACATTGATATTTATAGATATCCTGGCATTGTCGTTGTTATGGTTTATTATACATCTGCGCATATGTATGTTTACATGATGATGTACCTCGAGATATTACTATCTCAGTTTGCTTATGTCCCGAGTCAAGTACCATAGTGGATAGGGGACAACTATGGTGCGGGTGAGACTCGTTTATGCGCTGGTTAGCACAGGTTGCTCAACGTAGGCATAAGGGTGTATCAAGGGAGATATGCTGGACCGACCCGCCGGGAGAGTTCTTCTTGGTGTCTCAAGAAGAATCTCACAGGGATAGAGTTGTATATGTCCTTTGACTTGAGGAAGATTGTATCTTTGTGTTGTAAAGGATGTACTTTGATACAACCTAACACCTCACCGTAACAGAGAGGTTATAACGGTTGTCATTGGGTATATCTTAAGCAATACGAGAGGTTCATCTTGCCGATAGAGGATTTGCCCCTTCCCTACGGGGAAGCTTGATGTCCATGGGCCCCTAGATGGTGCATGACTGAAAGCGTGTGGCCACACCTAGGTTTAGCCTGATTTAGTCATGACCATCGTTGTTGGAATATACAAGTGTGACACGCTTGTCCAACTTGGACGATCAGCCTGGCAAAGGGACATGGATACTCTTATTCCTTACCACAGTTTGAGGTTGTTGATGGCGACATTTATTCCGATGACTTGGGTAGCGGCGATGTACTGCTAGGTGTCACTCACCGCTTGTGATGAATGGGTCATCACTGCCAATGTCGGAGGGACCTACAGGGTCGCACACCAAGACGCTAGAGACTCCATATTGATCGATTAGCCTCTGATCGGATCGTTGTATGATTCGGATCATTTTGGGAAGCTGATGTTATGGTTTTTCTTATGAGGAGATGAGACTTTATTTTATTTATGTTTGACCACTAGTTGGCAATTAATTGCGTCTGCGGGGATTCGAACCCATGACGCTTAATTGTGAGTAGGCGCCTATGCTTGGGCGTAATTTACAATTAATTGCGTATGCGGGGATTCGAACCCATGACGCTTAATTGTGAGAAGGTGCCTATGTACATAGTTCCGCATGGGAAAAATCTCCAAAGAGGAGTTGGCACTTCTATTATAAATATAGAGGCCTACCTGGGAGATTCTTGCACCAGTCTCTTTTTTGCTCTTCTGTTGTCGCCTCCCCTCTACCCCTGGCGTGAGGCTCTTGGAGGTGACAACAAAAAGAAAATTTTTACATCAAGGTTGGAACAAGTTGTAGTGGTACCCACTCCTTGTCGCCAACGGTTCCTCTTCTTCTTGGGGCGTGGTTTTCGAGATTGGCGCAAGTAAAGAGGAAGCTAGAAGCTTGGATATCTTCTCCCGAAGCTAGCACGTGCGCGGAGCAGAGGAGTCTCGAGGCAGTCCATGTGTGCTCGATTGTAGAAGACGGGCCTTTGCGCGTCTCAGCCATCGCCAGCATCAAATTGCTAAGTGAGATATACCCCTATCACATCCTTTGTATTCTTCATAAGACGGTCCTTATTGTTGAATTAGGAATCTCGTTTCGGGCTCGCTTCCGCTGTTTTCGATTTTAAATAGCCCGGGGATTCCCAACAGTGGTATCAAAGCCAACTTACGAGATACATCAGTGTATGGATTTTTCTAGCATGCGCATGTCATAGAAAATTTTTTCAAAAATATTTATGTCATGTTTTATGTGTAGAAAAATAGTAGGTTTGTTATTTCTCGCTCTTATGATATTCATGATTTTTGGTTTCAATACATGGGGATAGACCCTATGTGTGAGAATTTAATTCTCCTCATATTCATGGGATAGATCCATGGTGTGAGACTTGTATCTCGATTTCGGGGCATGGACTGGGTGATTGCCCTAATCCGTACAAGTTATGGATTGCAAGTGGCATCGATAATCGGGGTATATATGGCCACTTGTAGACTCCTGAGAGAAAATGAAAGATTTGAATTTTCGATAAGATCGCAGAGATTTAACGAACAAGTTTTCTAATGAAAAACTAAAATCTAGTTTTGTAGTTTTTCATTGCATATTGAAGAGAATGTCTTAGGTGTTTTTTCTTTATGCACTTGATCTGGTTATAGACAAGCCCTAATGCATGCCTGGGATGTATTATTGTGAGGCCTGCGTGCCGCCCCTTTTATTTATTTGTGTTGTAAAATCAAGTTAAAGATTAGGGAAGACAATGGCGCATCAAACCTTCTCTCTTGCGCACCTAACCAAGATAGGTAGCTTCTTTGTTAGCCGACTCCTTGGTGGCTTCTAGGGTTCCTCCTAGTGGTGCATCTTAAGGAATAGGGGCTGATGAAGAGGGCTTGCATGCACTTCTTAATTGGCCGACACTTTGATGGCTTTTAGGGCATCCTAGAGGCGCATCGAATAGGTTTCATGGGCTGATCTAGAAGTGGTGCAATATAGCCCCCTATGTGGTCATGTTGGCGCCCCATGTTGGCTGAACCCTAGGAGGAGCCTAGGGTTTGCGAGCTGACAAGGGTAGAGGAGAGTGTTGGCCGAAACCTAGGAGGAGCCTAGGGTTTGCGAGCAAACACAGGTGGAGCATGAAACCTTGGAGATGCACCTGGGGTTGAAGCAGGACCCTAAAGCACTCAGAGCTAGGAGCCAACGGCTTGGAGCATGGGCTGAACGCTTAGAGCTTTTGGTAGTGCTAGGTGTACTGTCTAGGTCTAGGGGCTCGTTTCCCTTGTCTGGGCTATAACCATATCATGTTTTACTACTTTTATTGCCATGCTCTGATTGTTTTATTTTATGTTATCACTATAGGGTGCATGCCAGTAATGGTAGACATAAGATAAAACGAATGTGGTATGACACAACCCAAACCCTCTCAAAATTATATCAAGTCATGTTCCTGCTTTCTGACGCATAGCCCTCGTCAAACTATCGATCGATGGTGCTGTGCACGGTTTCTCACCCTCATGGGACACACCCATCTATCTTTAGGAGGCGTGTGGTGACAATAATTTCCCCAGTCCGGTTAAAACTCTGGACGCGCCTTTCGCAAGGAAATTGTTGGCCCTGGGCATA
>CM050438.1:59555191-59565786 GCA_027562315.1 Costus pulverulentus
AGATCCATGAGTAAAACTAGTGTTGAGGCTCGGATGCACGAAAGTGATCCTTGAGATTCCACTAGAGATTATCAACCTAGAATTCGGATGCATGAAAGTGATCTTTGAATTCTCTGATTGATGATTTACTTATCTTTAACTTGGGATAGATCTTGCACGAAAACGAGGATTGGTCTCTGCGCGATTGTCTGCACGAAAGTGAGATAATCCTTTTATGAAGTAAATTACGTCTTTATCGTAGCAAGATTTGATTGACGACCTTTTATATCTAATCATTGAAATTAAGGTGGATAAAACCCTACTCCCATGTTTACCTCTCTAATTATCTTTAGCGTTATTTCTATTACTTATTTGCATCATATTTGGTTTACTTAGCTAGCGAGAAAATAATTATTTGGTAATTAACAATAAGGTCTCTGTGGATCGATATTTTATTACTTCGATAATTCTGTGCACTTGCGGAAACCTATCAAGTTTTTGGCGCCGTTGCAGGGGATTAGTCCAAGGTACACACGTGCCAGATTTGTAGTGTTCCCTTTCGGGCTATCAAGTTTTTGGCGCCGTTGCCGAGGATTAGTCCAAGGTACACGCATGCCAGACTTGTAGTGTTCCCTTTCGGGCTATCAAGTTTTTGGCGCTGTTGCCGGGGACCTTAGTTTTGTTAATGTCATAATAGTTGTTAGTATTGCTAGACTAAGTATTTTTGTTTTAGATTTAACTTTGTTTTTTCTTTTTGCAGGTTTTGGATTTTCACAGTTGTGACAGAATATGATATCTGAAGATTTGTTAATCTACTTGTGTTTTGTGTTTTTTTATTTATTTTGAAAAAAAAATATTCTCTGATTGATTGGTGTTGGATTATCTTTTTGATAGATTTGAAGATATGTCTTTTTATCAAAATTCATGGGCTTCTGAAAGAAGTAAGGAAAACATGCAACAAGGTAAGCATAAAGATTATTCACAGATGACTCTTAGAGAAATATGGGAATTAAACTCTCATATTGTTTCATGTAATATTAGTAAGTCTTCTAATCATTATACTTCTGATTGCAAATTTAATTCTACAAATCCTAATTCTTCCTGGTATCAAGATGATCATTATGATTCTAGTTGGGAAAATCAAACTTCTTCTTATGATGATTACTCAAATCATGTTTCTGTACCATACTATGAGGATACTAATGATGACTTGAATGAGACCATTAAACAACTCAATTCTAGGTTGGATGACATGATTGCACATGTTGAATTGCTAAAAACCCAGAAAGCACAACAAACATGTTTATTTGAATTTGAAACTGAAAAGCTAAATTCTTCTTATTCTCCCATTAGATGTGATATTTGTGGATATTTAGATCTTGTACCTCTGATTGTCCATTTTTAAATCCCAATTTGTCATATAAAGAATCTTATGAAATGTATGATAGATGGAAAAATCGTCAATCCTTGACTGTTAATACTGAACTGCTAGAAACCCAGATTGCACAGCATGATTGCTTATTTGAGTTTGATACTGAAAAACTTAATTTAGAAAATTCCCCATGTGGTCATGATTGTTTTGAGATTGAGCCTTATGTGGATATTCATGAATCTCATTTTTATGATTGTGAAATTAATTTATCCGATAATTTATTTGAGGAAAAGGTTGAGAAAATTGAAATTGAAAACTCTTCTTTTGATGATAATTCTGATTTTGATGTTGTATCATTTATGGTTAAATCTGATGAGTTTGATAAAGGGTTGAAAATTACAGACATTGATGAACCTCACTTTGATTTTGGTGATATTTTAGAAATTAATGATAAATCTCTTGTGGTTAAATCTGATTCTATAAATTCTTTTTCATATGATTCTGATTTTAACTCTTCTGATGATGAATTATTTGTGGGGAAGCAAGAGAAAATTGATTTTGAAGAGTCTCATCTTGACTTTAATGATGATTTTAAAATTGATAAATTATTTGATGAAGTGCATGAGGAACTTGATAAAAATTTGAATGTTGTGAAAATTGATGAATCTCACCATGTTGATATGTTGCCCATGTCTACTGTTGAATCTTGTGGTTTATTTGAAAATTTATGTTTTATTGAGGAATCTAATGAAAGACAAACATTATTATGATGATCCAATGCTTGATTATTTTGATCAAAGTCCTACTTCTATTCCTATTGAAAATATTAATCTGAAGAAAGGACTCATGATTTTGCTTTTTGATAAACATAGGAAGATCATAAAGATTTCTTTGAGTGGATTTGAGAAGTATGATTTTAATTTCTGCATATTTAAGAAAGCCACTTTAATTGTGATTTATATGCAATTCTGGATTTTTGGATTTGTGGCTAAGCTTTTGGGACAGAGAAAATGCAGAAAATTATTTGCTCTTTATTTTGGAACTGGTTCACCTGCTTCACCATGATATTGAGTTTTGGTCAAGCTATGGACCTAAAATTAGCGCTTCTTGGGAGACAACCCAAGCACTCTATCTTAGTTTAGCTTCTATTATTTTTGTTTATTTTTAGAATTAATTTTTCTTTTTGTTTTGCAGGGAGAATAAAATTTTTGCAAAATACGGCACTGTCGTAATCGTCCTTACGGTACCCTATTTTTGGTCTGATTTCCACCCGAGAGTTTTTGGTATTTTACGACACTACCGTAATATTGTTCACGGTACCGTGTTTTTGAGTCATTTCTTTCCCGAGAGCTCTTTGAAAAATACAGCACTGTCGTAAGGCCTTTCAAGGCACTGTATTTTAAAGCTGCTTTCTGCTTATTGAGTAGGTGCTTTCTCGCATTAATTTTAAGAAACTAGGTTGAGAAAATTTTTGATCTTTGGCACAACATTGAAGTACTCATCTTTGTCTATCATCTGGATATTTTTTCTAAATTTTAAAGTCCATGGATCTCTCTAAAACATATAGCAACTTTTTGATTATGATTAATTTCTACAGCAGTTTTTTTTTCTAACTGTTCTGACTAGCACTTTTGCTACCACTTTTAAAGATGTTTCGGTGACTTGAAAACCAGATTTTTCACTTGGAATATGAAGTTCGTGTATCGTTCTATCTCGTGGAATAGTTATTTTCATGAATATATTTTCCGATCATTCTAGGACACATAGAAACTTTTTGAATTTGATTAACTTTTGTGCAGGTTTTTGCAGTTTTTGCAGTTTTGTAATCTGAGTAGCCTTCTTTCTGCTAATGCCCTAAATTCCTGACAGATTTTGATCCTTTGATTTTTATACTTCTGAAAATAACATTTCTTATTCTATTTCATGGTTCTGTCCATTTTCTATTTTGATCATTAAATTTTATTCTAGGGTATGGCTACTTTTCATAAAAAATTCAAAAACTGCACAGTTTGCTCTCTACCAGTTATTGCTTATTTTGCATCCAGATTCAGAAATCTTCAAGAGCAACTGTCTTCCACATCTAGCCACCACTGCATCTGCCTCTAACATCACTATTTCCAGCCGTCGACACTAGATCATACCATATGTAGACTCTTACTTCTTCTACTGCCTCTTATTCCATTTATTTTATTTATGCAGTAGAATATTCATTAGTGACTGATTTTCTATTTTTGCAGTATTATCTCTTACATAGCCCGACAATCTCACCTCCAGGACTGTGATCTCTAGCAGGCCACTAGAGATTGTTCACTCTACTGTCGGCATCATCATTGACAGTAGCTTTTCAGCTAGCCTCTATTCACCTCTGCTTCTTGCCTGCTCGACTCTTTCCACCGGCATCCTCTTCATACCTTCGGCGACATCTCTGATTCTCCCTTGAGAAAATTATTTTTATCATTATTATTTTTTAGACTGTTTTTGATCTAAGCCTTATGTGAGTCTTATGTACCTTAAATTTTGTAGAAAATTTTCAAAAGGCATATCTTTGGACCCAGCTGCATTGGCCTGACAATGACTGAGCATGATCTATATAGTTTTGTGAGTATCACTTGCACTCTCTTATTGATGACTATTTCATATAGTGCATCTTTGATTTTATCATATTTATACTACTTATTGGTTTTCTCTTGAAAAATGATTTTATGGATATATGGAACTCAGTGTTTTGATGATGATATTATTCAAATTTGTTGAAATTGTTGAAAACATATGATCCACTTTCTACTATATGATGGCATGATTTATTGATAAAATTTTTATTGATAAAATGTCTTCCTTGATGATGTGAGTATTTATACTTGTGATTAGAGAAAAACCCCTATCATGTTAGATTTATTTCTTCAGTGCATATCTATCTTTTGAAATTTGACATTGGTTGATGCATGAAACTTTGGGTAGATGTGTTATTTGAGGAATAAGATCTAAAAGTGAAACTACTCCTTTAAATAAAATGAGCATATGAGTATGATTTGTGAAATGATATCAATTGATCAACCTAATAGTTATTTAGTCTATTTTGCTATTTGTTGGGAAGGAAGAATCCAAGATCCATAAAAATAGTGAGAGTGAAAAATAATAAGACTCCTCTACTTGGCACTGTGTAAAATTGACAGTGGTACCGAAGACAAGAGTTGAAGTCAAAAATAAAAACTGTATATCTAAGTGGGTACATGCCATCTTTACAAAAACAAACAAAATACATAAAAAATAATCATGTGTCGAAAAAGATCTTGGAAACCTAATTCCTGTAAATAGAAGCATGATAGATTTGAACTGAAAACTAGGTGAAATCATGAGATTGAAAATTCTATTTATTATACAAGTTGCAAAGTTTTATTTAATTGAATTGTGCATCTAGAGGGTTGAGTTCTAAGGATAATATGTTTATTTGAAGTTTTGTAAATCAATTGGTGGAATTTTTCATTGATGGGTTGTATTTTAGAAATTTATTGAGCATGAAAAGGTTATTCTGTTGATCAATTTTTGATTTTTTGCTTGAGGACAAGCATAGTTTGAGCCTTATGTATTTTATGACACCGAAATTTATAGTAAATTTCATGCCATTTTATATTTCTTTTCGTGTCATATTTATTAACTTTTGCTTGTTTTTAAGCATTATTTGCTAAATATTACGGAATCTACAGAATTTCTTATTTTTCATGAATTTTAGATAAAAGTACCATATTTTGATGGATTTTGTAGGATTTGAGCGCACGAATGGATTCAGGACATCGAAACAAAGCCACCCGCCAATTTTCATGCAAATCGGAGCGAGTTTGAAAAATACACCCCGGGTGTAATGGATATTACAGGTGTAATTTCTGCCCAAAAATATGGCAGTGCCATAAAAAATAACACGGGCCGTAATTTAGAGCAATTTCCGACCAGAAAGTTCAGTTGATTTTAAGGCACTGCCGTAATTTATTTTACGGTTGTCATTTGCACCTGGTCGCGCGACTCTTACGGACCCGAAACTTGCGAGGGCCATAACTTTTGATCCAGAGCTCCAAATAGAGATATGAAAGTTGCTACAGACTCGTCTTTAAGAGGCAAAGACGCATGAAGTGGAAGGGTGAATTTGTATCATGTATCGAGGGAGAAATCACCAGAGAGGCGGCTAGGGTTTGGCCTCACACCGAGAGGCGTAGAGGGCACCTCAGGCCTTGATTTTCACGCAGAAGCTTCGCCTGGAGAAGAGAAGCACACCACAGAAGTTTCAGAGCGTTTAGAGTCCGATCGAAGGAGGAATCAACAATACAGCGGTGACAGCGCTGTTCCGCACAAAATTACGGGTGTAATTTACATTACACCCGTGTTGTAACATTGTTTTCTTCTTCTTCTCTGATTTCTAATTGTTCTAAACTATGCGTTATTGTAATCCTTCCTCCATGCAAGCTTAAACATATTTTGGGACATAGGGTTTAATCCCTTTGATTTTTAATAATTAGATAACTCTTTCTTTCGTCATGATAATCTTCGTTGTGATAATTTTACTCTTGTGATAAATTGTGCTTAGATTCTCTATAGTTGCATGTTATTAATTATGTTCTTAGAGTTTTCGCAATGAGACTGAAAGGTGATTTGCTTGAGAGCTTGGAACCCTAGAATTGCATATTAGGATCCCTTCCCTAGGTTAGATCTAATTTGATCTGTTCTAGTAAATTAATTGTCATAATTATAACATGAATCTATAGATCGAGTCTATTTATCAAACGTGGAGATCTTGCATGAAAGTGAGGATCGGAATGTTGGAGATCCATGAGCAAAACTAGTGTTGAGGCTCGGATGCACGAAAGTGATCCTTGAGATTCCACAAGAGATTATCAACCTAGAATTCGGATACACGAAAGTGATCTTTAAATTCTCTGATTGATGATTTACTTATCTTTAGCTTGGGATAGATCTTGCGCGAAAGCGAGGATTGGTCTCTGTGCAATTGTCTGCACAAAAGTGAGATAATCCTTTTTTGAAGTAAATTAGTATCGTAGCAAGATTTGATTGATGACCTTTTATATCTAATCATTGAAATTAAGGTGGATAAAACCCTCCTAGTCCCATGTTTACCTCTCTGATTATCTTTAGCGTTATTTCTATTACTTATTTGCATCATATTTGGTTTACTTAGCTAGCGAGAAAATAATTATTTGGTAATTAACAATAAGGTCTCTGTGGATCGATATTTTTATTACTTCGATAATTCCGTGCACTTGAGGAAACCTATCAAGTTTTTGGCGCCGTTGCTGGGGATTAGTCCAAGGTACACGCATGCCAGACTCGTTGTGTTCCCTTTCGGGCTATCAGTCTGCCATTGCTACCTTGCTCTACTTTACATGACTGTTTCAGTATTCGATGTGGTTGTATGATATTGATATTGATTTTTGTCATTTGATATGGTTGTATCATAATTTGATATTGATGATGATTTCGATTGGGTTGTATAACACTTAATGATATTTTTTATTTTGAGCACCTTGTGGAGGTGCATACTTGATGACATGATGACTTGTATAATTTTGATCATGAATGAGTATATGCTATTTTTGTTGATGTGATTATTTTGTGGCCTAGTTTATTTCTGAAGAAATTCTTGTTGATAGTATGATTCTCTTGAGGATGAATGAATTCATGCTTGTGATTAGGACTAGATCTATCATGTTGAATTTATTTCTCTAATATATATATGCTTTTGGAATTTTTCATTGATTGATGAATGAGATTTCAGGTGGATATGTTATTTGATAAATTTGATTTAAAAGTGAAACTATTTTTTAAATAAAATTAGCATATGAGTATGATTTTTGAATTGATATTGATTGATTAATTTAGTTGATGTTCATACTATTTGCTATTTCTTGGGAAGAAAGATTTCATGATCTAAATAAAGAGAGTGATGACTCCCTTACTTGGCACTGTGCAAAATTGGCAGTGGTACCAAAGACATGGGTTGAAGTGAAAATGAGAGAAAAATAAAAAAAAATCAAGAGAATGACTCCTCGTCTTGGCACCGTGTTGATTTGCAGTGGTACCTAAGTTAAGAGTTGAAGTCCAAAAAGAAAATGCATGTATCTATGTGGGTACATACCATGAAAGAAATCGTTTCACATTAACTCCGCTACCTTTGGATATGAGTTCTATTACATTGGTTATGTGATCAGTGTACTCTAACTTCGTCACCAGAAAAAAAAGGTGGTAATCGAATTAGAGAATGTGAATGATGCATAAAAGGGAGGAACCAAAAAAAATTATCACTGGAAAAAGATCTTGGAAATCCTATTCCTGTAAACAAAAGTATGATAGTTTTGAACTGAAACTAGATGAAATCTTGAGATTGAAATTCTATTTATTGTACAAGTTGCGAAGTTTTATTTGATTAAGTTGTAGATCTTGAGAATTGAATTCAAAGGATGATATGTCTATTTGAAATTTTATAAAACAATTGGTGAAATTTTTCATTGGTGATTGTATTTTAGAAATTTATTTTTCATGAGAAAATCTTTTCCTTTGATCAATTTTTGATTTTTCTTGAGGACAAGCAAAGTTTGAGCCTTATGTGTTTGATGACACCAAAATTTATAGTAAATTTTGTGCCATTTCATGAGTATTTTCGTGTCATATTCATGCTCTTTTACTTATTTTTATGCCTTTTTTATCAATTATTGCGGAATCTACACCTTTTATGATTTTTGATGAATTTCAGGTAAAAAGGCACTATTTTTAGGCATTTTTAAGCAAATTCAGATGCATGGATGAATTCCCACCATCAAAAGAAGATTACATGTCAAATTTCACGCAAATTAGAGCTTCAAACCAAATTACGGCACTACCGTAATCAAAATTACGGTACCGTGGTTTCACTGCACCTACAGAACAAACCACGGTATTGCTGTAATTTCCGAGTGCTGTCGTACTTTGGGACGAGTTTGAACAGAAAGTTTCACAAGAATTACGGCACTACCGTAATGGATTTCACGGGCCGTAATTTGGGCTCAATTTCGTACAAAAAGGTTGATGGATTTTATGGTACTGCCATGACCAAAATCACGGGCCGTATTTCGAGTCGACTTTTCACCCGAGAGATTTGATTAAAATACGGCACTACAATAATGGATTTCATGGTACCGTAATTCCAGATGATTTCTGTACCGAGAACTTCTGCTCAAATTACAGCACTGCCGTAACGGTTTTCACGGCCGTAATTTCCACCCATATTCGTGATTTTCACGGACTGTTTGAAGCCCGATTCTTGCGCAGATGATTTCGGATGATCCAGGCCATCAATTGAAGATCCGTAAAAAGGGAAATACTCGTTAGAGAAAGAAGAAGGGACACACACAAAAAGCCCTAATTTTCATCGACGATTCAGTGAGAAATCGAGTTCTTCACCGTCGCCCTAGGTTTTTCCATCGGGAAGCGTATAGTGCATCTCCGGCCGTGAAATTTGAGGGGAAGCTGCGCATAGAGGAGGAGAACATACCCCATAAGTTCTAGAATGAAAGGAAATCGATCGGAGGAGAAATCAATGGAACACTCATCGTCGAAATTACGGCTGTAATTTCTACTATTGTCGTGCTGTAAAGTTGTTTTCCCCTTTCTCTTCGATTTCTGATCCTCTGCTATTATAGCCATGCTGTAAAGTTGTTTTCCCCTTTCTCTTCGATTTCTGATCCTCTGATACTTTGGATTATTGTAATTCTTCAACTATGCTAGCTTAAACTCTTTATGGGACATGGGGAAGTAATTTCCCTAAATTTCTTAATGACTAGACTATTTTTATTTTCGTCATGATAATTTTACTATGATAATTCTACTTACGTAATGAGTGCCATTAATTCTCCTTAGATTCTTATTGTTAGCATGTTTTAGAGTTTTAGCAATATGGACTGAAAAGTGATTTTCTAGGAACTTGAAACCCTAAAATTGAATATTAGGAACTCACCATAAGAAATTAGGTTTGTTCTTATTTCTCGATTTTAGAAGTATATTGCCATGTCAATAATATGAATCTAGGATTGAGTTAATGAGATAAACATGACGATACTGTGAGAAATCAAGTATTGGATTGTTGGAGAACCTTAAGTAGAACTTGTGAAAATTATAGTATGAAAGTATGTAGTTTTCACTCGAGATGATTGATTTAGAATTCGGATGCATGAAAGTGATCGTTGACTTCTTTATCAATGATTTACTTATCTTCAACATTGAATAGATCCTGCATGAAAGTGAGGATTGGTTCTTTATAAATTGTGTGCGCGAAAGCAAGATGATTTCTTTATCAAGTAAATTATATCTTTATCATGATAAAATTTGATTAATGAACATTTATTCAAATCTAGTCATGGAAATTAAGATGGATGAAACCCTAGTCTCAGTTTCTTTCTCTGATATCTTCTCATAGCCTTCGATAGTTTACTTTCATAATTCCAATTGCCTAGCTAGTAAGAAATTAATTATTCGGTACTTGGCAATTTAGGTCTCTGTGGTTCGATATCTTTTTATTACTTCGAGTATCCGTGCACTTGTGGACACAACACAAATATAACAATATAGTTATTGTTAATGTTCCATAACATCTCAAACTCATAGGTCAATGCTTCTTTGATGAATCTAATAAATACTTCAAGAAGCCTAATTTCTCTTCAACTATTTCCATTCTTTGAACATTACTCTATTTGATTTTTGTCGAAACTGGGCTATAGCAAAAAATTATATCCTACTATCACGTTCAATTCCTGGAAGAGATCTTAAATCTGTCATCACCTCTTTAATATTATAACCTGGAGAGTCTGTTAATTTTATTGAATTAATGTTGCAAGTAGATTCAAAGAATACTTAAATTAGATGTAGTCTTTCTTTTATCACGTTGACTTTAATGAGAGAATGATGGCATATGAGATGATTCCATACTTTCATCAACTGGCTCATAGTTTTCACATTGTGTATCCATCAATTGAATTGGTTCTTCAGGCAGAGCTGATGTATAACAGAACTCTCCTGTAACTACTATCTGTCCAAACATAATATTATTTTTTATTTTGATATGAGGATGGATACCCTTCTTTCGAAACTTGGCATACTCTTTGTGTTGGGGTATGCCCTTAAGGCTAATGTTTGAGGCCTTGGGATTGTATCAGTATCATGTATAAACTCTATGTTTATGAAGGCAATGGTTGTTATTCAGGTTGTT
>CM050438.1:59575400-59593010 GCA_027562315.1 Costus pulverulentus
CCCCCCCCCCCCCGACGGATTTTGTATAAACCATAAGTGCCGTACAAATCCGTCGGAAAATATTTCTCCATGTTGCTTATTAAAATATTTCTCCATGTTGCTTATTGACTTCATCATATTTTGGATATATCTTATCTTCTAAGTTTTTCTTAGGGTTTATCGATAGTCTTAGAATCTGTTTAGCGAAGTAAACCATTTCTTTCTTTTGCTACTTCAATCTCTTACATTATTTCTCATAATTTTGCTTCTCTTCCGTATGTGTAGATAATGGCCTTTTTATGGTCTCGTCGTCCTCTCATGCCCTCAGACCAGCCTACTGATGAGACGATCACGGATTATACAAGAAAATATGATTCTCCCGGTCATTTTCAGAAAGTGTGGCATGAATGGCGCGACATAATGTTAGAAGGTAGAGATGTGTTTCATGGAAAAATCCCTCGTCATCCACCTATTCCATTGTTGCCCAAAGGGCATAAACCCAATTTGATACTTCAGAATAAGCATTGGACGGCATTGGAGCGTTGTACTATTGGAGTAAGAAATCACAAGTCACATATCCATGACCAGGGCCCTGATTTTTGTCTATGTCTTGAGCCTGTTAGTAAAGTATTTCATCAGGAATCCCCTTATTTTCTAGGTCTTGAGATGGCCTCTGAGAGTACAGCCAAATGGGATTCACGACAATTTAGTATTCATGGAAGTATTAAATATTATTCAGGATATACCGAGTGGGCACGGTATGTCCTGCGTAATGAGTGAGAGATGCTTAGAAAGGCAAGAATAGTGGACGCTGTTGTATTGTCGATGTTTGATTATGATTATGATTATGATAACAATCTTCTAAAGGGCATTCTTGAGCACTGGAATCCAAAAACCAACACTTGTTATCTGTTTGATGATGAAGTTTTCCCCAGTCTTTGGGACATGAAGAATATATGTGGTCTCCTGATACTAAGGATACAGTATGATGAATATGTTCCTGATGATAGGATGCTTTTTCGGAAGATTTCGTATGGTGAATTTCGTCATTCCTCTTCTCTTAAGAGGGTCTTTCATCATTATTATGATCTGCTCTGTCGCCATTCTGGGACAGTATCTATTCCTCGTTGGATATTGCGATTTGTTGATACTGGTTCTGCGCTTGAGACTGATTTTCCCTCACCTTGTGATCCTTTCGGGATCGGCTCAGAGGATATTTTAGTACAGGATTCTGATCCACCATCTAGGCCTGCTATTGCCGCTGGAGACATAGATAGAGAGACATTTCTTACTACGTTCTTATCCTGTTGGTTGTGCTATTTTGTTATCCCTTACAAGCATACCAATCGTATCAGACCAGAGGTTTTTGTTATAGCAAATAAGCTAGCACGAGGGGTTCGGGTATCTTTAGCGCCGGCGGCGTTATCAAATTTATTCAGATCTTTAAGAGAAGCATGTACTGCTGACCCTAGCATTTCCGATTCGTTTTAGAGATCTTGAGGCATGCCTAATCTTTCGGAAGACTGATGTACTTAGCCATTATCAATCTATTTTCTCCAACAAGAAGGGGCTTCTTAATGAGCAAATGGAATATCAGGACAATGACTTTGAAACTATGACAAGGGATAGGCTGACTTCTTTAGAATTCCTCATAAGCATTCGTGTTGGTTGGTTGCTTTTTAGGAGTGGGAATGCCGCATCTTTCGAAGTATATAATCCTCACAGACGTGCCCGTCAGTTTGGATATGATTAGACTATTCCTCAGGGTGTTCTTGATTTTGAGAAATTATCAGGTGATTTGTTTGCAATCGCTGAGTGTTGGCAGACATTACTTCAACAAAAGACTGGTTCTTCTTATGTTACCCTGACACACAATCGATCCCCTAAGTGCAGCTTCGAGTATCTAAGATGGCATTCTATGCATATGAGGGCACTTTTGGTTATAAGATTTCTGATGTGTTTACTCCCCCCCCCCCCCCCCCCCCCCCCCCCCCCCCCCCCCCCCCCCCCCCCCCCACCCAAAAAAGATCCTTCTCAAGCAGGCTCATTAAGCGACCTACAAGTGGCCAGAGGTATGGCTTTGAATTTGATTTATCTCAATCAACTTCTTCGAAGCGATTGAAGATGTCATCTTCAAGAACTGTGTCTAGCAATCTGAATAAGGTAACATCAATTTTGTCATGTGTATAACTTGTTATATCAATGACTAACTTAACCTCTTTTTTAGCATATTGAGGGACATAAACTCAATTCAAGCGATGGAGAATTGCCTTCTAATAATATTTCGTCGCAACCCACAGTTAATGATGATCGTATTGATTCAAGTATCTTCATTGCTTTCTTTTTATCAGTTTGTAATGTTTATCATACATTTTGTATGATTGCTCCTCTCATTTGTTAAATGCAATCGTCCATCGGTCAGATGATATTCTTGATGCGGAAGGTCTTTTGAACACTATTGATCTTGTAGAACCAAGTACTGTCTCCAGTGACTCGTCAGAAGATGTGATTGGAGCCTTGAAAGGGAGTATGTGCATTAAGATTGTATGAACATATCATTCTTGTATTCTATTAACGTTTTTGAGCTTTTTGTAGTCGTTCATGCGCTAAAGGAGCTTATAAAGGAACCCACTTTCTGTGCTGACCCAGCAGGTTTTCCAACTAATTCAGATGCAGGTGAAGTGTGAAATTCACAAACTGTATATTTATTATTTTGAGTTGCTATAATGACATGAATTTTGACTGCACAAGGCTGACTCCACCTTCTTTTCTGGTAACAATTTTCATGGTTTATCATTGATCCTTGTATTAGCAACAAACTTAAAGTATGTACCAAGTATTCTAGAAATCATTGTTATGGGCGCCAGTCTTCCGGATGATGGTAATCTTGTCTTGTTTTTCTTTCCCCTTTTGTATCAGCAGAGTATTAGAAATGATGATGTATTTTTTTTTTTTGCACTTGATCTTACTGTGGTATAACAATTTTAGATCTCTCATCAAGAGCTCGAGACGTCATTGTACAGAGCGAAGACCCCGCGGAAGATGGTAAGTAATGTTGATTCCTATGTCATTAATTCCTTTGTTGCTTGTTGTAATGATACACTTCGGACTATATTTCAGTATCAACTCCGGTCATACCGACAAATTCTGATGAACTTCCTTATGAGGTTGAGGCTTTCTATGGTAAGTGTATCAAGGAAATTTATATATTCGCTCTCATTCTGTTCTAAATATTTCAGTGATCTTTACAGGGGACAAGGACACTCTAGAAACTAGTATGCTTACTCCTCTCTCTCTTTTGTTCTTGTACATAATCCCATATACTCCATTAAGTGTTATTTCAGAGTTTCCTTCACACTCCAAAGAACTCATTGTGGATGGTGCGGATTTTCCAGGCAATGGTAAGCTTTCTCCTTTCTTCATTATCTTTTATGCGATATGTTGAGTCATTGTATTGAAACAGTAACTGCCACGGAGCTTGCATTAAAAACTCGAGAGATTATTATGCACATTTTGTCATTGCATTAACACAATTATTATTTCAGGATTCGTGTCAAATATCCAAGAGATTTGTGCAAGGGACGCAGATGCTCCAGAGAATGATAATCCTTTTATTTTCGGCATTCTCATATGTAGTTTGGTATCTTATCGCATCAGTTGAAGCAGGAGGTGCTTCAGGGCTTGCGTCAAACATTCAAAAAGTGATTATGGAAGACATAAGCATTTCCAATAGAGGTGGCATTTCGTGTCTCTTTGTCTTCGTTTTCTCCCCTTTTTTATGTAGTACATCATCTTCATAACAACTGTTTTAGGATCTATGCCAAGTGCCTCTCAGCAAACCTCTATCACTACCACCTCCCAGATTTCAGAGGTAGTACCTCCTTCATTTGAACGAACAGCCCGATTTTTAATATCGGATTGCTTGAAGATATTTCATACTAAGGACACATTCCCTTCAGTAGAAGAGTTTTCAGCCTCATCAGATGATATTTCACGTGCTTTAGTTGGTCTTAGAGTGCCGCTGGATGTCTGGGATAGTTTAAGTAAACAAATTTTGACTATTTTGAGACATATTGAGTCCGCACAAGGATTAAGCACTTCAGAAATTGATTCCCAGATAGGTAACGAAGAGGTGGTGCTACGTGATTTACGCTCTCTGCAAGATGTATTAACTAACATAAGAAATATTTCTATAGCATCTTGTGAATCCATCAGAACCAAAATAGCAGAAGTTGATACACAAGTAAAGCAGATGGATGAAGAGAGATTGAGGCTCTTATCAGAGAAGTGTCTTATGATTTCAAGTCTACAGGAGGAGGAAGTTAGCTTGAAGAATATTGAAGATGCCCATGGGTTGAATTCAGAACTGATTGAGAAATGTGAAGCCGAACTAAATTCTCTAATTGAACATAGAAGGCTCACCTCTTCCATTGAAGATCAAAAGCTTGCTCTTCAAGAGATCATTAAGGATTTTTAATACATTTTCTTTCCACTTTCTTTTTTTTTGCATCATGTATTTGAATTTCAAGTCTTTGGACTTTTGTCTTCATTCTTTATTTTGTTGCTCACATTGATTCTGGATTGTAGTTTGCCCATCATTCTCATTTCATTTGACTGTGGATGATTTTGCTTTGATTTGATAGAATACTCACTGTGATTCTATTAATTTCTTGTAAACGCAGAGCAATTGATGTGATGATTCTTTTAACATAACGTTATCACTTGAGTGACATCATATCTGTATTGAGGGAGATATTTTTATTTGCACACAATATAAAATTCATTTCAACATATCCTTTCCATTGTAGCACACTCATTCAAAATACAAGATAACTCAAACAAAGCAATTCTCAAATGATGTGCATTTCTCTTCAAGTTCATGAAAATCTTAGGCTCTTCAATCTGAGTTCTAGAAATTTCTCTTGGTGTCTCATATTTGGAGAGGATGAGTCCTTTGACGGTCTTCCTTCTGAGTTGATGTGATGCCTCGAATTGAAGAACTCCCCTTTTTTAAATCGTCAGATGATCTTAGACCCCCCCCCCCCCTTTTTCTCTTTTTCTTTTTTTTTTGTTTGGATACTTTTGACCATAATGCCACAATGTTGTAAATATAATGTTATATCGAGGAACTACGCCCCGATGACAAGCATCGACGTACGTTTTTCCCAAACGATATTTCATAGTATTGCAACTCATTATCATTATTATTATTATCTCTCTCTTTTTTTTTTATGGGTTTGATTTCTTTGACGCTTCTGTTATTCAACTAGGATGAATGCTCGTGTAAGGAGCTTACAGTTTTTAGCAAACTGCCAGCTATGAACGGACTTGACATTTTTGATCCTATTTCGTTTGATTAGTATCAATTTGGTTGCTCGTGTAAGGAGCATACAGTTTTTAGCAAATTGCCAGCTATGAATGGACTTGACATTTTTGATCCTACTGCTGTTTGATTAGGATCAATTTGGTTGCTCGTGTAAGGAGCATATAGTTTTTAGCAAACTGTCAGCTATGAACAGACTTGACATTTTTGATGCTACTGCTGTTTGATTAGGATCAATTTGGTTGCTCGTGTAAGGAGCATACAGTTTTTAGCAAACTACCAGCTATGAACGGACTTGACATTTTTGATCCTATTGTCGTTTGACTAGGATCAATTCTGTTCTTCTCTTTTTTTTTTAAAGCATGATATTTCTTCAGGAATCAACCATTAATGGGCGGCATCGGATGTTCTCCATCTTGATCTGTCAACTGGTAGGCTCCCCCTTCATAGGCTTTTCCTATCACATAAGGCCCTTCCCAATTAGGATTGAATTTCCCTTTTGCTATCTTGTTGGATATGATAGGTTGTCTTAATACTAAGACGAGATCTCCTTTCTTGAAAGTGCGTTCTCTAGTCAGCTTGTCATACGCCCTTGTCATTTGCGCTTGATATAGTTTCAAATTTTGTTGTGCAATCTGCCTTTGCTCATCGAGGGTATCCAACTCATCAAGACGTAATTGGACGTTTTCATCTATTGTCATGTCACATTGTACAGCCATTCTCAATGAAGGTATTTCCACTTCGAGTGGGAGAACGGCTTCAACACCGAAGACTAGGGAGTAAGGTGTCGATTGGGTCGGTGTACGATACGTAGTTCGGTAAGCCCACAATGCTTCTACCAACTTTTGGTGTCATTCTCTTTTGTTCTTAGAGACACTCTTTTTGATCAACTTGAACAAAGTTTTGTTGAACGCTTCAGCTAGACCATTCGCTCTTGGGTTGTATATTGAAGAATACCGCCAATCGATTTTGTGACGCTCGGCAAATTTGTATACCGAGACATTTTTGAAAGCCAAGCTATTGTCGGATATGATTCTTCTGGGAGTCCCAAATCAACTTAGTATATTCTCACGAAAGAAATTAACAACATTGTTGGCTTTGACATCTCTTAATGGAATAGCTTCTGCCCATTTGGAAAAGTACTCTGTTGCTGCAAGTATGAAGCGGTGCCCTAGAGAAGGAGGTTCTATTGGCCCGACTATGTCTGTCCCCCACATTTCAAATGGCCATGATGAGATTTTCGGATGAAGAGGATTAGGGTGTTTATGACGTGTACTTGACATAAATGGCAAGTTTTCGCATAATTTATACAGTCTCGTACCATGCTTGGCCAATAATACCCTAGCCTCTTGATCTTAAGATACATCTTGGGCCCAGATTGATGAGCACCGCAAAGCCCATAATGGATTTCATGTAAGACATGAGTAATCTCGTCCATAGCAATGCATCTAAGCCAGAGTTGTTCATATGATCGACGATACAAGGTATCATTTACAAATGCATACCGAAGAGCTTGCTTCTTTAATTGCATTCTTTGGGATTTGTCTTCGGGTAAGATACCTTTTTTGAAATAATTGACAAATGGTTCCCTCCAGTCATGATCTTGCGTAAGGGAAGTTGTCATGGCATTAGGTATTTCTTCTTTTTCATAAACAACATCATTTTCGGTAGGGGCAATAAGCTTTCTATCTTTAATTGTAATGTTGATGTGTTCAACGGATGGTCCAGCCAATTCCTTAGCAAATTTTGCTAAAGCATCCGCTCTACCATTCGCAGCTCTGGTCACACAAGCTAAGGTGATGTATGGCATCTTCTCCATGAGTTCCATAGCCTTTGTGTAATATTTGCACAGTTCTATCTTCTTGACCTTATATTTACCTGTCATTTGTCGGATAACAAATTGAGAATCTCCATATACATGCAGTTTTTTGATGTTCATCTCTATAGCAAGCTCGAGCCTGGCAATTAATGCTTCATATTCAGCTTCGTTATTGGTGCATGGATTAGTGAGGGATAGGGAATAATGTAGTATTCCCTTTTCAGGAGTGATGAACACTACACTGATCCCTGATTTTACTTTTGGGATATTTGGAGGAATGGTTGGCTGAATTGAAGATGCCCCGTCGAGATAAAGCTCCCAATATTCATCATCAGCCTCAACATTTAGTATTTCTTCATCTGAAAAATCATAATTTAAAGGAGAATCGTTCGGGATAGGATGGGCTGCTAGGAAATCTGCTAGTACTTGCCCCTTTATTGCCTTTTGTGACACATACGTGATATTGAACTCTTGGAGAAGGACTGCCCTTTTAGCCAGTCGCCCTGTCAAAGTTGGCCTCGTCATTAAGTATCTCAAGGGATCAACTCTCTATATAAGGTGGACTTCGTGTTCGAGGAGATAGTGTCTTAATTTCTTGATGGCAAATATCAAGGCCAAACATTGTTTTTCAATCGGGGAATATGAGTTTTCGGCTCCCACGAACATTCGACTAATATAGTATAGGGCAATCTCCTTCCCTTCATCATTATTCTGAGCTAACAACGCTCCCAAGGATGTTTCCAGAGCTGTGGTGTATAGAATCAGTGGTTTTCCAATGATAGGTGCCCCAAGGACTTAAGGACATGAGAGATACTCTTTAATATTTTCAAAAGCATTTTGGCACATGTCATCTCAAACAAAAGGAGTATTTTTCTTTGTTAATTTTGAAAAGGGATGAATTCACCCGGATAAATTAGGGATGAACCTCCTAATATAAGCCAGTCGCCCATGAAAAGATCTGAGTTCCTTAAGATTCTTTGGGGATGGCATGTTCTTGATTGAATTTATCTTTGAAGGATCAATCTCAATTATCCTATGTCTCACAACAAAACCTAGGAATTTTTCGGATGATACTCCAAAAGCACATTTAAGTGGGTTCATCTTGACGTTGTACTTGCGAATGCGAGTGAATACAGTCCTCAAGTCTTGA
Source organism: Costus pulverulentus (assembly GCA_027562315.1). Classification (NCBI taxonomy): domain Eukaryota; kingdom Viridiplantae; phylum Streptophyta; class Magnoliopsida; order Zingiberales; family Costaceae; genus Costus; species Costus pulverulentus. The sequence continues at coordinate 59,583,672 of CM050438.1, forward strand.
CAATGCCCCGCTCTAGAGTGTGACTTAACCACTAGGTTGTCAACGTAGCATTTGACAAGTTTGTGGATTAAGTCATCGAAGATTTTGGTCATTGCCCGCTGGTATGTTGCCCCGGCGTTTCAATCCGAAAGGCATGACAGTGTAGTAGAAAATTCCAATAAGAGTACGGAATGCTGTGTGTCTTTCGTCTTCTAGCGCCATTTTAATTTGATTATAACCGGATGATCTGTCCATGAATGAGAATACTTCAAAATTTGATATAGAGTCAATCATTACTTCAGTGACAGGAAGTGGAAAATCATCCTTAGGGCATGCGTTATTCAGGTCTCTAAAATCCACACAGATTCTGATTTGCCCATTTTTCTTCTTCACCGGGACGAAGCTTGCTATCTAATTCGCGTATTTTTCTTCCCTTATGAAGCCGGCCTCAATCAGTTTCTTTACTTCTGAGATGATTTGCTCTTCTAGCTCTATTCTCATCCTCCTTGGTGCTTGTTTTACTGGGGTAATATCCGGGTTAATTGACAAGTTGTGAACAACAACTTCTAGACTAAGACCGGGCATTTCTTTACATGTCCATGCAAAGCAATCACTGAACTCATGAAGGAGTGTTTCCATTTGGTCCCTCTCCTCTTGAGAGAGTTGCGCACTTATGTAGGTGGGCTTAACATCTTCTGTCGATCCAAGATTGATCTCAATCAATTCATCGCAAGTAGTCTGCCCTCCATCTTCTAGTTCTTTTGGTGCCTTTTTGAACTCTTCTTTTTCCTACTCTTGCTCTGCCATATCTACTTCGCATATTGCTACCACATTGCAAGTGTGAGATTCGTGAGGCTCTTCGTCTGGCTCTTTATATCCCAAACCACGAGTATTAGAGATTTTCCCGTTTGGTAATACAATATTATGTGGTTTTGGATTCCAGAACTTTTCAAATTGACGCAACTCACTTTTTAGTCGAGGCTTTAAGCAACCATATTTTTCTATGAGATTTTTCAACTTTGATGGGTAGTAAGCGAATGGGGGAACTTCGACATGTTGTAGTGATTCAGGATCATTCTCTTGGCCCATCTTAGTACGGTGAATTTCATCTAATTGGTAGAAGTGTATGGGTTTATGGACAAAAAGTTTTCCCTTGGCATATTCTCCTTTTGCAGGGACGATAAAGGTTTTCATTTCTAAGATTTGAGAAGTCTTGAGAGGAACAAAACCTTTAAGACATCCATGAGGAACCCTTAAGACTTCTATTTCGTGTTCGATTACATCTCGATACAACACCAATCTTTGAGATGAACACTCTTTTCCATGGGTTTCGACCATGTCACACGCAGAGGTTGAATAGTTGCTTGTCTCTGATTCAGAATCACTCCCAAAATGGGGGCATATGGATAGAGTTGCTTTCTTCAATTTTCGAATGATTGAGTTCTTCAGTGACGATTTCGAAGGCTGCGTCATTGATTCTATGAAATAGCGTGCATCCTCATATTTGACTTCATGCACTGAGAAAGGCTGAATGTCTCCATCAATGCGTTCTTCACCACTCTCCCTTAAGTATTTTAAGCATTGGTGTAGAGTGGACGGGACCATATGGTTCTTATGCAGCCAAGGCCTCCCAAGCAACGCCTTGTATGCGGTGTCGGTGTCAATGACATGAAACTTGACTTTAGTCTTCAGATCATTAAATTGTAGTGGCAAGTGTATGGAGCCTAGGGCTTTCTAACTATGCTTGTCGAACCCTTGGATAATGATTTTTTCAGTTGACAAGTGAACAACATCCAGAGAATGACTTTTTAGGGTTCGCAATGTTATGATGTTAATTGACGACCCCGAGTCAATCAAGATTCTATTCACCTTCATCCCCTCCACATCTCCAGTCACATACAGCGGTCGATTATGCTGCGCAGTCCCCAACAACATGTCCTCATCAGTAAAGGTGATGGATGATGTCGTATACGCATGTAATGCCTCTTTTATATCAGCCTCTAGGAAGAATGTCTGGAATTTTTGAGGGTTTTGGAGGGCATAGACAAGGACATCTCTCAATTCCTGCGACATCATCAAAGCATCATATATGCTGAGAAGAGCGGGGACTTTTCTCAAATGCGACAGTATATTATACTCGGGAGGAGACTGTCACGCCCCGACAGGAAGCCGACTATTTCTAGCTAGGGTTCCCCACGGAGTAACAATATTGATAGGAACCAGAGAACTACAATAATCACCATTCATTTATTTAATAAATAATCCAAATTTGACATCAACAGTTTTATAACACAATTTCTAAAAACATGCTATCCAAACTAACAACTAAAATAAAATACAAAAGGCAAACTATCTCAACTTGGGCTGGTACATAGCTATCTATCAACTCTATCCCTCCCAGAAGCTAACTCTGTACCTGGAAGAGAAACAAAGGGGGGTTAGCAAAAATGCTAAGTAGGAATCAACAAATAGGGTGAAAGAGTCAAATAACATGATAATACAATGATTGAAACAATGATATACAAATAATATAAGAATGTTGTGCAAATCATCAAGCTTGGCCAACAGATCTCAATCAAGAGCCGCACTCATTTTCAGAGTGTTTCCACTGTTGCTCATGTAATGGAACGACTGTCTTAAACAGCCCGGTGAATGTTGCGTCTAACATTTGACATCCGTAGTATTGTCTCGAGGACAACTGGCGGTGCCCTAACCGGCAAATAGATAGTCTGATACGTGCCGGAACTATAAAACACATAAATAGGCCACTGGAGAATAAATCATCCAGTCTAGAGGTCAAGATATCACGACAGATATCACAGATTTTCAACAGTTTCCACATACTCATATGTCAACATCACAGATACATAACCGTTCAGCCATGCTCATATGCCAATATATCAGATATCTCAAAACAGGTTTGTCAACCATTCATACAGGAACAGAATATGACCAAATAAACAAGATAATTGATATCAACAGGAATTTCAGAAATAAATCAAGCAGACAAAGCAATTAGGTATCAGTGTCAATCAATTCTATCATATGCATCAAATATCAAATCAAAGGATTAAGCAGCAAATTCTTTGACACTATAGGAAAGGAGTAGGGACAGATTCCTACCTCAATCGTTGTTATCCTGAATTCTTTTGAAAAGCCAGTAAGTTGTATATCAAACAATGCAAGCCGATTATTGGATCAACCACTCTGTAACATGAATTGTATATGAACTCTATCAATAAACATTCTAATTTGAAAACCAAAACTACCAACATGTAGAACATAACCCTAAACCTAGAGAACCAGTCTCAGATCATATGAACCAGATCTAAAAGCCTACTGAACCGAACACAATTGCACTGAACCGATCAAATTCACCCTGAACCAAATTAAACCAAGACTTAGAACTTAATTTACATGAATTATACAACTCATCTAAAGATACACAGATTACCATTAGATAGGAAATTTCATAAGCTTTCCAACGGCTACCTGAACCGGACCGAATTCAACCGAATTAGGGTCGAACCGGTCAGAATTCAAGAACTGAACCGAACTTGAAATTGAACCGCTCAGTCCGGTTCAAATCAATTTCAAAACAGCCGATGGTTTATTTCAAAATAAACCGAACCTAAAACTTAAATAAAAACTCGAACTGGCCGCCGCCGCGTCGCCCGACCTCCGCCGTGCAAGGCTGCCGGACTTTCGTCCGCAACTTACTCCGGCGAGCTCCCGAGGGCGCGTCGAAGGGCCGTTCACTGCCAAACTTCGCTAGCACACTTCTGACGATGAGGCGAGGATCCACGACTAGTTGCGGTGAGGTTTCGACGCATGGTCGAACCACCCGAAGCAGCAGAAGGTATCGACGGTGGCGCCGCCGCCGTCGACACCCAAACCCTAACCAAAACCCAATAGAACTTCACGAAAACTTCTAAAAAAATAGGCTCACCTCGCTACGACAATGTATCGAAGCCCAGAACAGAAAACACGCGTCGATAGAGACGCTGGAAGACTGGAACAGGAGGCGGCGCCGCTCGAGCTCCGGTGACGAGTTCGAGCTCGGATTTCTCCCTCCTGGCGGCACTTTGAGGCTTGAAGACAGGTTAGGTTTCGATTCTCCTCGAGTCGAACAGAAGCCCTCTAATATAGAGGCAAAGCGCATCCCAGACGGCGAGAACGCGGCGGCGAGAAAATCGCCGAGATCCGCGGGGAAGACGATGGGTTGACTCGGTCCCTAAAATCAAATGTAAACTTAACTCAATTATATTAAATCCGATATTATATTAGAAACGCAAATTGGCTCGGTGGTTAGACGGAGTCGCGTGCGTTCGAGCCACCCAGGGTCGAATCCTCGCGAACGCGGTTTCGATTTTTGAAATAAATTCAAATCAAATAAAAACTAACTAAATGAAGCATGGTTTAATATCAGAAACGAAGATTTAGTCGCAGGTTCGAGCCCCCGCGAGCGCAAATAAAAAAAAATCAAATTTTAAAACCTTAAAAATTTTCAAAAATTTCAGAAAGATCCCTAAAATTCCAAAAATACAAATTCTGATATTTCTAAAATTTTAAAATTTAAAATTACTAAAATCAAGGTTATAACAGAGACAGTTTCACCGGGGGCACCGCGTCGTCATCTACTTCCTGCATTTCAATTTGCTTTCCCTTGAGCTTTTCTTTTTCTTTGTCTATCGTTCGCTCTGTTATGACTTTACCGCTCCTGAGGTTCATGTGACAGGACTCATCTATTCGTTTACTATTTTGAGCGGTAGGCGCCTCATCGTATAGATAGGCAAGCAAAATTTCGTCTTCAGAGTCACTTCCTAAATTAATTGTGTTGCATATGCCCATCTCCATGGTAGCGACAGTTTCAGGATTATCAGTTATGGTCAAACGACCCATTTTTATTTGTCGCATAGCCCAACACTTAAATTCTTTGCATTCATCGAGTTTATGGTAGATCCTTCTATGATAAGGGCAGTAAATTAGATGATCCATGCATTCTGCTTCCTGGATCATTGAAGGGGGTAGTTCCAAGCCGAATCTCACTGCATATTGGAGAAGGATCTCGAGCTCTTCTTCGTCTAGAGGGAAAGGGTTTGGGAGGTCGTCTTCTTCGCCGGCTATCTTCATATGGAAAAATTTGTCATTTACACCAAATTTGATGACACCCCTGCTCTGGTTTGGATGTAGAGACTCTTGTATATGGAGCGCCTCAGCATCCAAGATAGCAATTTTTCCTTTTCGTGTTTTTTAATTGTTGGGATCAATTCATCCACTGCTTATAAAAGTCATCTTTGTCTTGTTGCAGGTAAAATGACGCTTTTAAAAGACTTAGCTTCGATTCTCTTAGTCTCTCAAGTCGTTCTTGTAGGACTTGTGGATCTTCATCTTCGTTTTGTCCTGATGATTCTGGGACGATAGATATCATTCGACAAGACTCCACTTCATAATCTTCGTCTTCCACTTCATAATCTTCGTCTTCCAAAAGTTCCTCCCACATTTCTTCAGTAATAAAATGACGGAATTTTATAAGTGCTGGCATATCCTGCTCATATTCTTCCAGTGAATCGATATATTTTTCAAGGTCACTTTTCTCCTTTGTTTTAGCTGGAGAGACTGTCTTTTTATTCTTCTTCTTCTTTGAGTGAGAACTCTTTTTCTTCTTCTTCTGTTTCTCATTCATAGGTGGACGCGACCCTGATGATATGCATTGTGGGGATAGAGGATCTTTCCATACAACGCCTGGCATCTTCTTTAATTTTTGTAGGAGTCGTGTCGTCTTCCTTGATACTACAACGTTCCACTCGTCACATCCTATTGATGCTGGCTCAGACTCTTTGGTTTCGACGATATTGGTTTGCTCAGTCAGGGTATCGTTTAATACTTGTTTTGGCAGTGTTATCTTTCCTGACTTGTACTGTTTCTCCACCCAGTCCTTAAACACATAGCAATCTTCTATTGTGTGCCCCAGTACACGATGGTAAGGACAGAAGTTAGGATCATCGGTCTTGTTAGCCTCCTTATGGCGCTTTGGCTCCGGTAGTTGCAAACCATTCTTTAGAGCATCTCTAAAAATTTTCATCGTCTTCTCCCTCTTGAAAGAGTATACTTTTCTTTTTCTCTCTTCAAGGGTCACTAGTTTGCCTCGACTATTTTCACCAAATGTCGGCACCTTTCACTTTAAGGTATACTCGTGTTGTGAACCTCCACCCTTTTATCCCTATTAGGAACACTTGTGTAAGCGACCTTGGAATCATTTCTCCTGGGTTCCTCCCTTTTGAATTTTGGGTTTGGTGTATTTGAGAGGGTATGAGGGTTTGTCCGCTCCAATTTTGCTACTTGATTGATTAGTTCCTGAATATAGAAATATTATTCCCACAAAGAAACGGGGTCATCCAGTTGTCGATGTTGCGGACCAACAGTTCCAAAGCTTGAGCTTGTTTTATTGATTGTTCGCATTTTATGCTCAAATTCATCCATCGCATAATATAATTAAGGACGGTTTCATCCTTTTTTCTTTTTGTGTTTGCTAGGTCTGCAATCGTAATTTTGTTGCTTACTGAAGCGAATTTTATCCGGAAGACTTCCTCCATATTAGCCCAAGTCTTTATAACTTCATTCTCCAAGGAGTAATACCATTCAAAGGCTACTCCCGAGAGGCTTTGAGGAAATTGCCGAAGCAATAAAACATCGTTCCCCCCCCCCCCCTGTATTCCCACATGTCACGACAAAGTGGGCCAGATGCTGATCAGGGTTGCCCACCCCATTGAACATTTTGAAGTGCGGTACCATATACCCCTTAGGATAAGGTATATCATCGTATGCGGAGGGATAAGGTCTCCCTCGTCTCTTCTTCGGAGCAATTTTGCCCCCTTCTAGTTGCTTTAGTTGGTCCATCACCAACTCTTGTATTTCCTTTCTAGTCAAGGTGATATCATCATCATTCAGCTAAGCCGGTAAAGAAGAGGTTGTTGGAGCGGCATTTTGTGGCTGTTCTTGGCGTAACATCATTTCTTGTGTCTTTGCCAAGACACTAGTCACCTCTTCGAATTTCGCCATAAGGATGTTCATATCCTGATCCCTTTTTTTTAGTTGTTTCTTGAGATTAGCGATAGCCTCATCTCGATGATCAACAGGATTGAACAGCGGCGAGGTAGTCATAACAGGCTCCTCTTCTTCTTCTTCCAAGATTTCTTGTCGTAAGGAGGCAGTTCCTATTTCATATCGCTGGGTAGGCTCCTGGATTACGACAGAAGCTAATCTTTTACCCTTAATCTTCTTTGTTAGATGTTGGAGGGTTTCTTCTTCAGAATCAGAGCCAGCTTCCTGTGCATGCTCTACCATCCGTACTGTATGAGTTGTATAACCCCTCATCTCCTTAAGGCTGGCTAGCCTTGAAACGCCTCTCTTTCCTTTTCAGATTATTTTGAGCCTTTTTATAAGTCTCATAAACCCTTTGAGACAATGACTTTTGAATAGTGATATTTCTAAGCTTCGGGTGCAGTTTATTCTGCATGTTGGTTCGCAACCGCAACCCCTCTATTAAATTAGAGTTCCTCTGGACCGACAGAAGTGGTGCAAACTTGTTTGCTACTAAAGTTTCCACTTTGGGAGCATAATGGTTATGCTTGACAGGGGTTAAGTGTTCTTTCTTGAAGAGTCTAGCCCTCTTCTTCCTCAGAGCTTGTCGCTCCTGTTTCTTTGTTTTCTCAGGATTCGAAAACACAGCTTGTTGAAGGATGCCTCCATTCACAGTTAATGATGGTTCTTCTTCCTCTTTGTTAGATATACCCTCATTAACAGCAGGTGAGGGTTGTTCTCTAGAAGATTCTTCCTTTCTTGCAGTAGACCTTTTCTTCTTTAAGGGAGTCTTGATCTTGATGGCTGGGTGATCTTTCCCTTGCCTTTGATGTTTTTAGAGTCCTTGAATGGCACATAAATGAATTCGGCTGCATCCAGAATGCAACCGAATTTTATGTTCCATGTGGTGTCTATCGCCTCCTCCACGAAGATGTTCACCTTGCTTGCCATCAGAAAATTGCTGCGCAGAGCAAGAGGAGTATGAAAATAAGAAAATGAGTTTCTTTTGTGAGATATAATATAGATCTCAAAGATGAAAGGAGAAGCCTGTCCCACCGGGTGTGCCAGAATTTGTGGGGTCAAAAAAAGTGTTACATTGAAATGTAATATGACCTTTATTAAATTCACCTTAAATTAATAAGGCTTATTGTTTAATGGGATCCGGCTTCTAAGCGCTCATTGTTAATTACCCCTAAAATTAGGGAACCTTTGATTAAGAGATCTATACTATGAAATGAAATACAAGACTAAATAATTTTATTCGTAAATATTATGAAAGTACATGACTTGTCATGAAAGCAAAGAGTGTTTGTCAAATATTGTCTTGCGACGGCTTATTAGGTCTTTGAACTTGGGAATATCCGACCTAGGCAACACAATGTCATATTGAGGAACTACGCCCCGACGGTAAACATCGACGTACGCACCTCCCAAACAATATTCCATTGTGATGCATTAAGGCATGTTGGATATTTGGATTTAGAAAATCATCCGGCCTTGCGGCTTATTGGATGTTTTGACTTGGATAATTATCCGGTCATGCGGCATGTTGGATTTGATTTTGAAAATTATCCGGCCTTGCGGCGTGTTGGATAATTTAATTTGGAAATATCCAGTCTTGCGACTTATTGGATATTTAAATTTGGAAAAATTACCCGGCCTTGCGGCGTGTTGCATAATTTGAGTTTGAAAATTACCCGGCCTTGCGACGTGTTAGATAATTTGATTTGGAAAATCACCCGGCCTTTGTGACGTGTTGGATAATTTAATTTGGAAATATCCGATCTTGCGACTTATTGGATATTTAAATTTGGAAAAATTACCCGGCCTTGCGGCGTGTTGGATAATTTAATTTAGAAATATCCGGTCTTGCGACTTATTGGATAAAAAAATTATCCGGCCTTGCAGCGTGTTGTATAATTTAATAAATTACTTTAACCTTAACGAACGCAACGTCATATTGAGGAGTTACGCCCCGACGGTAAACGTCGACATACGTACCTCCCAAACAATATTCTATCTGTAACATCCGTCAGAACACCCCACACGCATACAAGTAAAAATACGGGGTTTTAAAATTTTTTTTACTCTTCCATTAAAACACAAGAAGAAAGCGGCATCGAAGGACATTACTACGGAACTGAAAACCGCACAGAACTGAGTAAGATTGATTTACTAGGAAATAGAAATCCGGAAATCCAGAAAAATCCGACAGCAAGTATACTAACTTACTGCTGCACAGACACGCATATCCTGGAATAAAACAGATGTCCACAC
>CM050438.1:59604816-59615380 GCA_027562315.1 Costus pulverulentus
ATGGGGATCACAATTTGATATGAAGTAGTGAATATGGATCAAGGTTTATGTAGCAGTGGATGAGGATCAAGGTTTCCTCTGATACCAATTTGATGTAGGGTGGAAATATGGGGGTCTTGTAAATTTCCTACACTAAGGTATAAAGATAAAACTCGTTACTGATTTCAAGCACTATGATTAAATCTCAGCAAGCAATAACAATAAGATCACAATGCAAACACTAAATAATTATACTCTTAAACAACTAAATAGATATGCTCTCAAATTTGAAATGGAAATTCTATCAAGTTTGCATGCACTAAAATATAGGACAAATACGATCAATATTAATAAGTAAATTGCCAAAATTAAGATGCAACTGAAAATTAGGGAATTGTACCTCCTATATTTGATTTGTAGAAATTGAGGTCAATCAATTTAGGGCTCAGCTTTCCTTTCTCTTTCTTTCTTCAATCCTTTTTTGTTAGCACGTAACAGGGGGTCGGCTTTCAGCTCCTTCATGCATACGTGAAGAGACGTAGTGAACGATAACTCAGAATAAGGCAGCGTGGATGATTTTGGACGGCGTTGAAGGTGGCTGGGCCACTGCAATTGAGGGGAGGCGTTGAGGAAATCGTCGCCGGGAGGAGATTGATTTGGGTTCGGTGAGATTCTTTGGTCGGCGAGGTTTCTGGTTGGAGGGAGTTTGCCGGTGTTGATGAGGTACCTGAAGAAGGAAGTAGCGGGTGTTTGTGGAAGGGGGCGGCGGCCAGGAAGCAGATCGGTGGAACAGGGGCGTCGATTGTGGCCGGGCGGCTGAGGATATTAGGGCTAGGCGGCGGCGTGGAGCTTCTGGGTGATGAAGGGGATGGAGGAAACGAGCGGATGTTGAAGGCGGCGGACTCAACGATGGAAAGGGAGGGCGGCATCATAGAGGGCAGCGGGCGACTCTTCCGGACGACGGCGACTGGTGAGAGGGAAGAGCAGTGACCGTGTGCTGAGATGGAGATGGAGTTGGCGAGGTTCGTCCGGCGAACCGGTTGCGTCGATTGAAATCTGCAGGGATTTTGGGGAAAATAATGGGTGGGAATCGGAGCAAGCGTGGAGATTGGCGAGCAGACGAAGAACCAGGGAAAGTGTGACGATGGTGGCAGAGATACTTGAACGGGGAGAAGAGTTGCGGCGGCTAGTTTTCGGTAGAGGAAGATGGCGGCTGAGGCATAGGGTTGGAAGACGGGCAACGATGTTGGGAGGTGGTGGGCTCGACAGCAGAGGGAAGGGTGGCGAAGAGAAATTTGGACGAAGAAGAAACTGGATCGGCCGGTGTTAGTATGAGACAGAGAATAGTAGATGCAGCTAGGTTGGAAGGGTACACGGACGATGGGAACGTCAGGAAAGAAGAAGGTTTAGCCCTCACGGCCAGCACCAAAGGTGCGAAAATAAGCCCTCACGGCCAACACCAAAGGTGCGATAAGAAGCAAAGAAAATTTTTATTAAGCCAAAGTTCCTTTTCCCCTTAGGGATTACAAGGTTTAAATAGAGATTTACCATAGCTAAATTTGGTAAATCCAAATCCTAATAGGAATTGCTAAACTTCAAAATAAAATAATGCCCTAATACAAATATCTAATTAAAAGAAAAATAATAATAAATTCAAATATCCAAGCAGTAGCGGGCCTGCTTTCGTTGGGCCCTTGTAGATCTTCTAGGCCTATCTTTTATGTCCCCATCAGCCCTTCTCTCAGTTAAAGTGGTTCTGAGCGCAAAATTGAGAATTAAGTAAGAGCTACACTTAAGTAGAGATTAGGAACATACAATGGAAGTTGCTGACAAAAAGATTACCGGAAAACACAATAAGACAAAGAAAAAATTTTTCACTGCCTAGTCATCATCATACTAGTTCTCCTTTCTCCTACCCCACTATAGTGAAAAAAGGAGTCCTAATTGTCATGCTGCCGCTCGCCACCCAACTTTGCCGCCATTGAAGGCTATTGATCGCCTGCCCTAAAAAGATAACTTGTGTCATTTCCTATTCATGCAAATTTTTTTTCACATTTTTCTGAATTATTTCTTATCATAGAAATTCGGGTTCATATCAAATGTACTGAAAATCTAGGTTAGAGGTTGCTAAGAGCCTAATTAGTAAATCTAATAGTTATTACAAGGATCATGCAATTTTTTTTATATTTTTCTAAATTATTTAATGTCATAGAAATTCGGGTTCATATAATAGAAATTCATGTTAAATGTAAAAAACTAGGTTAGGAGTTGCTAAGAGTCTTATTAGTATATTTAATGGTTATCACAATGATCATGCATTTTTTTATCTTTTTTAAAATTATTTTATATTATAAAAATTCGTGTTCATATTGTAGAAATTTATGTCAAATACACTGAAAAACTAGGTTAGAAGTTGTTGAGAGCCTCATTAGTGAATCTAATGGTTATTAAAAATATAATGTAAGAAATTCATGTCACGTTCACTCAAAAACTAGGTTAGTGGTTTTTGATAACCTCATTAGTGAATCTAATGGTTATTACAAGGATCATGCAAATTTTTTTATTTTTTTTTTTGAATTATTTTATATCGTAAAATTTTGGGTTCATATTATAGAAATTCATGTCAATTGCACTGAAAAACTAGGTTAGGGGTTGCTCAGAGCCTTATTAGTGAATCTAATAGTTATTATAAGGATCATGTAATTTTTTTTATTTTTTTAAATTATTTTAAATCATAGAAATTCATGTTCATATTGTAGAAATTTATATCAAGTGCACTAAAAAAAACTAGATTAGGGATTTTTGTGAACCTCATTAGTGAATCTAATGGTTATTACAAAGATCATGTAATTTTTTTTTTATTTTTTTAAATTATTTCGTAGAAATTCATGTTAAATGAATTGAAAAATTAGGTTAGGGGATTTTGAAAGCCTTATTAGTGAATCTAATGATTATTATAAGGATCATGCAATTTTTTTACTTTTTTTCTGAGTTATGTCATACCATAGAAATTTGAGTTTATATTGTAGAAATTCATGTAAAATACATCAAGAAACTAGGTTAGGGGTTATTATACATAGATGTGAAAAATAAGAATATAAAAGTGTATAACTCGTTGTATGCCCGTAAGGATGATTCTATGTTGCTTGCTAAATATGTAAGTAATATCAATTTTTTCTTGTAGGTTGCTCTATTAATAAATGCAAGACGCTTTTAGAATTATGCATTTAACAAATTATTAATTTTTCTTGTAGGTTGCTCTATTAAGGGCATATTTCCAACTCTAGAGCAAGAAGAGCGGCATTGATTTAAAGAATTGGCCACTAACTTGCGAAGAAAATTGCCCGAAGCCATATGAAAGCGTAGATTGTAGCATTTTCACAATGAAGTAAATGGAGTATTTCTATAGCAATAAGGAGTTTGATTTCTCCCAAGCTGATATGTCAAGGCTTAAGGAAATTATGATTTTAGAACTTTTTAGAGGACTTTTGGAGAGTGATTATTGTAAAGTTTAATCATTTTATAGCTGTGTACAATGTATCTAGGCTATTTTTTTTGTTGTAAGGTTATTTGCAATGATAATCATATATTTGTGTATAAGGTTCTTTTGTATTGTACAACGTTCATGGATGTGATAGAAGAAGGTTCTTTTATATTGTACAAGGTTATTTGTAATGATAATCATGTATACGTTGTAAGGTTTTTTTGTATTGTATGATGTTCTATCAGATTTCATAGGTAATTTTTCAATAATGTAATGTTATTTTTTTAAAATTATTTACTAGACTAGTCCATAGTACCTCAAATCTATCTATGCTACACCTTTCATATACCACATGTCTCAAATCTTCAAGAAATCCAGCACTAGTGTGAATCTCATGGCTTAGATGTGTTACTGCATTATTAAAAAGATGTCATAAACACAGACGGTGTGTTGTATTTGGCATTACAATCTCAATTGTCTTTGATATTACTGCCGATTGATCTGTAAAAATGGTCACAGGATGCCGACCAGACATTACTTTCAAAAAGGTTTCAAACAGCCAAATAAATGATTCAGCTATCTCATCATATAATAATGCAGCACCAAAAATAATTGTCTGCTTGTGCTGATTCACACCAACGATTAGAGCAAATGGCATATCATACTCATTTGTTTGAAATGTGGTGTCAAAAGAAATAACATCACCAAAATAAGCATAATCTATAATTGATCTACCATCAGCCCAAAAAAAATAGCAATCTCGCCTAAACTATGAACTTCAATAGCAGAAAAAAAAGAAGGATCTTTGGCTTGCCTCTCCGTTAGATAATTCAAAATACCCTTCTTTTCCAGCCCATCCAATCTTTTTTGTTTCTATTTTTGAATATAATTTGTAGTATCATCTCTAATGAAACCAACATCCATATTACCTCCCCCAGACTGAAAATAATTATGAATATTATGAGCCTTCATACCAGATGCAGTCATTTGGTCTATAAGAGAACGTTGGAATGGTTGGATTTTTCTATGTGATCTAAGCTGATTGACCTTATTTGGACTAGTCATTGGATGGTTATGGTTGATCTGAACTTTGGATATTGTCCAAACATTATTTATTGAAATTTTAACATTCACTTGGGCCATACAGTTTGTTCTTGCCCCAGCTTGTGGTTTCTTGTTCTTGTCCCAGCTTGTGGTTTCTTAGTCTCATGTGTGGGGTGAGTTTTTTTCAAACCTTTTTTGCTACAAGCAAATGTTTGATACTTCAATGAATCATCTTTTCTACGCTCTGGGTACAATTTTTTGATACTAAATCCCAATCTTTTCGCATGCTTATTGTAAAAATCATATGCTGCATCTTCACTATTAAAGACCAAACCAACAGTTGGAACAACAGATGAAGATTCAGTTTCCCCAACTCTTGTGGATGCACATGCATCGTCTTCCTCACAAGATTTATCATTTGACCCCATAATACAGTTATACAACTGTATGTCAATAATGAAAAATTGTATGTCGAGGCAAAGTAAACTCAACGCTAATTTATATGTGTATCAACCCAAAATATCTCTTTCTCAAAAATAAATTAATCTCTATCAAGTAAAATTTAATTGTATCAAGTTCATTCATGTGTGCATCAATGAATAATTTCTATGCGCATCAACACAGAGTAAACTCAGTGCATCAACCCTAATGTGTATGTGCATCAACCTAAAATGCTTGTGTCTCAACCTAATTTAATCTTTAACATGACTGGGATTTAATTGTATCTAGGTAATTTCTGTGTACCAATGAGTATGAACTAGGAAAATATCAAAATCAATGAATAATTTCTATGCATATCAACGCAGAGTAAATTCAGTTCATCAACCCTAATATTTATGTGCATCAACCCAAAATGCTTGTGTCTTAACCCTAATTTAATCTTTAACATGTCAACTTTAATTGTATCTAGGAAATTTATATGTGTACCAATGAGTTTGAACTAGGAAAATATCAAATCCAATGAATAATTTCTATGCACATTCACGCAGAGTAAACACAGTTCATCAACCCTGATGTTTATGTGCATCAACCCAAAATGTTTGTGTCTCAACCCTAATTTAATCTCTAACATATCAAATTTAATTGTATCTAGGTAATTTATATGTGTGCCAATGAGTATGAACTAGGAAAATATCAAATTCAATGAATAATTTCTATGCACATCAACGCAGAGTAAACTCAATTCATCAACCATAATGTTTATGTACATCAACCCAAAATGCTTGTGTCTCAACTCTAATTTAATCTCTAACATGACTGGGATTTAATTGTATCTAGGTAATTTCTATCTGTACCAATGAGTATGAACTAGGAAAATATCAAAATCAATGAATAATTTCTATGCACATCAACGTAGAGTAAATTCAGTTCATCAACCCTAATGTTTATGTGCATCAACCCAAAATGCTTGTCTCAACCCTAATTTAATCTTTAACATAACTGGGATTTAATTGTATCTAGGTAATTTCTATGTGTACTAATGAGTATGAACTAGGAAAATATCAAATTCAATGATTAATTTCTATGCACATCAACGCAGAATAAGGTCAGTGCATCAACCCTAATGTTTATGTGCATCAACCCAAATTGCTTGTGTCTCAACTCTAATTTAATCTCTAACATGTCAAATTTAATTGTATCTAGGTAATTTATATATGTACCAATGAGTATGAACTAGGAAAATATCAAAATCAATGAATAATTTCTATGCACATCAACGCAGAGTAACCTCAGTACATCAACCCTAATGTTTATGTGCATCAACCCAAAATGTTTGTGTCTCAATCCTAATTTAATCTATAACATGTCAAATAATTTCTATGCACATCAACATAGAGTAAACTCAGTTCATCAACCCTAATGTTTATGTGCATAAACCCATTTGGTGCATAAACACATTTAGTGTATAAAGACATTTGGTCTATTTCGTCAATGAAAATGTAAACTATACATCAACGATACTTGTCTATATGCATCAATCATAAACGTATGTGTATCAATGAAAAATCTTTACCTGTTGCTTGGTAGTTAGTCGGAGATGAAAGTCGGAAGTGTTACAGCAAACTCGCCAGAGATGACACCTATAATACACAACAATGTAGAAGCTTAAAGAGTTTTGCCGGAGAGAGACACGAATTGCTAGAGAACATAAAACAGATGTCACGAGTCGAAAAAGAGTTTTAACCACGTGCTTTTGGGAGGAAATGAAATTGCAATAGTAAAAAAAACTTAACCTGGGTTACGCTAGCGCCGGCAGCTAATGGGAAAGTTTGCTATGAGATCCGTGTCCATCAAGATTTGGATCGAACGATGATTAGGGTACCCAACTTTAAAAAAAATTACTAGGTACCCAAGTTAAGCCATTTGTTCCACTTTCTTTCTATTTCTACTTTGTTATTTGTGTGGAGCCAGTGGGTTCGAGTCCGAGATAACCTCTTCTTTGGGTTTGTGGGTTTTTCTCCTTCTCGGCTTTTTTGGGTCGTGCTGACGCTTGTGTTTTCTGTGCCCTGTCTTGTGTGTGTACGCCTGTGTCCACGTCTAGTGGTTTCTACTATTTTACTTCTGGGAAAGGCTTGTTTTGTGTGTGCGTGTTTGTTTATCCCATACGTGGGAGCTGTTGGCTGTTGAGTTCTATGGGCCTCCCTCTTGTCTGCTTCAGCCCCTTATTTGAAGGGAAAAATATTTATTGCCGCTTTTGTTTGGTAGTTTTTATTTTTACGGGCGTGACAATAGTTGTGTGAAATATAATCAAAAGTTGAAGCATCATAGGTATGAGATTTCAATAATTATATAGCTTCATGTCCTTGATGTTTATATGGTCAATATAGCTCCCAAATAATTAAACGAGACTTGAAAGGTAATCAAATATTTATTATATCTAAATAAATGTTCATTAATTTGATTTTTAATTACAACATATTATTTAAAATTCCCAAAAGGATCAAAAACCTCAATGATCATAGAAATTTATGATCTAATTTTACTTGTAGAACCAAACATTAGTTTGTTCTACAAATATGTAAAATATGGACAAACTGAAGGTGTTAACTGGCTATTTATATACACATCAAATTTCTTAATATTTGATTAGTGGTAAAAAAAAGTATCTAAGACTTGAGTAGCGAACAAATATTCTTCCTATATTGAATAGTCATCATGGAACTTCACAACATAAATTTGATTCATGGTTTGAACTAGGAAAAATCATTATTGTAAACAATAAATTGAGTACAAAACTAAAATAACAAGAAATAGTTATGAATTTGTTACTAAAAGAGGTAATTAAGTAAGAATGAGATATGTTACTTGTCTAAAAGGTAAGGCCATGTTTACTTGGGCTAGTGATGAACTAAAATGAAAAGGAGTTGTGTGGTCTTTGGTCACATATAGGAAGCGTATTACCAGTGAAACCATACGAGAAATTTCATACTGTCGCAATCCTCAATTAAGAAATATGTTCCCCCCGTCATGAGTTGAACGTTTTAGTTAGGCTAGCATTGCAAAGTTAAATACACATAAATCAAAACGAATTTCCAGTGTGATCATAGATGAAATCAGTGCTGAAAAACTCATCATTCTAGGTCCTCTCTACTAATATTGAAGGTATTCAAATTCAGATTACAGTCTCTTTTTTTTATTAAAACGATTGCAACTTATTTTATGGAATAGGAAACTTGTCGTGGAGAAAGATAACGGCATCGGAAGACTTGCTCTGGGGTCAAATTACGAAACTGTGTGTCCAATGTTTGAATTAATCAAGCTGAATCGTCATCCTTTAGAGGTGCTGTTTTATGTAAATCATGCTCAATCTTGTCCAGAAACTGGAGCACCGTCTTGATGCTTTCATCATCATCTGTGGACGCAACAATCAGAGATGCTTACTGATGTTAACATCAAATTATGCAAGGTCGGGAATATGCAAAGTGATTCAGTAGAATTTATTAAAACTAATAAACACACACTCACCAAGCCTGGGGACAGTGTGGCCCTTGGGGTGGCGGACTACAACTGGATCTGTGAAGCTCTCCAGCAGCTGCAAACCGTTCTTTTTCAGGAAGTCCTTATCACCTGCCATAATAATTCAGATTTAATTGCTTGATTAAGTTTATACCAAACAGGAAAAAGTAATGAATGGTTTTGTTACCTATGAAGTGAAGCGAGATGCAATCCATCTTAGCAGGGTAGACCCTTTCGGCCACTTCCGCTGCCTTAAACATCGCGCCTCCCATTATTATCAAGTACTTCACCTTGGGCACCGTCGACAGCGCCGATCCCTGTCATGTAATAATTTTGGGGGAAAAAGTGATCAACTACTTAAAATATGAATAAAGGGGGGCAGAGTTTGGAATTGAATACGGAGGATATCGATCTAGAAATCAATCTGTATGTATAACCTTGCATTGCAAACCGGCAAGCGCAGCAGACAGAATCGAACCCTAACCAGATGAATTCCATAGTTAAGCTTTTCCTTTCTTAAAATATAAATCTACAGTGCGTTACATGTGACGTTTATTTATTTGTTCACCTGAGAGAAACCCATCAGGCCGTCGAACGGCCCTTGCTCGATCATTATCTCCTCCACGCGGGCAAAAGCTTTGTCAAGATTCGGGTACACCATAAATTCCTAATTTCAAGAATCCCACATACAAAAATCAAAATTATAAATTAACAACTTAATTAAGGTTATGGAGAGAGAGAGAGAGAGAGGCCTGTAACCTTATCGTACTGGTACCACTCATAGTAGGGGGGAGGAAAGATGCCTTGGACCTCGGACTTTCCGCCGGCAGGGAAGGGGGCGTCCGGGAAGACCAGATCGAGGCGGGAGAGGACCTCCTGCGGCCACTTCGCCTCCAGCTGCGCCCTCATGATTTCCCCGCTCGTTCGAAACCCGTGAAGGCACAGGAATCGCGGCTTACGCCGATCGCCCGCTGGCTGTTGCTCCTCCTGGATGCTCCCCATCGTCGTCGCCTCCGATGCCTTGGATTCGCCAAGGCGGCAGAGGGGAAGCCCATCTCCTCCTTATAGGAGGCGGATTACCGGTCAAGATCGATGTCTCAATCGGGGAGTTGTTGGATTTGGGGGTCGGTAACACCGTAACATGGTGGGTGGAGTATTATTTCAACGTTGAACGGCGTCGCCTCCTGCGGGACCAGGATAAGCGGCTAGGAGATTCCGCGGTGCATCTTACGTGGCCCAAACCCAAAAGTCGGTCTACCATCTCCAGAAGAAGGAATGACGGAGCGCCGAGCGAGACCCATATAGTGCATGGTCCAAATGGACAGAGCACAAATGGTCAGATAGAGATGGCGGCTTGTATGGGTCAGATAGATAGAGATGGCGGCTTGTATGGGTCAGGACAACTGATGGTAGGTATATGAGGTAAGTCAATTTGATTCCGCCGTTCACCAACCATAGTTGCTTTGTGATTCGTGAAATATAGGATTTGTATGTTTCTGATATTACGAAGATTATGTAACACATGATATCAGGTGTAATAAATCATAGTTTATTACATAAGATAATTTGTATGAATATAATTTTGTGCTTGCCTCTACTAACATAAGAAAACTTGTATGAATATAATTTTGCCCCTATATATACTAGGTCCTGAAGCCGCTACTTAGAGGAAGCCCTCTGCCCAATTTTTAGACATCCGAGTAAGCAAAATTTGATGGCACAAATTTGGTATGTTTATTTTTATTATCACTATTTGTTATTCTAAATTCATATAAATGATCTTTTATCTCTAATTAAAGTTGTCTTACTTGTGGTATCAAAACCATGTTGTATGGATTCAGTATACAAATGCTTATTTCTCATAAGCATTGATCATTGTGTTGTATGAATTGGTTTATGATTCATTTGTTGAACCATAAAATTTCATAATAAAGGATAAGGTCAAATTTTATTTTTGACTATAAGTAAAATCAGGAAAGATTAGTGCTCCCTGCCTTTGCTATTTTATGATGATCTACCTCCTAGATGTGGGAATTATTTTACACAAGCAATGAAATATGTCAATAAGCATGCAGCCTTTGCTATTTTATGATGATCTAC
>CM050438.1:59624535-59650400 GCA_027562315.1 Costus pulverulentus
CTTGCAAACAAATTAGGCGCACTGCATTTCGCAATTGGTTCCATCCGCATTTGCCAATGGCTTCCGTTCAGCCGCTCGTCTTTCCCGTCTCCGCCGGCGGAGCTGCCTCCGCCTCCACAGCATCCGCTCCTGCAGTCTCCGTCCCCGCCCTCAGCTTTTTCCTCTCCCGGCTCTCACACGCCGCCCGCCGCTCTCTCGCCCACCGCCGCCCCTGGTGGGAGCTCCTCGACCGCTCCGCCTTCACCCGTCCTGACAATCTCTCCGATGCCGCCTCCCGCCTTCGCAAGAACATCACCTACTTTCGAGTCAACTACCTTGCCCTCCTCGCCGCCGCGGTCGCCCTCTCCCTTCTCTCCCACCCCTTCTCCCTCCTTCTTCTCCTCGCCCTCCTCGCTGGATGGTCCGTCCTCTACCTCTTCCGAACCCCCGATGCCGCCCCTCTCATCCTCTTCCGCCGCCAGTTCTCCGATCGCCAAGTCCTCGCCTGCCTCATCCTCCTCACCGTCTTCGTCATCTTCCTCACTTCTGTTGGGTCCCTCATCGTCTCTGCCCTCACGGTCGGTTCCGCGTTCGTATGCGTACACGGTGCCCTCCGCCTGCCAGAGGACCTATTCCTTGATGACCAGGATCCCGGTGGCCCAGCCGGAGGTTTCTTGTCGTTCCTTGGCGGAGCCGCTGCCTCTTCCGGATCTGTCGTCCACATCTGATGTGGATCTGACGACGATCCTATGCATCGATCGCAACCTGCTCGATTGTGAGTACCAGTTGGGTGAGTGGAAAATAGCGATTGGCGGATCTAGGGTTTTTTGTACTCACATTCTTGTCGAAATTGATTCATACTATGCTGGATCTATGCTAACTATTCGGATGATGGATGCTTAAACTTTTTCCATCTTTTACATAGTGTTTACTAGAAGAGAAAAAGGATGGAAAGGAAAGAAAAAAGACTTTTCCTTAATTTACCGAGACGGAAAGAAAAGCTGAGAAGAAAAAACGAAGGAAAATTTCCCTCGTTTTCACTATTAAAGAATGATACAATGTCCATTCACATACAAAAATTTCATTAAATAGAATGAAATTCAACATAATATAATCAAAAATCCCGATATCACAATTCGAATTAATCCAAGAGAATGAAAAGACCAATTAAAAATAAATCTGACTTTAGATATGTAAAATCATACCACAGAAGCAAACACCATAAATTTTCAAGCTGAAATAATGGTAAACGACCTCTTTATCATGTCGAGAAAATTCTAGCTTCAAAGAGGGATCTTTTTTTTTTGCTTCTCTCTCTCTCCCTACCACTCCTCAATTCCTCTTTGTCTACAACAGTTCATGTTCACATTCACGTGAAACCTAATTAAGAAAAACTTTTGCAGAAAAACTAACCGAGTCTTTTGGCCTTCACCTGAACTCAATTTTTTATGTCTCAATCACAAAATCTTTGGTCCAATTGACTAAATCAAAGGCAGAGGACAAACTATGAGGAGAGGATGATTTCAAAGTATCACGCGCTCACAAGGAGAATTAGAGGAGAAAACATCGTTGGTGCCACTAGGGTTTGCGTTCTCGCTGAGAGGCATACCGAGCATCTCCAGCAATGAAATTTGTAGAAGAGTTGTGCATCGAAGAGGAGAACATGCAACCAAAATTTTGAAAAGAAAGGAGTTGAGGATCGAGAGAAATCGATGATAGAAGTTGTGGCCTTGAGAAAGGAGAGTAGTGGCTGAAGTAGAGTTTTATCTTGCGATCACAGGGCTGTGACAAAGTCGTTGCACCCCTGTGATGACAATGAAGTGAAATAAATTTTTTGTTTAAATTTTATTTCACTTCCTTGATTTGTAAAATTCCACCTTAAGAAATATTGATGTGAAATCATGACTTTGATAGCATAAAAATTTTCTTTGGAAGGGAGTAACCCTCTAATCATTTTATGACTTAAATAATCAATTTTCTCAATTGTCAGTTGTTTAAGTAATGTTAATTTTGCCTTTATGATCATTGCACTTTTAATTATCTAGACATAAGTTGTTGTATGTTTTAAAAATTATAATATGAACTGAGAGATGACCTATAAATCTGGAGCCCTTTAATTAGACCTATAGATTTAGACTATAAAAGTAGTTAGGTCTTAGTAATCTAATTACTAAAATTGATTCTACTTGTAATTAGTCTAGTTTTTATGATTGCCTTATTTCATATAAAATAATTACACCGAGACATGAATTAAATTATTAGAAACCCTTAGGTTGAACTTATGAATTAAGCTATAAGAGTATTTTAAAATCACTTGAGAGTAGGACCTATGAATTGAGCCACAAGAATGAACCTTAATTTATTAGGAACTTAAAAATTACCATAAAACTTAATCGCTAAGACAAACAAGTCACGAGAGTGAAGATTGGAATAGTGCGAGTTTGGCATCCGAGAGGAGGCAACTCTATTTTAGGGTAATTTCTCCATAATAAAATCTAAGCAATTGACATAGATAATTATTATATATTTTGTGATTAAAAATTAATATAGTGAAACCTTATCCTGATTTTTTTCCTCCTGCATTCATTTAAAATTGTTTGTTTTAATTTCATCTTAAAAATTACCAAATTGCTCAGCTAGTAAAAACATAATTTATTTGCACTTAACACGTAGGTCCATGTAGGTTTGATATCTTTTATTACTTCGATGTATTCGTACATTTGTGGATACATCAAAGACCAAGGCTTTGATTCTTTCTCTTATGGCTAGCACTAAGCATGAAATGAGGTGATCTGTAAGGGGTCACTATTTGGATACTAGTAGAGGGTGGACACTTATGCACCTATATCTTGTCAATGGTCAATGCCAAGCACACTTTAAGTGTAAAATTCCTATCTTATCCTTTGTGTCTTATCTCACATAGATTCTCTAGGAATGAAAAATTGATTTCTAATAGTTTTTCCACTACATTATTATTATTATTTTTTTTTATTTGCTTGTGGTTTGTGCCAATAGTGGTATTAGAGTTATTTGTAAGCATCAAAGAGTTTTTTTAGTATTTTACATAATTTAGTCACATAAAATATTTTTGTATGTGGCTTTATCATAGAAAAATTAGTAATCATAAGCAAATTTTTTTAGATAATTTTTGTCATGTTTTATGAATTTTGGATAAGGCCTCTTATTAATTCTGGATATGTGCCACCCTCATCTTCAAGGATACATGTCAAATTTTGACAGAATTTTTAGCATCCATTGTAAAGAGAGATGGGTAAATAAAAATATCTAAAATTAGTATAAGGACATGTGAAAATTATTTAGGTGAAAATTTTAATTTTTTCTTGATAAATTTTTGATATTTTAGGGTTGGTATAAAAAGTGTCATTTTTGGCATATAGACATATGCGCCCCTTAAATGGCCAAAGGAGTCCAAATTTTTCATAATCTTCTTTAGCAAAAAAATTAAATGAAACCAGACAAAAGTATTCCAACTATGATAAAGAATTTTGTTATTCAATCTCTTAAATATTAGAGGCACTATATGATCCAAGAGGAATTCATACTTAACAGTGACCATTAAGCTTTGGTTTACTTGAACAACCTAACTAAACTAGGCCTACATATGCTAAGTGGGTCAAATTTTTATAGAAATGCACCTTGAATAAAGTAGCTGATGCATTGAATAGGGTTGCTCTCATATTACACATGTTACAAGTCTCTATTACTAGTTTTGACCAAGTCAAGACTTTATATCATACTTGTCCTGATTTTGGATCTATCTTTAAGGAATTATCTAATGATGCTCATCCTCAAATTGAATGTCTTGAGAGATGGGTACCTACTCTAGGGAACAAAAGTGTGCATTCTATGAACATTTGTAAGATTTCCTTGTATGGAAATTACATGGAGGAAGATTTGTTGGACACTATGGGAGAGATAAAACTTAGGTTGTTGTTGAAGGAAGATTTTTCTAGACGTCTCTAGAAAAAGATGTGTCTAAAATTGTAAGTCATTATAGCACTTGCTAGGTATCCAAAAACACTAGTTTTACACACCTTTGCCTATACCCCAAAGACCATGGCATATAGGATGGACAATCGCAGCCTGCTCATACTAGTGTTCAAAGAATTCAACTACCCACCTCTCAAACTAGCCAATATATGAAGTTTCACCTCCCATAGGAACCAATGCATGAAGCTGTATATGGATGCCAATGAAAGAAGTTATCCAAGAGAGCCAATGTGTGAAGGCTTCTAAAGATGAAATTGGCTAGGGTCGGCAACAACTTGTAAGAAGATCAACACCCTACGTATTCAAACAAAACTTCATCCACACCATTCAAATGAAAGAAAGGAAGTTAAATGCAAGTAAGCAAACTTGAGGGCAAGAGGACAAAACTCCACATGTGAACATTGAGGGTGAGAATGGTTAAGGGCTTGTAGTTCTTCATTCCATCATAGTGCATTTGAATAAATTTTCCTTCATAGATTGTCTTAGTGTTCTTAGATGTTGTTGTAACCGAGCCCTTCTTCCATTCCCTTCCCTAGTTGGCTTCCACCATTCCTCTTCCTTCTTCCAAGTGCGCCCACCTTCTCTCTTGCATCCCATGAAGCTTGGAGTAGTGGAACCAAAAGGATTGTGGAGTACACCAAGGAGGAGCATTAGCGACCCATTGAAGAATTGATCAAGAACATACTTTAAGGACCTTTGTCTAGTTTATAAGATGCTTGGTGCTTGTATTCTCTTAACTTTTGTTTATGTTTGATTGTATAAATTATGTTTGTTCACTGTTTGAGATCCATATGCTAGAAAGGATCCCTAAACTCTCTCTACTTCAATAAGTGACCCTTTTGTCAATTTCCAGTTTTCTAT
This sequence comes from Costus pulverulentus, assembly GCA_027562315.1. Taxonomy (NCBI): domain Eukaryota; kingdom Viridiplantae; phylum Streptophyta; class Magnoliopsida; order Zingiberales; family Costaceae; genus Costus; species Costus pulverulentus. Next base: position 59,629,387 of record CM050438.1, read on the forward strand.
TATCAAATGTGCTTACTAAGCCATCATCATCAATAATATTCAGTGAGATTAGACTAAATCCCAAATTTGGAATATATCTCATATTTTTAATAACCATCTTATGCCCAAGATTAGTCTTGATAATGATACCCTTTTTTCCTTTAATAACTGAAGAATTTTTATTTTCCATCTTGACAACACTAAATCATAGTATTGTAATTATAAAAAAAAAATAATTCACATAATGAGTAGTATAGAAAGAAGCACCTATATCAATGATCCAACTCTCTTTTGTATTAATTGACAAAATATGATCAATGTCATTTGTTGCTAAAATATTAATATTACTAATATCGTTGTCCATTATAATAATAGTACTCTCTTTATCGTTCCTTTATTTCCACAAATTTTTTACTTTCTTAGTGTTTTTGAATGACCAATAATATTTTATAATATATTCTTTCTTATGAAAATAATAATATTCTATATCTTTTCTGAAAAATGACTTGATCCTAGATTTCTTATACTGATAAAGAGATCTACTTTTGCTTCTACTATAATTTTCAGACACCAAGTAATACTTGAGAGTTATTTGTTTCTACAAATATTCTTTTAGATTCTTCATTCAATAGACATGAAATTACTTAGCTCATGAATAACATACTATCTAATATTGCATTACAAAAGGAAACAATCAAAGTCTTCCAATTCATAACTTAGGTCATGAATAACATACTATCTAATATTGCATTACAAAGGGAAACAATCAAAGTCTTTCAACTCTACGGTAGACAATTCAATAATACAAATACATATAATTCATCTTCAATTATCATCTTAATTGAGGCCAATTTATAAATATAACAAACGAAGCTCACATTAATAGCACCGTTGAGGATTTTTCTCTATTATACCACAGGCAATTTTACAATGAACTCAGGATACTGGCCAAAAAATTCCCACTTTAAAGAAGTTTTTTTTTTTTCTTTCTTCTCTCTCCGAGCCACGCTCCTCGACTTCGCTTTTTCCACTTCAGTTGCTGTTCACGTGAACCCTAATTAAAACCTTTTTTCTTAAAAAAAAAAACTAATTCTTTTCTTATATTTGCAAGTGGATTCCACCGTAATGCAGACCCACATACATCAGCATGAAAGACAGAAAGGATTCTATTTATTCGGAACCTCCCAACGTCTTGGTCAGACAATCTCAACGGCGTCCCAAGTGAGATTTCTATAAACTCTTTATTATTATTATTTTTTAATCTTGTATACACATGCACAGCATAGGGTTTTGCTGCACTTGTTGAGGAACTCAATGATGGTTACAAGATAAATTACATTCTATTATAGGTAAAGGGGTTGGGGGAGCTTTCCATTGACTTGATAATTATATTTAGTTTTGACAATCACATGGGAAGATTCCGGATTCACAATCCACGACCCGTGGAGCTTCATTTATGGCCAGATCTGAGGAAGATTCTGGATTCACCCACGACCCGGTCCACCTTCCGTCGACACAGCGACAGCTAAAACGACAGGAGTAGACGGGGCGCTTGCGCTGCAAGAGTCATGGGCAGTGTCCCATCGGCAGCAGACGCCCATTGACGAGCGGTGGGTGCGAGCAGCTCAAATGGAGCAAGAGGTGCATCGGTGAAGACTCTCTTGGATGGGGGCAAGTGTGAGCTTGCCATCTCCACGAGCCGGAGATGGCGATGGCAGACTATGACGAAGGTGCCTCATCCTCCTCCTCCCCGAGCAGCTGACGACGACGAGAGCGTCGCCTTCGTGAGAAGAAATAGCATCGAGAGAAAGCCGTACTCCTCTTCCCTCGGACGAAGACTTGCGACAGCATGGTTCGGCGAGTACTCCAGCGCCGGCAAGGCCAGATGGGTGGGATGAGTTGAGTAAGGGGAGATCTGTACAAGGAGAGAGTAGAAAGGGGTTTTAGGTAACCATTTTTGGAGAATAATAAAGGTAAAACTTTCCCCTTGAAGTTTCTGGTTTTCCTGTGCGTTTTTCGGCCGGCGAACTTCCACCTTTGGTCAGCGATCTTTCAACGTCCAGAAGGGCGCTGATGAGTGAGGCTGAGGGCGTGGGCCAGAGGGTCCTCCCCTGCCGTAGGCCCTTCCTTTCTCGTCTAGTCCCCGACACTCACAACTGCGAGCTGCTTGCAGCTGCGTCGCGCGTTCAACAAACACGAGAGAGACGAACACACGTGGCATTCGAAACGAGGTGCAGAGTCAAAGTCAATGCCAAAATTTTGAAATCGGGAGAGGGAATGCTGACATAGATAGCTTAAATTGGATTAAGTTAACATCAGGCCTGACAGTGGTATCAGAGGGTAGAGACGGCTTTGGGGCAGCTTCGGCAATCTTGGTGGCATGAAGGAGGATGACGACGAGTGCCATCTCATTCCAGACGTATGGAGGTGGATCCGACGGAGGATCCAGATTTGCCTGCTTCCGTCAACGAATGCACAAAGGCGCGAAACCCAGTCGACGTTGTCGCATTGGAGATTAGAGCAGACACAGGAGGCGAGCAACGCCTTCCCTCTCCCAACAGCCAAGACAAGTGAGCGGAGGCTCACACTTGCCCTCAGACGACGACACAGCAGAGGCCGCGTGCTCCTCCTACTCCCTAACTGCGCCGGCTGCGTCGTCTCCCCGAGCAGCGGGAATGACAACAGGTGGATAGTGGAGCACTTTCTCCTTTCGTAGAGGTGGACGAGAGATGAGGAAGCAGAGGCATCTTCCTCGCGGAACCAGCAGCGGCGGCGACATCTCCCCGAGCAACAGCGACGATGTAGGCAGACGAGGGTTCCCGCTTTCCTGAGCACCAGACGCCGACAGTAGGCGAACGAGATTTTTGCCTTCCCCGAGCAGCGGATGATGAGGGTGTCGCGTCAGTAATACCCTCAAGAGAAAACAAAAGTGTTCATTATGAATTGAAAAATAATCATCAGAATAAAAAGTTATATATAGTACTTTGCACATTAGAGGACTTTGAGTAAAATAGGAGGAAAATGTAAGTGACATTGTGAAAAGATATTTGCTAGGTTACGATATTTGATATGTTAGGATAAGAGCATGAGACAAATTGCGAGTGGAAAGTCAATATTACTATTGCATCATGCCACCTCATAACGAATTATCCTGATCTTGGGGTGTGACAGCGTATCCCTCCACGAGCTGCAAGCGTTCGATAGCAGCGGAGGTCGCATTCCTCCACGAGTGACAGACAGAGGTCTGCCGCTTCCTCCCTCCTCCAAGTGGAGACCAACGACGGCATTCCGGCGATGCGAAGTCATACGAAGAGGAGAGGAGTCGAGCGTGTACAGAGAACTTAGAGCCAGTGACAACGAGTGTCGCTCCGTTTAGGTGCAAACGACGAAGAGGAAGAGGCGAGAGCTACGGATGCGAGCTCCTCACATGAGGATCCCCTTTCACGCAGCAGTTCCCTCTTCCCCACGAGCGGCGGTGACGAGACTGTTGCCGCATCGTCACGACGAGAGGCGACGACTGTTGCTTCAGTTGATAGGGAAAATAGAGGTTATCCCCCACCTCCATGATTGCTTCAGTCGACCAGGACTATTGCCGACCAGAGGCGAGAGCGCCTTGCCGCTCTCCACCCAACAGTAGAATGAAGGCAGAGACGGGAGAGAGAGCTCCCCTACTGATGACTAAAAAATTCATAATAGATTCTATATTAATTCATAGTATTTTTGAGCCATATTTATGCTCTTTTACTTGTTTTTCAATTTATTTAGTCAAATATTTTAGAGTCTACACATTTTCTCATTTTTGTTATATTTCAGGGAAAAACGATCAATTTATGATAAATTTTGAAGCATCTGTGTGCACCAATGAGTTCATGACGATGAGACGAAGCTGCCCATCAATTTTTGAACAAAATAGAGTTTTAACAAAGAATCACGGACCTGCCGTGATTATAATCACGGTTGTGGTCTGAAGAGGACGTGGTTAAAATCACTACCGTGATTATTTCGTTCGGTGCTTGGTTCTAGAAATTCACAGAAAGAATTACAGCCCAGCCGTGATTATTTCCAGGGCTGTGGTTTCATGGAGATTTTTCCACAAAAAGTTTCACGGGCATGCCGTGATTAAAAAAACACAGTCGTGGCTTTATTCCAAAAATTCACAGAAAGAATCACGACCCAGCCGTGATTATTTCCATGGCCAAGGTTTCATGTAGATTTTTCCACAGAGAGTTTCACGGGCATGCCGTGATTAAAAACACAGTCGTGACTTATTCCAAAATACACAGAAGGAATCACGACCTTGCCATGGTTATAAACATGGCCGTGATTCTAAATCAGCTGCCATATTTGCCCAAGTCTTTAGCTGCCCTATTCAATCCGATTTTTCCATCACCGAATTAGAAGATCCAGAGCCCTAATCAGGAAAACAAAAAGTGCAGAATTTTTCTATAAAACGAGGAGAAGATTTCAAGCCCGAAATCTTGAATCTTGATCAACTACAGAGAGGGAGATCGAGAGAGGTGCGGCGGTAGTAGGGTTCCTTCTTAGGAAGCAACCAAACCATCTCTGGGGATCAAATTTTCACGGAAGGTGCACCTAGTGGAGGAGAAGATACACAGAAGGTTTCAAATCAAAAGGAGTTCGATTGGAGGAGAAATCAGAAGAATCGTGGACACGGCTACTATTCAAAAGCTATTCTTCAAGAAAATCACGTGCTGTGAAATATTTCACACCCCTGTGATAATCAGTAAATCATTGTTTTACCTCTTTTCAAATTTTGATTTCTCTGAAATAATTTATTATTGTATTTCTTCTATCATGGTTGCATAAAAACCTTTTGGGACACAGGGAGTAGTCCTTCTTAAATTCTGTAATAACTAGATAACTTTTATTTTGTCAAGTTATTCTTTTGAATGATAATTTTACTTTTGTGATTATTGATCTTTAAAATTGTAGTTTTAAAATATTAGCATGTCATAAGAGTTTGTAATATGGACCGAAAGGTGTTTTACAAACTTGGAACCCTTAAATTGTAGTTTTAGGAACTTAGACTATGAGAATAGATCTATTCCTAAATCTTAATTTTTAAAGCATATTTACATGTTATAATTTTGACCTAGGAATTTTATTGATTTAGACACGATAATATGGACCGAGAGATGATTTTGATTGTCGGAAACCCTTAAGTAAAACCTATAAAATTAAGATACGAGATTATTTAATTTTACTTGAAATTTAGATTTAGTGATTAAATCTATAAGAGTAAATTTAATGATTTTGTCTGATTTACTTTTATTAAACTCTGAGTAGTAAGTCACAAGAGTGAAGACTAGTTCAGTGTAAATTGTTCGTTTGAGAGGAGGCAATTTCTTTATAAGTAAATTTTTATTTTTTTTCACGATAAGAATAACTGACAAACACTTATTATGTCTAATCATAGAAATTAAGAAAGATGAAACCTTAGTCCTAGCTTTCTCTTTCTAAAATGTACAACAAGTATTTGATCATTTGCTTTTGACTTATTCCATCACATATCGTCTGCTTCGCTAGTGAGAACTTGATTATTTGGTACTTAACACAAAGGTCTCTGTGGGTTCAATATCTTTTATTACTTCAAGGTATTCGTGCACTTGCGGACACATCACTTACGTGCAGTGGATGGGACGAGCGCGTCCCCTCCAAGAGCTCGGCCAGCAACGGTGACGAGATTGCAGTCGCGCCCCCTCCTTCCTTGGTGATCCTAGGATGTGCCCGACAAGTGAGTGCAGGCACAGAGGTGCCGAAGCTTCGGCAGGTCCAGTGCAGTGCGAGGGTGCTTGAAGGTGACGTGCACTGGGGTTTTGGCCATGGCAGAGACTGTGGAGAGTTGGATGCCGAGGGCAGTGTACACCTTCGCCGGGGGAGGGTGTTACGCCCGTGACCTGGTCCACCTTCCGTCGAAGTGCGCAGAGGCACAAAGTCATTGAGTCATCGATGGCTGAAATGACGGGAGCAGACAGGGCAATTGCACTACTAGAGTCATGGGTGGCATCCCATTGGCTGCAAGCACCCATTGACTAGCAGCTCAAAATGGGGCGAGAGTTGGATCGGTGAAGACTCTCTTAGACGGGGGTGTCTTCCCACGATAATGGGGAGTGCGAGCTCACCGTCTCCACAAGCCAGAGACGGCGATGGCGGATGATGACAGAGGCGAGAATGCCTCGTCCTCCTCTTCCCCGAGGCTTGAAGACAGGTTAGGTTTTGATTCTCCTCGAGTCGAACAGAAGCCCTCTAATATAGAGGCAAAGTGCGTCCCAGACGGCGAGAACACGGCGGCGAGTAAATCGCCGAGATCCGCGGGGAAGACGACGGGTTGACTCGGTCCCCAAAATCAAATGTAAACTTAACTCAATTATATTAAATCCGATATTATATTAGAAACGCAAATTGGCTTGGTGGTTATACGGAGCCGCGTGCGTTCGAGCTACCTGGGGTCGAATCCCCACGAACGTGGTTTCGGTTTTTGAAATAAATTCAAATCAAATAAAAACTAACTAAATAAGCATGGTTTAATATTAGAAACGATGATTTAGCCTGGTGGTTCGGTTGCACGCGAAAGGATTCGCGCGTCGCGGGTTCGAGCCCTCGTGAGTGCAAATTAAATTTAAAAAAAAAAAAAACAAATTTTAAAGCCTTAAAAATTTTCCAAAAATTCCAGAAAAATCCCTAAAATTCCAAAAATATAAATTCTGATAATTTTAAATTTTAAAATTACTAAAATCAAGGTTATAACAATATAAGGTTAAAAATACGGCACTCGCTAATAGTAAGTAAGAAATAATATTAAATTTTATTGGTAGGGCCATTGTCCAGAAATTTATAGGAGGGTACTATTATTATCCTCTATCTTGCTTTGAGATATGTGCTGATGCATAAATTTTATAAAGTTAAGTTTAAATAGCACATATTTCAAAGCAGGATGAAGGGTGATGTTTGCATCTTTCTTCAAATTTTCTAGGAAATGTCTAAGTTATCATACTCTATTCAATTAAACCCCCCAAAAAGGAACAAATTTTATTTATATTTGTTGATTCATATATTACACCAGAATTATAAAAAAAATTGTAAATGTCGAAGCAATTTAAGTATTTTTTTTTCTTTTATTAAAAAAAATTATATAAAAAAAAGACAATATATAATACGGGCGTTGAATTTAGGATGCAATTAGCAAGGAGGACGGAGTAGCCGTTGGAGAAACCCCATTTTACGGTTTTACCCAAAATTTTTAAAAAAATATTGTTGGTTTGATTTTTAATTAATCATCAGTTATTACTTTAGTAGCAGAAGAGATAAGAAAAGCAAACATAAAACTAGCCGTTGCATTCCACACTAAAACAAAAACAAAGCAATTCCTCCTCTGACTCTGAGTCTCTGACACACGCACACTCCCAAGTCACAATGCCAGTGTCCCCGAGGCCTTCTTCGCCTTCAAAATTTATGCTCTGTTCTCCCCCGGCACCGGCAGACAACAACAAGTCTAACTTTCCTTCTTCCGGACCATTTTCTCATTCCTTTCCCCCTCCCTCCCGTCGTGATTATTGCATGGATCAACCCCGCAAGTTGAGCTTGCTGCTGCTCCTCCTCCTCCTCTTATCATGCTCCAATGCCGCCTACTCCCAATGGGACGGGATCGTCATCACCCAAGCCGACTTCCAGGGCCTGCAGGCCCTTAAGCGCGCCTTCACCGACCGCCACGGCGTTCTCCGGAGCTGGAACGGCACTGGCCTCGGCGCCTGCTCAGGCGCCTGGGTCGGCGTCAAATGCGTTCGCGGCAAAGTGGTGGCGCTCCAGCTGCCCTGGCGCGGTCTCGGTGGCCGCCTCTCCGAGAAGATCGCCCAGCTCTCCGCCCTCCGCAAGCTCAGCCTCCACGACAACGTCATCGCCGGCCAGGTACCTGCGGCCATCTCTCTCCTCCGCGACCTCCGCGGCCTCTACCTCTTCAATAATCGCTTCTCCGGCGGCGTCCCGCCCTCCCTCCCCACCGGCTGCCCCCTGCTCCAGACAATCGACCTCAGCAACAACTTCCTCTCCGGAGGCATTCCCCCTTCTTTCTCCAACTCTTCCAAGCTCATCCGCCTCAATCTTAGCTACAACAACTTTACAGGTTCGATTCCTGCCCCTCTCACCCGCCTGCCTTCCCTCGCCTTCCTCTTCCTCCACCACAACAATCTCTCCGGTCCGATTCCCGATTCCTGGGGAGCCTCCAACCCTAATTCGCCGTACCAGCTCCGCACCCTAAATCTCGACCACAACTCGCTCTCGGGAAGCATTCCCATCTCCCTCGACCGATTGCAATTGTTGGAGGAGCTTTCCCTCGCCAACAATCACCTCAACGGCAACATTCCTAAACAACTCTCGTCGCTTTCGAGGCTCAAATCGTTAAATCTCTCCCATAACTCCGTTGGGGGAAGCCTCCCTGTCTCGCTCTGCAACTTGCCCTCTCTCGTCGAGCTCAACCTCCAAGGTAACCAGCTCGAGAGCCCCATCCCTGAAGCAATCGACGGCCTCAGGAACCTCACTTTCCTTTCTTTCAAGAATAACCATTTTCTCGGTGAAATCCCAGCTACGCTTGGCAACATTTCCGCCCTTTCTTGGCTAGATTTGTCGGAGAACAACCTCACGGGAGTTATTCCGGCTTCCCTTGAGAAGCTCACCAACCTCACCTTCTTCAATGTTTCCGGCAACCACCTTTCCGGTTCGGTGCCGCTTCTCCTCGCCGCCAAGTTCAATTCCAGCTCCTTCGCCGGAAACATCCAACTCTGCGGTTATAGCGACTCGGTCCCGTGTCCTTCCCCTCCTTCTTACCCACCTTCTCCCTCTGCCTCTTCCAAGCCAATCAGACCAAGACTTAGCACTAAGGATATCCTACTCATCGCTGCGGGGGCTTTCCTCGCCTTGTTGCTGCTCCTCTGCTGCCTTCTCCTCTGCTGTTTAGCTAAAAAAAGAGCTGCTACGAGCAAACAGAGTGCAGCAGCCGGGGCAGCGGCCGGCGCTGGCGAGAAGCCCGGCCCAGAAGCTGGAGCGGAGCCGGAAGCAGGAGGTGATGCCGGGGGAAAGCTTGTGCATTTCGACGGGCCGTTGGCCTTCGCCGCCGACGATCTCTTGTGCGCCACTGCCGAGATCATGGGGAAGAGCAGTTACGGGACGGTGTATAAGGCTACATTAGAGGATGGAAGCCAAGTTGCAGTGAAGAGGCTGAGGGAGAAGATTGCCAAGGGACAGAAGGAGTTCGAGGCCGAGGTGAACGTGATTGGGAAGATTCGACACCCGAATCTTTTGGCTCTAAGAGCGTACTACTTGGGGCCGAAAGGGGAGAAACTACTGGTCTTCGATTTCATGCCCAAAGGCAATCTTGCATCATTTCTACATGGTTAGTTGTTGATTACCTAGAATCTTGTTCCAACTAATGACCAAATATCTTAACTTGGGTATTTATGTTCAATGAGAAGCGCGCAGCCCAGACACCCCTGTGGATTGGCCAACAAGGATGAGGATTGCCATGGGAGTGGCTCGTGGCTTGCAGCATCTCCATGTCGACCTCAACATGGTCCACGGCAATCTCACCAGCAGCAACGTCTTGTTGGATGAAAATGCAAATGCCAAGATCGGCGACTTCGGCCTCGCCCGGCTCATGACCGGTGCAGCCAGCTCCACCGTGATTGCCACAGCCAGCGCGCTCGGCTACCGCGCACCCGAGCTCTCCAAGCTGAAGAAGGCGAACACGAAGACCGATGTCTATAGCCTGGGTGTGATCATGCTCGAGCTCTTGACGGGCAGGTCCCCCGCGGACACGACCAACGGCATGGATCTACCGCAGTGGGTTGCTTCCATTGTAAAGGAGGAGTGGACCAACGAAGTGTTCGATTTGGAGCTGATGAGAGACGCGACGGCGGGGACAAACACAGGAGATGAGCTGCTCAACATGCTCAAACTCGGGCTGCATTGCGTGGATCCGTCGCCGGCCGCGCGGCCGGAGGCTCAGCAGGTCTTGCAGCAACTGGAGGAGATCAAACCAGACGTGGCTGCAGCAGCTTCTTTGGTTTCATCCTCGTCCAAGGACGAAGGCGAGAGTGCGGCGGCCGAGTGATTTTATTATAAAATAAAGTATTGTGTTCATTCATGTTGGATAAGTTTTGCCAGTCTTGCTATTCTTTTTCGCTAGCGTGCTTATTATCGTAAGATAATGTAGGAATCTTTTTGTTTAATAAATTACTCATTCCTATTTGAACCCATACTTACCTTATTAATCTCACATATTTTCCTATTTTGGAAAATCAAAAACTCACATATAATATGCATACATGTTTGTTATTCATTGATTTTAACTGCTTCTTTCATAGCATCAAGCTACTTTTCAAATTTGTCACATTTCCTAGCTTGTCAGAATGAGATTGGACCCTTATTAATACTTAAGAGACATTCATTTTCGACCAAATAAACAAAATAATTACCTAAAATAGCATTACAAACCTTCTTAATACTACTTGTTGCATTTCACTTATACATCCGTCATTTGTAACTAATTCATCTATTATACTTTCATTCAATGGGTTTGGTTAACTAATTTGTTGCTCCAGTATATTATGTGATTGTGATATAACAATAAGAACAATAACCTCACAAGAAATATTAGATGGAGTTGTTTCCACCTTAATTTCTTAAATATCCAATTTTTCATGGTTTCCATTCTCATTGACTATCTTGATGAACCTAATATTGTCATACTAAAATATTCATACTATAGTTAAGACTGTAGAATTTTTATCTTTTGTCTTTTCAATAGCCAATGAAAAATTCACTAATTGTCCTGGCAACTAGTTTACTTTCATATGGATTACATAATCTTACTTTTGCTGAGTAACCCCAAATATGAAGGTGTCTCAAGCTCGATTTTCTTCCTGTCCACAATTCATAAGGTGTCTTAGTTACTGTCTTAGTAGAAACCCGATCAATGAGATAAACAATAGTTTTTAATGCAAGCAACTACAATGATTGGGCTAAATTATAATTATTCAACGTACTCTTGACCAAATTCATAAGATTACTCTTTTGCCTTTTAGCTGTACCATTTTGTCATGGTGTATTAGTGTCATGCTCTTGTTTACAGTAATATTTTTTTACGATTTCTACCCTTGAGTCAATGCTTGACTCGAGTCCAAATACGTTAACGCAGATATCACAACGGTCGAAACCGCTGGATTGGGCACGACTAGCGGAGTCGATCCCTCGAATCGACTCTCAGCCTGACTATGGACTCTGCAGAAGATCACTGCTATTCCAGCACGACTTAAATCGACGTAGACGATTCACCGAAAATCGGTGTCGTCGAGTCAGACTGGGTCCACCTGAACCCAAAAGAGACACACCCATAACCGACCGCATCGGATGAGGTCCACAATAGAGTCTGGACACGTACATGTGTCGGAGGAAACAGAGGGGAGTTACCGGACGTCCCACGCCGGGGAGTCAGACTCACCCACTCATCTGAAGATCAAGCCGGCGCTTGGCGATCACAGACGGTTGTCTACACGGCGTCGAACGCCGGGGACAGAAGGAATCCGGTCGGCTCCTCTCTCGCACGCCGGCGAAGAGGCCGAACGACGCTCCGCCGGTAACGTCACCCAAGGGCGACGGGGAGACCAGCGGCCTCGTCCTTCTCGCGTGTATGCGAGAACGACCGGAGGGAAGGCACAGAAGGCTGTATGTATGCACGCGTCTACAGCAGGCAGCCACGGGAAACCAGCGGACGGGCAAGCCGTCCCCTTTCATGCCCGCGGAGCACGGCTCACGTACGTTTGCAAGCAAGCGGAGAGCTGGTCGCCCTCATCTCAGTAAGTGGAACTCGGGGAGAGAAAGGTGTCACCCTCTAGCGACTGGCAGCATCGAGAGGTAGGCCGATGGCGGCTGAGAAGAGGGACGTCCTCTCCCACGTCGATGAAGAAACCAGAGGCAAACCCGATGTCGCCCACTGCTACTGCTCCCAAAGGTGGCCGCCGATGCTCCAAGCTCCACCCACAGTCGACGACTCCAGGAAACCAAATGTCGCGCGCAGGCGACGGGAAAAGGGAGGAGGGAACTTCACGCGCAGGCAAGAGGGCTTGTCCGGCGAGCACGAGAGACACCCGCGCACAGGCGAGGAGGGCTCGTCTAGCGAGCACGAGAGACACCCGCGCGCAGGCGGGAAGCGGCTCCGAAAGTTTTCGCACGCAGGCGGGCCGAGGCAAGCATCCTCATTTTTTTTCCTTCTCTGCATTGCCGACCCACACCTCGCATGCCAGCCGAGGCAAGCCCTTATCGCGTCAACCCACGCCGCGTCAGCATCCGCGTGCACGCGACGCAACGCGTCAGTTGCCCGTTGGGTGACTTTTGGGATCCGGATCCGGGCAGCGCCCGGTCTGATTCGCTAATCTGCCGACCCGATCGGCTATAGTAAGATGGGCTGGGTGCTGTTTGGGTTGTTATTTTGGCCACGCCCAAATTCAGGCCCAATGGCCTAACATTCTCCCCCTCCGGAGCAAGTCGCTGCCCTCGGTGACTCAAAGTAACGTCGGATCTCGTCCTCGAACTGCCACAGTTCGGACGCCTTATGCCATGTAGCTTCTTCCATTGGAGAACCTTCCCACCAAATAAGAAATTCTGTTCGTCGGTTCATCCTGCTATGTCCCAAAACTCGATGATCTAAGATCTCTCCGATCCTTTGGTCGAACTCCGTCCGAACCATTGGAGGTGCACAAAGCGACTGTGACTGAGTTGGATCCCCCGGATCCTCATGGAACCTCTTTAGGAAGCTCACATGGAATATTGGATGCAACTTTATCCTGTCAGGGAGCTTCAGGAGATACGCAACTGAGCCAACCCGACTCAACACCTCAAAAGGTTTATTGTATTTCTGTATAAGTCCCCAATGTGCCATCTTCACAGATATCTTCCTCCATATCTGTGGAGTAAGTCGAAGAAGCACTAAGTTGCCCACGACGAATTCTTCATCTCGACGTCGACGGTTTGCATATTGTTGCATTCGTCGAGTTGCTAGCTCGAGGCTGTCTCTAGCCTCTTGGAGTGACTCCACTCGCTCATGAGCTTCTCGTTGAGCCACAGGACTTCAAAATCTATAAAGTTGAAGTAGAGAACCAATTAAATAAAAAGATTAAAATCATTAGATCTGATAGAGGTGGAGAATATACCTTTAATGGATTTACCTAGTTCGATCAAGAACATATGATAGTTCATCAAGTTACTACCCCCTACTCTCCTCAGTCTAATGGAGTAGCTGAAAGAAAAAAAAACATTGTTAGATATGATAAATGTCATGATACTAAGTTCTGAAGCTCCCCGAAATTTTTTTTTGGGGGTGGGGGGGGGGGGGGGGGGGGGGGGGGGGGGGGACAGCTTTGTTCAATGAAAATAGAATACCTCATAAGAATACTCCAATGGCTCCCTATGAAGCTTAGAAAGGTCATAAACCTAATCTAAAATTCTTTCGAATGTGGAGGTGTTTAGCTAAAGTCAATATAACAGAACCCAAAAGAAAAAAAATTGGACCTTAGACTGTTGATATTGTCTTCATAGGATATTTCCTAGACTCTAATATATATAGGTATCTAGTAATCAATTTTGATATTCCTGAAATTTCTAATAATACCCTATTTGAGCTTAGAGGCATTACCTTCTTTGAGAATGTCTTTCCATTTAACATTAAAATCCTCAGCCTGACCTTGTTTCTAACTCTAATCAAAGTTATGAAATTCTTCATGATCAATCTGATTCTATTTCTCATTTTGATCATATTACTGAACCCAGAAGAAGTAAGAGAACTAGAGTTGTTAGAGATTTTATCACTTATATGATTGAAGATACACCAAAATCATATCAAGATGCTCTCAATTCTCCTGATACTCTGTTTTGGAAAGAAGCAATAAATAATAAATTTCAATCCATAGTTAGTAATAATACTTTGATCTTAACTGATCTTCCTCTTAGCAACAAACCCTTAGGTTGTAAATGGATTTTTAAGAAGAAATTAAGAACTAATGATAGTGTTGAGAAGTTTAAGGTGCGTCTAGTAGCCCAAGGTTTTCGTCAGAAAGCCGATATAGACTACTTTGACACTTATGCACCAGTTGCTAGGATCACCACTATTAGGTTCCTTCTTTCTCTTGCTCCAATCCATAAGCTAACAATTCAGCAAATGGATGTAAAAACTGCTTTTCTCCATGAAGACCTTGAGGGAAAAATTTATATGACTCAACCTGAAGGATTTGTCGTGAGCGGCTGTAAGGAAAAGGTTTGTAAGCTAGTCCATTCTCTCTACGGGCTCAAGCAAGCCTCTAAACAGTGGCACGAAAAATTCAATAAAGTTGTGTTGTCATATGATTTCCAAATCAATTACTTTAATAATTGTCTCTACTTCAATGTCTCCAACTTTACTTTTGTGTTTCTACGTCTATATGCAGATGATATTTTGATTCTATCTAATGACATGGATATGGTAACTAACACTAAAGATTTTCTTTCTAAACATTTTCAAATGAAAGACATTGGAGAAACATATGTAATTCTTGGCATGAAAATCATAAAAAAAATCAAAACTCAATTTCTCTTTCCCAATCTCACTATGCTGACAAAATTTTAGAAAAAAATTAATCCTTCCTCTTCTTCTACTCTTAATATACCTTTTGATCCTACTTGTCACTTAATTAAAAATCAAGCTTATACTGTAAACCAAGAACTCTACTCTAAAGATATAGGATCACTTCTTTTCTTAGTAAACAGGACTAGACTTGACATTGTCTATTCTATTTCTAGATTGAGTAGGTATACTAGTAACCCTAGTAATGATCATTGGAATGCCATAAATAGAATTTTCAGATATTTTAAGGGAACTAAAAACTATGTCCTAACCTACTATAGATATATTTCTGTGTTAGAAGGATTTTGTGATACCAATTGGATCTCTGATTCAAATGTCATCAAATCCATCTTAGGTTATGTGTTCTCTTTAGGTGGAGGTGCTATTTTATGACAATCTACAAAATAAACCATAATTGCTAGAAGCACCATGGAAGCTGAACTAGTTATACTAGACTTAGGCCCAGTTTGGAATTGCAGTGCAGTTGCAGCTGGTGCCACTCAGAAAAGCAGAATTGTTTGTTGTGCTGTAAGATTAAAAGCAGAACTGTTTGCTGTAAAAACACTGTACATTGCTACTTGAAGAAGCAGTGCTAAAAATTAATAAATAAAAACTATATAAAAATAAATTCATTAATCCAATTAACATAATTTAAGAAAATAGTCATATGAGGATAAATTTATAAATTACAGTCATAAGTTAAGTGCACATTTAACACCTAAAAAAATATAATCACACATTCCTAGATTCCATGAGGCTCATTGCAATTTGATAATGAATATTGTCCACCTCATTACCTTCATATGATTGGTTTTCTTATTCTTCATCAGACAAATTTTCTTCCACAAAATTAGGATCAACATCAACCTCTTAAAAAATTGCATCATTGCTTGTTATTCCCCTAATATAGTTCTACAATGTCATTGTTACAACAACAATCTTCACCTGAGTTTTAAAATTGTAAGATGACATATCATGTAGTATCTCCCACCTTTTCTTCCATTCACCAAATGTTCTTTCGATACAACTTCTCAATGAGGCATGTGCTTTATTGAATACTTCCTTATATCCTTGAGGTGGATGACCACGATGATAATCAGTGAGATGATACCTAACTCCTCTGTACGGCCCTAAATACCCACTGATTTGTGAATATCCAGCATCAACTAAATAATATTTTCCTATGATCATCATAAGAGATTAGGGTTAAAATAAAAATACTGAAATTAAATTTATACTAATGGAAATAGTTAGATACCTAGTGGAGGCTTAGGAAAATTGTATTCTTGGGTGTTAATTGCTTTATTTAAAACACGATTGTCATGAGCTGAACCCTCAAAGCCAGCTAACACGTAAGTGAGCTTCATATCAAAAGAACATATGGTCAATATATTCTGTGTTGGCCGACTTTTTCATCCAATATAACGAACTTGCTCAGAAACAAGCACTACAACATCGATATGAGTCCCATCAATAGCTCCAATGCAATCCTATAAATTGTAAATCAATTAGAGAATATTCATATATATATATATATATATATATATATATAAAGTTTAAATTAGAGCATATAGCGCCTATCGTTATATATTTGTGGAGGGATTGTTCTAAACTCATGATCAGCCGGTTTAATTAAATCTTCACCCAATTTACATACTGAATGTAAAACCTTATGGAAGATTCTACTAATAGTTTCTCCAAAATGTTGGAAACGTTCTTGTAGTCGTCTATTTGTCATACCTTGAGCCAATGTAAATGTAAAAATTCCAACCTTCTCAATAACTGACATATTCCTCAAAGGTGTTAACCCATATGAATGTTCCAAATGATTACACAACTGTATAAAATCACATGCCTCCATTCTCATCATTCTTCTACACTTTTCTGGATGGCCTTGCAATATATCTCTCATCCACGTCATACCAGTGAAATCGGATGTCATGCATGGTGACTTTGATAATTTAATATTGCAATAGTCCACCACTAAAGAACCAACAGATTTAATTGTCAACGAAGTGAATGCTGATAATTTTCTGAACTGTTCTATATCTTTATTGTCATTATTTTCATAAAAATATTAATCTGGTATGTCAGTCATGCCTTATAAAACAAAAAATATTTCATTAACAATTAAATTGTACAATCATTACCACTAAACAATATAGTGTCACCTTCTAACAATATCAAAACATGGTGTCACACCATCATTAACAATTAAATATCAAACATAAGCATCAATATGTAGCAACATCAAAACACAAATAAGTAGAGTATATATAGTGTCACTATCTAACAAGTTCAAAACATAAGTGTTATCATGTATCTATACAATATCAAAACATAGTGTCACCATCAAAACATAAGTGTCACCACCTAACAACATCAAAACATAAGTTGTCACCAACTCCCCACCTAACAACATCAACATGGTCTAACAACATCTAAAATCGGCCACACCTCTTATATAAGTTATATTGGAAATCCAACCAACATAACTTCTGTTCTGGAGTGTCTAATGGTCCATAATCTCTCTTTGATTTTTGCTCAAATAGAAGTGTGGCAAAATACCATAATTCATCAGTATCAGTAACCCTAGAGAGAGTCTTGAAGTCAGTCATAACATCTGTTATACTACCCCCAGGAGGGTTAATTACCAATTGTTCCATTTCAGTTCGATGTTGTACAATTTCCATAAATTTAACAAAATTTTTATTTAACCTTGATAGTTCTGAATTTCTAACTTTTCTTTTACCGTCCACCCTCCTAGGTTGTGATGCTGCACCAACATCACTTCTCATATCATCTGAAGGCAAACTACATTCTTCAATTGAGGAATTTATGTAATGATGCTCCTACGAATGGCTCAATGGTGTAAAGCAATCAACTCCGAGTGCCACTGTGTCCCTAAACATGATATCATTCTTACTTTCAATTTTTGGATGAATCCCTTTCTTGTAGAATTTTGCATATTCTTTGTTTACCTATAGATGCAATAATTATATATGTTAAATTGATTATAATCACATATTTAACCTTCATATTAATACATTAAAAATGTACCTCAATCTTTGCAACCCACCAATTTGAAGGTGCATCCACTGTTTCTAACTGGGAATTCCAACCAAGCCCTGTTTCTCTTCCTTTCAGTTCTTTCCATAGCTTATAATCAACTTTTAGCTGATCCCAACGATTCTTTAATTGTGCCTTGTCATACTTAATTCCAGTTTGCTGTTGAAAAGTTTCTACAACATACTTCCAACCTTAGACATTGAAGTGTGTGATAGGTCTCATACTCTTTTCACAAAAAATGCGTGTGGTGTGAAGAGTCCAAATAGCTTTTGCTGAGTTTCTTGTATTATGTTCCATCTATGAATAAATGATATTAGATGTTAATATAACTCAAGAAAACTCTAATGCTACATGCCTAAAATAGCTAAATGACAATACAAAAAAAAGGCAAAATTGATAAAAATTGATACACTACTTAGCTTTAAGCATGACATAATTGCAATAAGGTAAAAAAAAGCATCCTAGACGTATAAAAAGTCAACTCACAATCTTCACAAGCATCTTTTCAGAGGTGGAATGAAAATCCAAGTGTACATTAGGCACAAATTTTTAGCTTTAAGCATTGGTAAGCATATCCTAATAAATTATATTTTGCTTAAAGCATTGGTAGATACATCCTATTAGAATATAGGCCTTTCAAAGACATATTTGTGTGTGTTAACTTAGATGTTGAAACCACGCAGCCATCAATTTCTTAGGTGACCCATTTTGATTTTGGAGGAGTCACCTGATTTCAGACTTCAAAACAAGCCCATAAGTCCATGTCCTTTTTATTTCTTTAGGTTAACATTTTGGATGCTGAACATAAACTATGCCTTGGCTTTCTTGTGTGTGTGATTTATGTTTTTCTATAATCGAATCATTGTGTTAGAAGAGCTCTCCATTTGGCCCAAAAAAATGGCATTGGGTCACTAAAAAGCACCTCTTAGTTTACTAATTTCATACAACATATCACCATGATATACATTCAAGAGGCAAGAAATTCTCCAACCTCTTTCAGAGAAGACGAGAGCAACATGGATCAAAGAGTAGAGCATTTTTTATCACAAAGGAGATAGCTAAATAACAAATCAAACAGAATAGCGAAATCGACTCTAAGGAGAAAGGGAACTATTTGAAACTATAGCTAGGGAAGTGAGAACCAGTTGAGAACTAATGCAGCTATTAGAGAGAGCTAAATAACAAATCAAATAGAATAGCTAATTACAGTACCTGAAATCGTAGCAGGAAACAGCTTGCAACTTTTCCCTCAGCTGTCAGTGGTGGTTCACAATGGTTCATGTTAAGATGATACTGCCATGGAAATGCAAAAGCTGCGTGAAGGAAAAAAAGCAAACGAGAACTCAGGGGAAAGAGAGGCTAGATGTATGAAAAATACCTGGAATCGTTGCAGGAGAGCGGTTACGACCTGTTCCTTAGTTGCCGGCAATGGTTCACGTGGGAATGATGCTGTTGTGGAAATGGGAAAATCGGAAGGGAAGGGAAAACGAGAAAGGAAAAGAGAAAGGAGAAAGGGGAAAGGAGCAAGTAAAAGGAAGCCGCGTGCGTACTGTTCACTCGTGATTGGGATTTTCCGCCAGCAGGGAGAGAGCCACAGGCTTGAATCAAAGAAAAATGAGGGTCAAAAGAAAGTCAATGCAGCAAAGAAAGCAGCAAGCGATGTACGCTGCTGCCTTGCTGCGCATTCCACTTTTGACCACGGGCGACCCGCGGCCTACACAATAATCCCAAACACAGCTTTGCATGTTCTGAAGCTGAATAACTTAATAACTTGTGTTCTTCTTTACCAGTGACTTTAGCTTTAAATCTTTCAATTTCCATATACTATGATAATAAAGTTGTCATAGATTTTTGTCAAAAGAAACTAGTTAATACAAATTGAGTAGACATGTTAAAATAAGACAAAAATCCATCAAATGGTTAGCAACACATAACGTGATTTCATTGTCTTTGTAAAAACTGATAATAATCTTGCTAATTGTCTCACTAAAGGTTTGTCTCAAAATAAAGTGATGGTCTCATCTAGGGGAATGGAGGTTTATCCATAATGGTCCCTCCTACAGTGGCAACCCAATCTCTGTGATATGTAGAAACTAGAAAGAGATTTAATGGGTAATAACAAGCTGACTGGTTGGCCAAAGAGTATTAACTAAAAAATTTATAAAACACTATAGTATTTGTTGGAGTTATTATAAAACTCTAATACCCATTCCTAAGGTGATTGTGTACTCCTATATAAATATGAGGTTGAATATATAACTCTTAAAGAAACCCAAAGATATATCCTAAAAAGTACCTCTACACACTTTCTTATAGGGTTTCTCTTATATGTAACTTTTTCATATACAACTGCGGAATAGAGACTGGACCTCTCTAGCAAAGTGAAAGTTATATGAATAAAAAGATTATGTGCACGACCAAAAATGCACAACCCCATGTCACAAGGTTACTGTATCGTGTGTGCATCATTCAACATTAGGTCAAAAGAATGTAATTCAAGACCTAGTTCACTATATTTCTTCCACTAGAGTTTCGTGTACTAATTTGTGTTAAGCATGACTTTTCCCTAACCACATGATATAGGTATTTTAAAGCATTTTATTTTTATTTGGACTTTTTGCGTTTTATGAGGAACTGTTGGAGGTTAAGGGCAAAACCCAAAAAGCCAAAGTTAATTATTATTCTTAGTTTGTAATTAAGACCTAATTACAGTTGTTGTGCCTATCTATTCAAAGGCAGGCGCATATGTGGCCGACTAAGAATAGTCACTATATAAAGAGGTGTGGACTACCGTTCGGTATATATACGTACGCAGTTTTCTTTTTCTCTCTCGTGTGATCTCTCTCTTCTTTTTGTTGTTAGCCGCTAAAAGCATCCTTGTGAGGACTGCTACACTAACACGCCGACAGTAGTGGGTTACCTGGTTAAATCTTCAAGATATAATATTGATTAAATCTCATGTAAGGGATGAAAATATGCCTAAAAGACAAATTTTGGCATCGCCTCCTGGTTTTTAGTGTTAAACAACAATTTTCATAGATGTTTAGAGTCGGTGTGATTTTAAAAATAATAAAATAATCAACCGACTATGGAATTCGACGATTGAAGTTGAAGTAGAATTAATCACTGCCTAAAGTCGGTTAGATTAAAAAATTTTTGTAAATCGACTTTTTGTAGTGTCGGTAATTTTCTCTATATTAACGACCTTGATTTCTTCTACTGTAACATGTAATCGAAATTGGGTAGCAGCCCAAAGTAGAGGTGGCCAACGGGCCGGGCCGGCCCGCGGCCCGCACGGCCC
>CM050438.1:59650500-59669149 GCA_027562315.1 Costus pulverulentus
AAAAAAAAATAAATGCTCCCGATTATCTATTTGCTTTTGCCACAAATTTTAGAAGAAGACTAAGCCTATTTTATTGAGTAGAAAAATGAAAAGAAAGAAAAGAAATTAATTTTATCTTTTATTTTTATTAAAAAGACTGATTTTAAAGAAAAAAAATGAGAAAAAGGAAGAGTTTTCTCCCCTTTTGGTTTCTTCCCAAATCAGAAGAGAGAAAACTAATCACGCCTTTGCTCGAGCCTCCCTCTTCTTCTCGCCATCGTCCATGCCGTGAGCTCCCTGCCTTTGCCGTTGCCCAGTGATCCCGATCCCTCCCCACCAGCTTACCCCGCAATCCCTCCCCGTGAGCCCATCTCCCTCAGCGAGCCTGCCAGTCGCCACAAGCTCTGCTGCCCCTCCTCCTTCCCAGCCAGCCTCCTCCCCCTCGCTAGCCGCCGCAAAGCTTCGTCGCCTTTCCGCTCTTCCAGCCAGCCGCCGCCTGCACCTCCTTCCCAACGAGCCTCGTCGCCATCCTCCTCCTCACCTTGCCCTTGTCGCCTCGAGCCTCGTTGCCATCCTCCTCCAGCCAGCCAGCCGCCTCACCTCGCCCTCGCCAGCCGCCATGAGCTCCGCCGCCTTTTTGTGCTTCCAGCCAGCCTCTGCCTACACCGCCGCGCTTCTAGGCTAGATCGCCCTTGCCGCGAGATGTGATGCTAAGGACTGGAGGTGGTGGGCTGAGCAGACGGATTGGCGCTCACGATGAAGCGGCGAGAGAGGGCTTTGGCAGCTTCGGCGGTGATGAGGATCGAGTAGTATTTTCGCCAAGATTGCGCCCTCCCCGCGAGCTCGCCTCTGCCGCCACGAGCTCGCCTCGCCTTCGCCGCAGTGCTAGCGATCCTCGAGCTTTTGCTGCTTCCTGTTCCGTGCGAGCAGCGATTTAGTTTCTTCTCCATTCCTAGAGCTGATTTGGATTTTTCTTCGTTCCGCGAGCTTCTGCACGATGCCTAGTCTGACAAATGTCTGATTCAATTTTCACGTGATTATCACGTGTTTCAGTTTCTATCCCCTTCTTTTTCTTTCTTGTATTTTTTTTCTCCCCTCTAATTTTTCTTCCCCTCCAATAAAACACAGCGTAAGTTTTTTTCAAAGCAATATGAACCATATCTATTAAAAGATTCATGCATAATGGAATGGGTTTCCTTTATCGGAATTGTGTCTTATTATCGGATAAATTCGAATAAACATAGCGTGCAAACTAAAATATTGGTTATCAGGCAGAAAATATTTTCAAAAAACACCAACGCAGTGCAAAATGGACTGACTTGTAATTAATTTATGCACCAAAACAAGAAGAGAACGATGCAACCGCTACGTACAAATTACAAATGAAGAGAGAATTGGACAGGGAGATGCATATAATCATCGCAGATCAGCAGCGCGGGAGGTCAGCTGGCGGCGGTTGAAGAGACTGCATCTCCCCGACGCCGTTCTCGACGAGGAATGCCATTGCGAGGCCCCATGTGATGTGCACGTCTAGGTGGCAGTGCATGAACCACACCCCGGGGTTGTCCGCCACGAACCGAATAACCGCCCACCCGTTCACCGGCACGCCCACTGTGTTCCGCAGCGGCGGGTCCACCAGGTTGAACCGCGCTGCATCCCTCGCTCGGTTGAAGTTGCCGAACCCCGTTGCCAACACGTAGAAGTGGTAGCCGTGCAGGTGCATTGGGTGCTCCTCCCCCGCGAAGATGTTGGTCCCCTGGAGCACCAGTTCCACCACCTCCCCGTACTTCAACGGGTACACCCTTGTCCCCCTCATCGGCTGCCAAAGACTCCGGCTTATGTTCTTTGCCGTGTAATCGAATCGCACCGGTGGCACCGCCGGGAAGTCGGTCGTGAACACGCCCGGGACGCCGAGGTAGTGCGCCTGGAGCAAGGAGAGGCGCGTCGGCATCTGGAAGGAGATGTTGTTCATGCTCGCGCCGAGGCGGGTCCCATTGGGCCCACCGCAGCGCCTCCCTGGGGGGCAGTTGAAGAGACCGAGGCCGACGGTGAATAATAGGTGGTGATCGACGGGTACGGGGATTTTCACGGGCCCCGGGCTGCGGATGCCGGCAGCGAAGGCCGTGGCTGTGGGGTTGTCGTTGAAAGTGGGTAGGGTGGGGAAGGCAGGCGGGCGGGTGTTGGCGAGCTTTCCGGTGGGGCAGCCGGTGGGGTGGGCGTAGTCGAGGATGGCGGTGGTGGTGGTGTTGTCGAAAGCGACGCCTTGGGCGCTGGCGTATGCGTGGGCGGCAAGGTAGTACCGAGCGGGGGGCTGGTTGGCGGTGAGGAGGACGTCAGTTGTCTGACCGGGGCCAAGCATGAGGACGGAGGTGGTGAAGGGTTTGGTATACGAGGCATCGGCTGCGACCACCGTGAGGGAGTGGCCGGCGATGCAGATGAATAGCTCGTTGTTGAGGGCGGCGTTAATGAAGCGCAGCAGGTACGTCTGCCCTGACGCCACCGGAAATATTGTCGTCTCTGCCAAAAACAAATAAATGATTCGTAATTTGTGAGAATAATAATAGTGGAGCACAAAAAAACAAATGCCAATTAATTAATATTTAATTCAGTAAGTAGGTACCTTTGCTGGAGCATTTGTAGAGGTCACCGGGTTGGCCGTTGACGGTGAAAGCATCAGAGACATTAGGGGCGGCTCCGGTCTTGGTTGCTCGCCGGACTACACGGACCGGGTCCTCGTTCCACCACTCGCCTGTTTAGCATGCATGAGCCATAATACCATATCCAATTATAATTTTAAGAATATTACAATTACTTACCAAGGATGACGGGGTATTCTCCATTGGGCACAGGGAACGGATAGGTGGAGCCCAGCTTGGGTTGGATGATGAGCGCTCCGTATACAGTGGCTCTGAGCCATGAACTGTGTGCGTGCCACCACAGCGTTCCTTCTTGGTCCTCGATCGTGAACCGGTACGTGTAGCTTTCGCCCGGCCGGATGGGGCACTGAGTCACCAACTCCGGCCCATCGGCCCATGCAGTTCGCATCTGCCGAATGCCGTGCCTGTGTATGCATGCACAGCCAGAATTAAGATAATATGTATAAATAAAATAAACATTAATAATTAAAAATCTCAAGGTTTGGCCGAGTACCAGTGCAGCGTGATGTTGTACTTTGCACGGTTGACGACCTTGATGACGAGGGAGTCGCCGTTCCTTGCCGTCAGCGTCGGACCGGGAAATTGGCCGTTGACGGTGATGATGTGGTGAGTCTTGCACAGCCGCTTGACTGGCGTCGCTTGCACCTGTCCACGTCGAATTAGTCCAGGCGCTGGGCCTGAATAGAAGATTGAACAAACATTCGAGATGACTTACGATGAACTCATGGAATTGGACCTGTGCAGTGGCAGCAGAGAGCCATAGCAGGCAAAGCAGCAAGCTTATTGGCCTGCTTGAATTCATCAAACTAGTACTCTCCATAGGTCAGCAGCAGAGCAGTTATCAGCTCCCCCAGTCGTTAAATAAATTTGTCTTAGACAAGGATGAACGTTGAGAGGGATGCGTGCTTTATATATAGATAGACATGGCATGGAGGTGAAATTAATGGATTCGTTTGAGGTTGGAAGATTAGGTTTCGATTTTAGTGCCTGCTATTATATGTCTAACCTAAAGGTCAAGCTCCGAGAACTGGTTTGCAGGAGTCGTTGCACCCACTAGATCATCAAAATGGTGGTGTTGTTCCATTTTGGAATTAACTAATTAGATAGACAGTAAACTTTTGATAATTGCTTTAACTGCAACGAACAAATGCTTTTTGTAGATCGATCCAGTTAGAAAAAGAGAAGCCTGGAGGCGGACTGTTTGGCCATCTCTTGCAATGCAATGCAACGCAAGGAAGGAGACAGAGATAGATAGTTTACCCATCAGTAAAGAAAGATGAAGCTGAGGAGAAAGTACCAAAAACTGATGGAAGCCACTTGCCTTTCTTTTTTTTTTCTTTTTTTTTTTCCAAGGGAAACAAAAAAGGAAAATCGACTGCAGGTCAGACTTGCGAGTTCCCCCCCCCATTCTTTGTCTCTATCAACCTAGGATTGCGGGTGCTTTTAAAACATTCTATCAAATTAAGATCCATCTAGAGAGAGAGAGAGAGAGAGAGAGAGAGATGTAACTAAACTTTTCAACTTCATAATAAACAAATATTTAAGCATTCTTTAGAGAACATTATTAAGGTAACTAAAAGAGTGCATGTTGATAGTGAAAAGATGCATGTAGCCCTTACATCTAATTTCATTTCTTTCTATTAGTCTATAAATGGAAAACCTGAATTACTTTTGTGATGTAGGGTGGAGAAACATAAATCCCATACACAATACAAGGTGATTTTGAAAATAACAATTTTAATAGTATGTCAAAGGTTTTAAAAAATGTGATGTGTATGTAAGCATAACTAAGGATAGCAGCACTAAACATTCTTCTCTAATGGCAATAAACATTAAACTAAGACAGTAAAAGTTCAAATGCTAATCTAGGAATTTTTTTTTTCGGTACAAGTAACCAATCAAAACTTGAATGATTAGGCATTAACACATTGTAGATCCCTAGTTTAAACTAATAAATCCAAACTTAAGTGTAGATCTACCCTTCCAATTAACCATTACACACTTATAATGGAGAATAAAAGAAGAAGAAAATGTTTTAAGTGACAAAGGAAGCAAACATCGCTTACAATTGCAATGTGTACAAATGTTGTTGGGGAAAATTTTTTTTTTTTAAAAAAATTTCATTCTTTTTTTAATGGTCATTATTATAGCAGTCGCTTATTAGTGTTAAAAGTTATGCAAATTAACATGTATTACAAATCATCGAATATGGAATAGTTGTAGCTATTTCAGAATTAATTCTGACCACTGGAATGTGTCTATAAACGAGCATCCACCTCTTGCCTAAAATGCTGCTGTCCTTTTTTTACAAAATCTATCAAATTCACGAGCTACGATAAATTTAGGCCGAGCAGTGCAATATCCGCTAAGTAAGATAGATTTTGGCATGAGCTTGTTGGCTTGTTAGTTATATGATCAAGTCTCAAAAAAAAAGTTATATGATCAAGGAAATTAAAGCTTGTGAGCAATTTGCATATTCCTAGGAAGCTTTGACTATAACATTTCAATTTTGACTATCTGAATTAAGTTTGATTCAATTGAGCAAAAAATAGAGTAACTAGTTTAAAATTGTAATTCTTTAACCAAATTAAATGCAACATATTACTTGGTGAATAGAAAATAGTGCAATTCCCTTAAAGCATAATCGAATTGGGTGTGCATTTTTGACGGATGGCAGAATTTTGAGCAAAAGGAACATATGAATTGGTGACAAAGGTGGATTTTGATAAATGATTAAAGAAAAGAAAAATCAAAGATCGATTTACATTGTGATCTAGAAAGCAAAAAGTAATCTAAAGAAAGAGACGGATCTAATTTTGAACATGGATTCATAATATTGACCATAGATACATAATTGTAAAAATTTGTCGATAAATAAATTTAATTAAGAGATAAAAAGGGTTTTACATGGCTGAGAGCAATAGTAAGATCAATGACAAAAAAACCTCAGCCTCCAACTCGTTCATACATCGAATAAAAAAAATGGGCAATTTAACTTTAATCCTTTTAGGAAGCCTTGTGGTGACATCACTCTGTTTGGCCTTCTTTGTCGCCGCAGAAAAAAAAAAAAAAAGTGAAGGGCTAAAACTCTAATTGTCTCTTGATCGCCAGGGATTAGCAACAGTAGTGGCGGATTTTTGTTCCCCTCTCCAGTTTGAATGGAAATTTGTTGGTCACCGTGAATGAAGATGGCCTGCAACGAAGTAGCATTGGCAAACCAAAATGTCAAACCCGACGTCCTCGCCGCCATGGAGTAAGTGTTGTCAACGATGCCCATGCAAACGCCAGCGACGAAATAAGCTGCTTCAGCACCTCCATGTTGCCGACTCAATAGCTGCTATTCAACATTCTTTCTCCGTGAATCCAACATCTACCGATCTGAACTAGTTCAAACTTTGGCAATGCCTCCTCCTCGAGCATACGCACTAATGAATACGAGGATCCGTCCATCCCATAGCCAACTTGCAAGAATCGA
Source organism: Costus pulverulentus (assembly GCA_027562315.1). Lineage (NCBI taxonomy): Eukaryota > Viridiplantae > Streptophyta > Magnoliopsida > Zingiberales > Costaceae > Costus > Costus pulverulentus. The sequence continues at coordinate 59,656,612 of CM050438.1, forward strand.
AACCTTTTCAGACAACCCCTACTTTGCCCCTGTTTCGAACGAGAACCCCATACCTGGGTTTGTTCAACATCAATTCGCCTCTCGTCGGCACCGAACTCCAGCCCTTAGTCCTGTGTGATGCAGGTAATTCTCAGTCAGAGTAGGTCCAGAGTCTGGGCAGTGGACGACGGACAGCGGCGAACTCTGTTCACCTCTACCATGGGTGATACAGAGAAGGTGAAGCACCAAAGTTGATCCAACGACTCAGATTCATCTAAGCAAACTCCAATGATGATAATTTGATCATCGAGGATTTAATGGTCCAGGTCTCATCCCACAGCAACGGTTTAAGATCTTAGAATTCTAATTGGATGGTTCCGATCTTTCCAATCATGACGGTCTAGATCTGATCTTATGACAATGGCTCATATCTTCTAGTTTCAATCCAATAGCCCGGATCTTCTGCTCTAATCTGATGATCAGATCTTCTAGTTTTGATCTGACAGCTCAGATCCTTTAGTTTCAATCAAACAACTTAGACTCTCTATTTTTTATCTGACGGTCCAAATCTAATCAAACAATAATGGCTCAGATCTTTTAAATTCGATCCAATGATCTAGATTTAACTCATTATGTATTATGACTCTAGTCAACAACTAATATTTGTTTGTGTAAATATTAGCAATCCTATATGCAAATCAAGTTATATCTTTCTAAATATGACCTTTTATATATGTTATTTTTAATGAGAGATTAGGATAAAAGTATATATGCAAATTACAACTCCAACTGATGATGTTAATTTATATAAATTTGAACCAATTGGATGACTTTTAATATAAACTAAATATTGATCCTTGTCATATCTTTCCAAATCTGACCTTATATTTTTTTTATTAGAGATCCAGAATGAAACAAATCTACGCATAAGAATAAATAGTCATATTAAAAATTAATTTATCCGATGACTAATATAATTTTCACAAATCTAAGTCAATTGAGCAGTTGTAAAAATAATTCAAATATTGATCTCTACTAACTTGAGTCAAATATTTTCAAACTGATCTCGATTGTTGATTGGAGATTTGGATCGAAGCAAATCTGTGAATCAAAATTCTAATAGTTGATATTAATTTTCATAAATAAGAGCCAATCAAACATCTTTAATAAGTCGAGTCTAATATTTCTAGATTCGACCTTGGATTTTTTTTATGAGAGATTAGGATTGGAACATATTTATAAATTAAAGTGAAAAGTCCCTCTTAATCTAATCAATTACTTTGGCGCTAACTTAATCCAATACATCAATCAAACGCAGTCAGTGTAGCCTTTCAAAGGCTAAATCAAATTCATGAGCCCTTCCAAGGCTAACTCAATTTCACTTGCCTACCAAAGGCTAAATCAAATTCATTAACTTTCCAAAGGATAGTTTAGCCATGTTAGTCCTTCAAAGGCCAACTTAGATACATTAGCCCTCTAGAGGCTAATTCAAAACACATTAGCCTCCTTATAGGCTAAACTTAGACATATTATTAGAAAAGATAAAACAAGTATACAAGTCCTTTTTCTAGGATTTCTATTGTTGTTGCGCTGTGGATATTGAACATCCAAGGTATATTGTTAATAATGTTATTTGAGAGGCGCGTACGTCAATAATAAGCATCAGGGCGTAACTCCTCAATGTTGTTACAATATTAGTTAGATTATTCTCTACAACCAATATTAGATAATTAAATCCAAATGCCCACAAGCCCTCTAAAAGCCGGGTATCAACCAAATTTGAATATTCACAAACCCTCAAAAGGCAGGATATTCATCCAAAAATAAATATCCACAAGTCCTCAAAAGTCAGGATATTCATCAAAATTAAATATCCATAAACTATTGAAAAATAAGATATTCACCAAAATCAGATATCCACAAGCCCTCAAATAGCAGGATATTCACCAAGTCTAAATATTAATAAACCCTCAAAAGGCAGGATATTCACCAAATCTAGATATCCACTAGCCTTTAAAAGGCAGGATGTCAGTCAAACCCATATATCCACAAGTCTTCTAATGATTGGATAATAACTATAATTAGAATATTCATAAGCCCTTAAAAAGCAAAATATTCATCCAATTTAGATATCCATAACCCCTCAAAAGGAAGGATAATCATCAAGTCCATACATCCACAAGCTCTCAAATGACAAGATGTCAATCAAATTTAGATATCCACAAATCTTCTAAAGACCTGACATCAACCAAATCCGAATAACCACAAGCTCTCAAAAAGCAAAATATTCACTAAATCTAAATATCCACAAGTCCTCAAAAGGTAGGATGTTAATCAAATTTAGATATTCATGAGTATTCTAAAGGCCGGGTATCAACCAAATTTAAATATTCATAAACCCTTAAAAGAGAGAATATTTCATCAAGTCTGAATATTCACAAGCCGTCAAAAGGCAGGATATTTATCAAAATCAAATATCCACAAGCTCTTAAAAGGAAGGATATTCACCAACTCTAAATATTCATAAGCCCTCAAAATGTAGGTGATGAGTTGCATTTACATCATATTTTTCACTATATTTTATATGATATTTTGTGCTTAATTGTATGATTTAATACTAATTTTTAGTGTTTTTATCTTTTATGATATATAATATTCACTTTTCTTGGTTTTTATGAAAATACAAATAAAAACACACAAAACGATGGATTTTATGAGTTTTGATGCCATAGTATGAGTCTTGAGAAAAAGACGAAGCTACATGTTAAATTTGGAGTGGAGGTCAGACATAACATTCACGGTTGCACTCGTGAGTCCTTCACGGGCCGTGAATGTGGCGCTGCACAAGGGAACAATTCTGCGCAAAGTCATGTTGTTCACAGAAACTTTCACAGTCATGGTCGTGACTCGCGGTGAGCTTCCAATGCTAGGTCAAGGTGTTTGTCACGAGTTGGTGTGATCTGATGTTAGCGATGCCATCATCAATCTCAAAAATTCACACAAACAACACAAAAACCACAGAAAAAAAATCTAGGAATAGTGCAATACCTAGATGTGACATTGCACAAATGTCACAGCCAAATAAATCCTTTGTCGGCTTCACTAGAAGATGAAGAGTCAAGGCAGCTTTGCTATAACACTCTAGCAACCCACATCCAAATGATATGGTGATGTTTCCTTTTGCTTCAAGTGATGTGTAGAGAGGTGACAACATTTAAGGGTGACTAGATACCATTCCTCAACACAACCTTCATGCTCGGTCGAGAAAAGGAAATGAGACCATAAACTTTGATAGCTAGAAGACGCAAAGGTGAGGGCAAACTGCTCATTTCTACCTTAAGTAGGTTATGCGTAACACCGTGCATGATTTTAGTCTTAAAAACACACTCACCCTTCTAACAGCCATGCACATTTAAGTTATTCCCAATTGAGGTGTTACAAGTTTGAGTTCACAAGCACATTTCGAACCCGACTAAATTACTTTTGTAAATGAATTAATTTTGCCCTACCCATGTGATGCAACGCAAGTTCCCACCTTCCAGAAATCTCTAGCAAATTATAGTCGTGACAAAGATCATGGCCTGCCCATAATGAAAGATTATGGATCACGGCCCAACCATGAAGCCCACTGTGGAGTTGACAGAAAACCTGGGAAACATCGTGGTTACACATTGGTCCATTAGGCTAGTGATATCCAAGTGCTATTTGCAATGATGGTGCATGAGATTACTAGTACTCCTTCCCCATACGAAAAGGAGACCCCAACCAAAGTCGTCCAGCACCTAATGGAGTTTCAAAACATTGCCCTAACCAATCTCCCTACGGGTCCTCTACCGACTAGGGATATCCAACATGTAATTGACTTGGTCCTAGGAGTGACCCTCCCTAACCTGCCCCACCATCATTTGAACCCAACTAAGCATGTTGAGTTGCAGCATCAAGTAAATGACCTCTTGGCTATGGGGTTCATCCAAAAGTGTTTGGGTCTGTGCATTGTTTCAGCACTGCTTATGCTAGAGAAGGATAATACTTGGCGTATGTGCATCGATTGTTGAACCATTAATCAGATCACCATCAAGTATAGATTTTTCATTCCTAAGTTAGATGACATGCTTAACCTTGTGTCTGGTTCATTTTGGTTTTCCAAGCCCAACCTTCAGATCGGTTACTATCAACTCCACATCGGCGAGGACAATGAATGGAAAACTTCTTTCAAAACTATGGATGGCCAATATGAATGGTTGGTTATGTCATTCGGATTGACCAATGCCCTGTCCACCTTCATGTGGCTCATGAGCCAAGTGCTCAAGCCCTACGTGGGGAAATTCTTGATCATCTATTTTGACACCATCCTGATTTTCTATCGTAGTTACAATGACAACATAGAGCACCTACGCTTAGCTTTTGAAATCCTGCACAAGGAGTGCCTCTTTTTGAACACCAAGAAGTGTTTCCTCTTGGACACCTAGGTCCGCTTAGTAGGATTTATTATGTCTGGCCAAGGTCTTATGGTTGACTCAACAAAGGTTGATGCCATTTGCAATCGGCCCGAACCTAGCTCAATCACTGAGGTTAGGAGTTTCCTTGGGTTGACTACTTTTTACCGTTAGTTTATCAAACAGTTCAACACAATTGCAACCTTGTTGACCAACTGTCTCTCTAAGGATGAGTTTGAATGGAACGCAGTTAGACAGCACGCATTCCTCGCACTTAAGGACATTTTGACATCTACCTCTGTCCTTCATTTCCCTAACTTTTCTAAAGTTTTTGAGGTCACTTGTGATGCCTTCGACACTGGGATTGGAGATACTCTTAATCAAGAAGGACACCCTGTGGCCTTCTTTAGTGAGAAACTCAATGAGTTCCAGTAGCGATACTCCACGTATGATAAGAAGTTCTATGTCATCATCCAATCTCCCAAGTAGTGGAGACGCTATCTCCTCCATTGCGAGTTCATCTTGTATAGCAACCATCAGACCATATCATTTCTCAGGACCCTAAAGAAACTAAGATCCCATCACACTAAGTGGGTAGAATACCCATAATAGTACATATTCATGATTATCCATGAGGCTGGGAAGGAAAATATAGTCGCTAATGCATTGAGTCAAGGACACAACCTATTATGTGTCTTGTCCACCCAAGTCACTACCATCGAATCTGCCCTTCCATCTTCATGATGGTTACCTTTTCTATGGTAACCGATTATGCATCCCTAGATTATCCCTTAGGGAACACTTGTTGTATGAGCTGCATACTGGTGGTGTTGCAGGACACCAGGTGCATGAGACCTTCAATCTAGGCAAAGAATGGTTCTTTGGGACATCGCTGTGTAAAGACATGGAATGTGTTATTCGTTATTGCAGCATGTGTCAGTTTATGAAGCCTCGCCCCTCCAACATAGGCATGTACACCCCACTCCCTATGCCCCAAGGCCCGTGGCATGACCTTAGCATGGATTTCATCCTAAGATTTCCCAAGATAGCGTCCTGCTTCGACTCCATCTTTGTGGTAGTCGATCATTTCTCCAAGATGGCACACTTCATTCCATGTGTCAAGACTTCAGATGCCTCTCATGTTGCGAGTCTCTTTATCTGGGAGATTGTTCATCTCTATGGCCTTCCCTTGTTGATCATCTCTGATTGTGACTCGTGTTTTGTCAACCACTTTTTGGCAATCTTTATGATTACTCCTAAGTACTACTCTTAAGATTTTCACAATTTACCATCCATAAATAGATAGTCAAACCGAGCTTGTCAACCAAAGTCTAGGGAATTTACTTAGATGTTGAGTAGACGATTACCCATGTAGCTGAGACATGACTCTCCCTATTGCCGAGTTTGCATATAATAGTATTGTCAATTGGTCCACCGGTCTAAGTCCTTTCTAAGTGGTACTAGTGCAATAACCTCTCAAACTGCTTGACTTGTATAACATTACACCTGAGCCCCTCATATCTAAGTCAACATTTATATTTGCACATCATTTAGCAGGCTTGCATGAGGAAATTCAACATCAGATCTAATTGAGCAACACCAAGTATAAACTAATGGCCAATGAGCATCGTAAGCAATATCATTTTGAGATAAGTGGCTTATTAAGGGTGTGAATCCACTAAAAGAAGTTATCGAGTCGAGCCAATTTAAAGCTACATGAACGTTACATGGGACCATACATGGTACTGCGATAGATCTATTCTAATGCCTATGTCCTGGACTTACTGAAAGACATGATGATTAGCCCCATCTTCAACATCACCGACCTCTTACCCTATCACATACTGCCTCCAACAAATAATGAAGATCCGAACTCTGACCCATCCGATGCGTCACCAGTAGCTTGTTCTCTAGAGAAGAACTTTTCCAACCCAGGGAGGGTTAATGCAGTGCAAGTGCCCACCTTCTAGAAATATCTAGTAGATTATGACCATGATAGAGATCATGGTCTGCCTGTAATGGAAGATTACAATCGTGAAGCTAGCTGTAGAGTTCGCAATAAAAAATCTGGGAAACATCATGGCCATGATGGAGATCACAGCCCGCCGTGAAGCATTATGTAGATTTTACGAAATGGGCTAGGAACCATCATGGTCGTGATGTACATCAGGGCCTGCCTGTGATGGCCCTAGAAAAGCTAGAACGGCCTATTTTGAAGGTCTTATGATGATCACAACATCTAAGTCAGTCTCCTAAGTAGTACATGGGGATTATCAACCTTGTTCAGCTTATATGGAGCCCATTTAACCCATGTGCTTGCTTCTATGATGCAACAAAGAGCCTCATCCGACTTGGTACAATAATTAGCTATCAAATTTGGTGTAGGAGTTCGCCAACACTATAATGAACCAGCCAACCATCGGCAGATTCTATTGCTTCATTGTGGCATGCTTAGAGATGGTATAGATGGCTCATCTAGCCCAGCAAGACCTAGCCCAGGCACCAGCCCAATCAGAGCCTTTGTAGTCTACTTTAGTTCTTAGGATTTTATTTCTTATTTTACTTTTTAGCTTTTAAGTTGTTAAGGTAGTTATAATATTCTAACTATCCTATCATGTCTATGTTGTGAACCCTAGCATAGAATTCGGCTTGCTTAGGATAGGAAGCTTACCCTGGAGAGTTGCAAGAGTCTTGCAGCTTAGAGGCACGGATAACCGCTAGGGATCTAGATCTTGTAACTTTTTGTTTCCCTACTTGAAGGAATTAAATCAAGTTTCAGCCTGTCAGGGTACTCCTATTTTGAATTCATGTTCTCCTTCTTGTCTTCTTGTTTGATTAATCTTCACGTGCATCTAGACACCAGAGATGTGGAAAGGTGTGTTGTTCTCTTGTGTTCAGGGCTAAGGCACCGAATTGTTTGCTGGACCATGTGGCTACCCTAAAGTTTGTGCTAAGAAGCTAAGTTTGGCTTACTTAAGGTCAGTGCAAGTTAATTTCTATAGATTTGGCGCCGTTGTTTCGTTGTTTATCCAGTGTTGCTTAAATAGACATCTCAATGTGATTTTTGCATTATTTTCTCGCCAGTTTCCCTTTGTACACGTTTTCACTTTCCACATCTAAAGACTCCCTCATGATTTTATCACTGCATTGTCACCTAAAACCTAGAGTCAGAATTTAGAAGCCATCAATCCCATTAATCCATCCGCATCACCATACCTAAGCCCAACTATGTTCTTTGCTACTCATGCTTGATCAACTACTTGATATTTTTTTTTATAATCCTCTACTCGAACCCAATTCTATTAATTTTTCTACGACTATTAAATATCTGAACCCAATAACTACCCAATCAATCTTTTGTCCTTGCTCCACCCCCTCACCTCCAACACCTCATGCCCCTACCCCGATGACCACTCACTTTGCCCCCTTGCCTCAGACTTCTCCCCACCCACTTGCCGCCTAGCCATCTGTTGCCTCTTATGCTGTTGGCTTGTGATGGCAAGGTAAGCAATCAAGTGTATGGTAATGGTCACCTCCTTGCCTCCAACACTACCCCCTCGTCGCCTCCCAATGTTGCTACCTCTACCTCACCTCTCTATTAGTGTCGCTCTTACTAGCGGTGATGAAAGGCAAAGTGAAGTGGGCGGCAAAAGGGAAAATGGAAAACAAAAAGGGGGTTTGCCTTTGACATTGCTCCTCCTTGCTACTAGCCTCGCCTCTCTTCACTACTCACCTCTTCGTTGGCATTGCTCGGGCTGGCAGCAATGAAAGAGAGTGGAGCAAGCTACATCACTTAGGCTAGCATGATGAAAGAGGAGCAAGTGGCAACAAGAGGGAAAGTGGAAAGAAAATAGGGGATTTGAAAGAGATCAAGGCATCTAGTATATGTTAATTATAAGTAAGTATTATAAACTTTATTATTATTATTATTATTATTATTATTATTATATATTTGGGTTCAAGTAATGAGTATCCAATGTATGCTACTCGAACATGACATAGTTAGCATACATGGTACCTGTTATAGGCAAAAAAAATTTAGTAAGAAATAAATATCACAAACAGCATAACCCCTTGCAAAGTTCTCAGCCATACATTAGAGTGCACTGCAATCAACTAAGACGTGATGCAAAAGCTATCAAGATGCTTGACAGAATCTCATCCCGCACGAAAGAGAGGTTTGATGAAATCACCGCCTCTATAGTCATGCTCACAAGGTACACCCCAGCCCACGCTTTTTACAATACATAGCCAAGTATTAAGGCACTAGCATAGCCTTGCACACAACCACAAGGAGACAATACAAGAATACCTTAAAAAATGTCAGTGCGCATGTCCAAGAGCCAGTGCAATTAAGTCATGGCGCTCCAACACCTTTAAGGGTGTTAGCATAATCACAAGTGCAAACTTATCAAAACACAAAGAACTTTACACATAGGCACATAGTTCACATAACACTCTAGATAAAGGAGCACACGAAAGAACCAGCCAAGAGAAAAACAATGACTAGGCATAAAATCTATCCAACCACTTCATGATAATATCAGCAACCGAGAACGAGGTATACATTTGACGTGTGTCATGCTCCCCTACATGACGTCGTCGTCATTCGTCGTGGGTGATTGATGACACCAAAATTCATAGTATATTTTGTGTCATATCATGTGTCATAATTATGCTCTTTTGCTTGTTTTTAAGCCTTAATTGTCAAATATTGCAGAATCTACACCACTTCTTGTTTTTGATCATTTTCAAGTTAAAAGTGCCATATTTTGATGGATTTTGGAAGAATTAAGCACACCAATGGATTCCAGATGTCGAAACGAAGCTACCCCTCAAATTTCAAGTCAAAAGGAGCCAAATTGCAAAAATATGGCATTACCGTATTTTTGAGCCAAACTCTCACGGTACCGTATTTCGCAGGGTATGTTTCAGGTGAAATATGACACTGCCATATGAAACTACACGCCACCGTATTTTCCAGCGATTTCAACTATAAAAGTTTGACAAGAATACGACAATGTCGTATGAAATCGCATGGCACCGTATTTTGTGACAAAGCTGAACAGAAAGTTTTAGCATGAATACGACACTATCGTATATTTGAGAGAAATTGTCACGGTACCGTATTTGCTATCCGGAACTTACAGAAGGAAAATACGGCACTGCCGTAATCCGAATACGGTACCGTATTAGTAAACCAGATTCGGGCTAATTCTTGCGCGGGCCATAACTTTTGATCTAGAAGTCCAAATTGAGATCTGAAAGAAGTGGCGAACTCATCTTTAAGAGGAGAAGATGCACGAAGTAGAAAGGAGGAACTTTTATCCAGTATTGAGAGAGAAATTGACAGAACAGTGCTTAGGGTTTGGCTTCACGCCGAGAGGCGTGGAGGCCACCTCAGGCCGTGATTTTTACACTGAAGCCTCACCTGGAGGAGAGGAGGACGCACCAGAAGCTTTAGAGTGTTTGGAGTCCAATCGGAGGAGAAATCAACAAAACAGCGGTGACAACGCTGTTCAAAGGCAATTACGGTGCTGTAATTTTGATTACAGCACCGTGTTTTGTAACTTCTACCCTTATCCTTTGATTTTTGATACTTTGAAACTATGGTTGATTGTAATCTTTCCTTCATGCTAGCTTAGATCTTTTTATGGGACATGGGGTGTAATCCCCTTGGTTTGTTAATGACTAGAGAACATCAATTTTTGTCAGTTTAATTTTAGTATGATAATTTTACTTATGTGATGACTTGTCTTTAATTCTCTTTAGTTTTATAAATATCAGCATGTTTTAGAGTTTTGCAAAATAGACCGAGAGGTTGATCGTTTGAAATTCAGAACCCTAGGAATCGTTGAGTTTGGAGCTATCGTAAGAGATTAGGTAGTTCTTCGAATTCTGATTTTTAGTGATTTTATTGCCATGTTGAATTTCTAATACTTTGGATTGAGTTAATGTGCAGACTTGATTTGATCTTGCACGAGAGTGAGGATCGAGTCGTCGGAAAACCATAAGTAAAACCTGTGTTGAGTTTCCGGATGCACGAGAGTGATCATTGAGATTCCACTTGAGATGATTGACTTAGAATTCGGATGCACGAGAGTGATCCTTGAGTTCTTTGTTCAATGATTCACTTATCTTTAGCATTGAGAATAGATCTTGCACGAGAGTGAGGATCGGTTATCTGCATGATTGTCTGCACGAGAGTGAGACAATACCTTTATGAAGTGAATTAGGTCTTTATCATAATAGAATTAAACTGACAACCTTTATTTCCTTCTAGTCATTAGAATTAAGGTGGATGAAACCCTAGTCCCAGTTTCTCTCTGATTGTCTTTTTCGTGTGTTCTCCATCATTGCTTTTCATCATATTCGGTTTGCTTAGCTAGTGAGAATATAACTATTTGGTACTTAACAATAAGGTCTCTGTGGTTCGATATCTATTTTATTACTTCGAGTATCCGTGCACTTACGGACACAATAAGTTTTTGGCGCCGTTGCCGGGGACCTTAGTTTTGTTAATATCAAAATAGTTGTTAATATTACTAGACTAAGTTTTATTTATTTTAGTTTTAACTTTGTTTTCTATTTTTGCAGGTTTTGGATTTTCACAGTTGTGACAGAGCTGTGATATCTAAAAATTTGTGAATTTGCTTGTGTTTTAGATTTTTTATTCTTTTTAATTTTTTTATATTCTGAAAAAAAAATTCATTTTGATTGATTGGGTTGAATTATCTTTCTGTTCTTGATAGATTTGATAAATATGTCTTTTCATTACAATTCTAGGAGATCTTATTCTTCGGTTAGATGTGATATTTGTGGACATTTTGATCATTGTTCCTCTGATTGCCCCTTTTTAAATCCCAATTTATCATGGAAAAAATCTTATCAATTGTATTCTACATGGGAAAATCAAACTTCTTTTTATGATGATTACTCAAATCATGTCTCTGAACCATACTTTGAGAAAACCGAAAAATCTAACCTAGAATCTATGTTTGCTTAGTTTATGGAAGCCCAGATGAAACAAAATGAAGATATGAATGAGACACTAAGGCGAATAAATTCTAGGCTAAATGACACATGTGCTCATAATGAAATTTTAGAAACCCAGTTAGCACAACAAGATTGTTTATTTGAGTTTGATACTGAAAAAATTGATTTAGAAAATTCCCCCTGTGATCATGATTGTTTTGGGATTGAGCCTTATTTGAATATTAATGAATCTCCTTTAGATTTTGATTGTTGTGAAATTGATTCATCTGATAATTTATTCGAGGAAAAGGTTGAGAAAATTGAAATTGAAAGACCTTCTTTTGATGATAATTCTGATTTTGATGAAAACTTATTTATGGTTAAATCTGATGAGCATGATGAAGGTTCAAAAATTATAGACATTGATGAACCCCACTGTGATTTTGGTGATATTTTTGAAATTAATGATAAATCTCTTGTGGTTAACTCTAATTCTATTAATTCTTTTTCATATGATTCTGATTCTGACTCTTCTAATGATGAATTATTTGTGGGGAAGCATGAGGAAATTAATTTTGAAAAGTCTCATCTTGACTTTAATGATGATTTTGAAATTGATAAATTGTTTGATGAAATGCATGAAGAACCTGGAGACGATTTGAAAATTGTGAAACTTGATGAATCTCATGCCTTGCCCATATCTAATGTTCAATCTCCTGATATATTTGAAAATTTGTGCTTTATTGAGGAATCTAAGGTAGAACAGAAAGACTATTATTATGATGATTCAATGCTTGATTCTTTTGATCTAAGTCCTTTGTTATTGCTATTGAAAATATTAATTTGAAAAAAGGACTAATGATTTTGCTTTTTGACAAACATAGGAAGATCATAAAGATTACTTTGAGTGGATTTAAAAATTTTGATTTTAAATTCTGCATATTTAAGAAAGCCACTTTGATTGTGATTTATTTGAAATTTTGGATATTTGGATTAGTGGCTAAACTTTTGAGAAAAAGGAAATGCAGAAAATTATATGTTTTATATTTTGGAACTGATTCACCTGCTTCACCATGAGATTTGATTTTTGGTCAAGCTATGGACCTAAAATTAGCGCTTCTTGGGAGGCAACCCAAGCCCTCTTACTT
>CM050438.1:59688759-59700592 GCA_027562315.1 Costus pulverulentus
GCATCATCAAATCGATGGCATTGGTATGATCTTTTAGATCTAATCCTCTTATACAAGTTGATCATATGCTTTTATGATTGCGATCCCATGAAGCCCTATCTTCCGCTTACAAAACTCTATATGTGCGCCACAATTAGGGTTTCGGCTCCCCTCTTGAAAGGGGTTTTCTACAAGTTTCGGCCCCCCTCTTGAAAGGGGTTTCTTCACTAATCCCTACTTAGCCTCCTGGCTAACTCCCTTTGCTTTGCCTCCAAGTTCAAGTGCGGCTCCATCGAGAGCACAGTAGATAGATAGATAGCCTTCTACCCTGTTTGTGGTTTGTTTTCCTACCTTTGTCGCATGTTATCATTATTATTGCTACTTATATTGTGCTGTATGGTTTGGTCATGGACCAGTATTGACTTTGGCTGAGGTTGTTGGTCATGTATTCTTGTTGACTTCTGATGCTGTCACACCCCTAAAAATAATCATGTGAATAATAATAATATCTTGATTTAACACAATACAATTTTCCAAGATCAAAATAATTAAATCAGATTGAATAAACTCTTGTACCACCTATTGACAATTTTAATACATTTCTAGAGGAGTAACAACATCAGGTAACAAACTCAACCAACCTCATCCAACCAACAAAGATGTATTAAATATCAACTTTCATTATACATCTAGTTTACAATGTCATATAGTGACACCTTAACAAAATTGCTCCAACTCACTATATACAACCCAAAACATATTTACATGAGCATATCAACTTGGCATCACACTAAAACAAGCTTAATACACAAACATTTCTATTAATGCCTCCTTCTTTGCCCCAAGGAAAGCAACCATATATTAACCTATATTATATATAAAGTCAAAAGAGTGAATTATGAAACTCAGCAAGAACTACAGTGCCCATACATAATAATACATTTTTTATTACTCATTTGAAGACAAATTTCATAATGTGCAAAGAAAGTATCGTACAAAGAGATAATAACATCCTAAATATATTATCACGAGGTTGATATCAATGACATATGAATACCAAAAGCATCATAGGAATAAATCACAATATCACTAACTCGTGTCTATAAGGTATTGCAACAAATGATAATATCATAACTCAAGAGTGTTAAAAGTATCATAGAAACTCAAGATAATATCACAACCTCATGAGTATTAAAGTATCACATAAACGAAAAGAGATATCACAACCTCATGAATATCAATGTATCATAAATAGATTAGTGAGAACACATCACATCATAGTCTTCCACGTCTGGAAGCATGACCTACCCACGTCGAAGTAAGCCCACACACACATAAGCTGGCAAAGGGCTCGCCATGGCCCAACTAAATATGGAGGGATTCTAGAGGTGGCTCCCATGGACTGAAGAGATGGCCCCCATTATTCCTAATATGGCACTTTGCTTCATGTAGCACTTAGTTCCACATCCAAAGCCACAATTTCCATAAATGCAATCAAATCATTTTCCCACTATAATATGTAAGGGGCCAAAGAACAAAGGTATCATAACAGAATCAAAGTAACACAATGGCATTGTTGCCTTCATACAATTGCCCTTACAACATGATCATGGATACAAAGTATCAAAGGTGCATATCAATGGTAGTGTCATGAATCAAATAATAAACACAATGACATAGATGATTACTGATCATTTCTTATTATCATGACCATGGAGTGTAGCACAAGGATCATGACATTTTGTACCATATTTGTAGAACATGTCAAACATGACTAGTTAACGCATTCTACTGAATCACAGGAAAATGTTATAGATAGACCTATAAAAAAATATCATTGCAAGGATAATTGAATCTCCCTTCCATAGAATCTGATTTTGTGCAATTTGACAAAGTATACAAAGAGTTATAGCATATCAAGTGACAATAGGTCAAATTGCCCAAAATTAATATAGATGAAATACTAGTTGTCCAAGAGTTTTCTGATGTTTTCCCTAAAGAGTTACCTAGGTTACCACCTGAAAGAGAAGTAGATTTTAGCATTGATCTCATTCCTGGCACAATGCCAATATCCAAAGCATCTTATAGAATGACACCATCAGAATTGATAGAACTGAAGAAACAAGTACAAGAATTATTAGATAAAGGCTTCATTCAACCTAGTGTCTCACCATGGGGTGCACCTGTATTATTTGTGAAGAACAAAGATGAAACATTGAGACTTTGTATTGATTACAAGCAGTTGAATCAAGTGACAATTAAGAATAAGTATCTACTTCCCAGAATAGATGACTTATTTGATCAATTATAGGAAGCACAAGTCTTTTTCAAAATTGATTTAAGATCTGGCTACTACCAATTAAAGATGAAAAAAAGATGACATCCCAAAAATTGCATTTAGAATGAGGTATGGGCATTATGAGATTTTGGTAATGCCTTTTGGTTTAACCAATCCTCCAGCAATGTTTATAGGCTTGATGAATAGAGTTTTTCAGTCATTACTGGACACGTGTTATTGTGTTTATTGATGATATACTCATTTATTCAAAGTATAATAATGAACATGAGAACATTTGAGGAAGGTACTGCGCCGGTCCATTATGTTATATATTTATGCTGAATTGTGTTATATGATTTTCTGCTATCATTGTTGCTTCTCAGATCTACATTGTTGGCATGACAAGTCCGGCTTTGCCACATCCGGTGGCCGAGTATCTTGACATGGGCTCGGATGGGTCTCGGGGCATAGCAAACACCTCTTAGTCATCCCCCCCCTCTCAGAGGTCCACTACTATCTGTCACTTGATGTGCATCAGAACTTAATTAAATTCTTGATGATGCTTAGATTTACCCCTGAGAACCAAGGTCAAAAGTATAAAAAAAAGAAAGAAAACCAATTCAAGATAATTGGACAGACGCCTAGAGGAACGAATAACTTCAATAAAAAAAATTGTAAGGCCAATCAATTACTCTTTCATCCCAAGCTTGATGGAGACTTGGATATTAGAGGGGTGAACAATGAGAAACTGCACTCTTGAATGAAAAAGGGTAATCTAGTAGTCAAGTCCTATTTAGAGGTGACCAATGGGTCGAGCCAGCCTGTGGATCGCGTGGCATGGCTTGTTGACTAGGTCAATGGGTCGAGAGCAGCCCATAGCCTATTCCGAGCCCTTCACCGGGCGGGGCACAACATGCTAGCCGGCCTGCTTCTTATATATATATATATGAAAAATTATATATTTTTATTTTAATATCTAAATAAAATTTAATAAATTAATATTTTTAATTTCCTTTTTTATTTTTTTTCTTATTTCTCTATATTTTTAATTTTTTTATTTTTAAACAGCTTTTATATTTATAATATATAAATGATATTGGATTAGTAAAAGTTCAAAAGAAAAAAATTTTTACAACCGAGCCTGAAATGGCCCGTGACTAGCTCAGCACTGGTTAAGTTGGGCTGAGCCCAGCACGACCTCGTGTTGTGCCAAGTACTGGGACAAGCCAAAGTAGGCCCATGCCTGGGCGGACCTGACTTCTTGGTCACTTCTAGTCCTATTAGATGCAAATACAAGGATCATACAATATCATTCCATTTTGTAGGCATACAGACCAAAACCCTAGAGTCCCAACTTGGCTATCCGACCATTCAATAGTTGTGTAATCAACCGGGTTGAAAAGGTTATAATGAAAAAACATAGTAATGTTTACATATTAAATGCACCCAACCTCAGTTGCTTTCTATATACACATGGGCAAGGAGCCTACGCTGCATCTCAGACGTATGTACAATTCGTCAATGACATCAATCTCTATGTTGCCAAATTAAGCTGAGTGTATAATGAAAATTATTTCAAATAATAAGAAAATATACGCTTTGTATTCCACCGCCTTTACAGATCCAATAATATTCGGTCTCACTGATCATCAGCGTACTGCCAGCCAAACCTACGTTGTTATCCAGAAGTTTTACGTTCTGAACTTGCTGCTTTGAAGTCCGAAGCCATACGAATAGATTTACATTCCTGCCCTCGGCAATGGTTAGCGTACATCGTATTATTATAGATCCTGTGACGAGCAAACAATGGATTAATAGTAATATTTAGATAAATGTAAAGATTGAAATGTACACTCTCAACAACCTTTACCTTTTATGGAAAGGTTAGCAAAAGATTCATGTTAGAATACCTACAAAAAGCGATCTATACGACTCATAGGAAGAATTTTTCATAACCACAACCTACAAAATTCCAAATGACAATGATTAAAAATTTGGAAACAGAAATACTCAACTATTGCAAGCTAAAAGGTTGCGAAGTGGGTCTTAGATGTGAGAGAACATCATATACCGTGGTAAACAATGTTAGTTGCCCTGTTGAAGTCTTGGAAGAGAGATTTGGTTTTTCATACCAAAATAAATATTTACACTTTCAGAACAACTCCTAGATAAGATAAATTTATTTATTGACATTCCGTTTATTCAAGAATAAAACTGCTGTAGCGGCCCAAATACTAGTAACTTGAGCAAGAAATACACCCTTGAATGTCAGCATAGTTTTCAGCTTGTTCTGAAAGAGACTAGAATGAAATCAAATTCACATCTCGTATCTATAATGCTGTTGGTTTATAGTCATAGCCCGACAGTATCTGGAAGAATAGCCGTAAAAAATTGATACAGCTCCTTTGCAAGGTAACCTCGTCATCCACATTTTGCAGGCAATGGCATTGGAAACTAACAATCCTCTTCAGTAAGAAATAACATTCTAGATATGAAGTCAAAGGTCACGCAAAGCACTTCTCTTCCTTCATATAGCGGAACAAAACAGACTGCAACAAGAGGCACTATGTACAGACAACAGCATCTATTCCTGGAAGAGTTCTTCCACTATCATATTTATCAAATATCTAACGACCAATTGACTCTAGTGCAAGGCGTACAAGTCGCAGTAAACCTTCCACATTATGGAAGTTAAAATCTAGAACCTTTCTTATAAAAGACAAGCAATGCACCCTATCCTTTTCAAGGCTGACACTAGCTGCTGCAATAGCAATATGTGATTTCTTAGTTGCTTCAAAAGCACAATTTAAATCATTTAAATTTCTCTCAAAAGATAAACACAAACATCATAGGCAAAGCTCCTATAAAGACTGAAGTGAATTTGCGAATAGACGTGTCTATGTTAATTGCATCCGAACAAATAGTGTCAATTCTTTAAACTTTGGCACTAAAACATTATTGCACATCATCACTGCCAAAAATGATTGTTGTCTCAAAAAGAAAAAGCTAGTTTGAAATTTGAACCATGGTTTAAGATATTAGTCCAGTATCAGCCGATTTGTATCAGTCTGAGATCAGACCAATTTTACTGTAGCATATTGTTGGCACGACCAATTTCATTGTAGCACAATGTCAGGTTTACTGTAGCAAATCAGTCCGAGACTAGACCCGTATACCGGTTCAGATCGGTATCTTAAACCAACCCTTTCCATATTAAACATGTTAGGAAACTAAAATGAGAAAATTATATAAATACCAATCATAAAAAATGGTGACCCAATTAAATGGAAATTTAGATGGAAATCAACCCAATAGATCATAGCTGCGAGAGCAAAGATTTTAAATGATTCATGCGACAAAGCCGCATCCACCAAACCCTAGAAAACCATTTAGTTAAAATAAGATTCTTATCTAGTTAGTTCATACTATGGTTTATAATTTGGTACGGCAAACAAGCCGGACCGGTACGAATCGGTCGGTACCAATCAAAAAATAGACGAAACTGGCAAAAAGAAGCGAGGAACGAGAAGCTCCCGCTTCGCGCTCCTGTTTTGCCTCCCACTGCCACTTCTGACTTCCGCCATGAGCGGAACAAGAAGCTCCCGCTCCCTTTTGACTAGTCTAGGCGAAGCTTTTGCACCGAAAAGGAGCTCTAGGCTAGAGCTCCCGCCAATGCTGAAGCTCCAATTGCCCTTGGAGCACAATACCATACTTCGACACATGGTCCAAGCTCAGTGGCTCGTCGGACCAGTATCAGACTAAAATTTTGGCCATTCGGCTAGTACGGACTGAAATCTTAAACCATGGTTCATATGTGAACAGTGAGACATAACTAGCTTGAGTTTACCTAGTCTTTAAATACAATGAAATGTTGAGAAACACCTTCTAGTAAATATGTCGTAAGTCTATCATTCTATTGCATATAAATACTCACATGGTGAATAAGCCGCAAAACTTGTTGATGATGCCGTGCAGCTATAACATGGTTACCAGCAACTTGAGGATAACCTGTACCCTTAGCTAAAGAATTCTTCCCATTTGTAGACTTGATTGTTCAAATTATCAACATCTGAAACAGAAGATGATGGCGATTCACCTAAAAAGAAGAGTCAAATTAAAGCAGCAATTGCTAACGAGCACACAAATAATCTACAACTTAAATTCATGTAAACGCTAACAAGAGAATGTAGACTAGTAAAATGCAAATATTTGACTGTAACAAAGCAAGCAAAATTTCCATTTTAAATGTATTCTTTGACACTAGATAATGATTAAGGAACAAAGAGTAACAACCATTAAACACGTGAAAAGAAGATAGACTTTTCATGAACATAACCAAAAAATGGATTAAGCCTATTTAAGTCCAAACAGCGATTACATATTTCACTAATTGTAATGAACTCAATTCATTTGGCTGATGCATCTATACTTCCTTTCCACGTGCCCATACCAACCGTAAAACTTGTGCATACCTTAATTAGATAGTAAATGAAAATGCAATAATCATTTTGGAGTGCTTAACCAAAAAATAGTTCATTAATATACTTTAGATAGAAAGAAGCCTTTATAGTGATATATACCTAAAAGCCATAGCCATGCTTCCCAATAGTTCAAAAGAAATGGCTCTACTAACATAAATAGCATAGTAAGCTAGAACATAAATCTGGATATGGCATTTGAAGAAAAAAAATAGTTCTACTAACAAATAAATTTCCTTCATCGACTAAGTATAGTGATCCCACAAAATACTGCAAGTGTAGATTGATTATATTTAAAAATAAAGGAAAATAAAGGCTATTACAGAAACACATGACAATCTTAGAGCAAAGTTGAATCAAGGTTTTAAATACTTGGTTTGTACTTGTATGCCAATTCACTATCAGATTGGTACACAACTATCTGTCACACTGACACATGGTACCAATAGGTTGGTACAATTTATATATACACACACACCTATTGATGCACATATGGCTAGCCAGCATATATATATATACCTATCAATGCACATATGGCTAGCCAGCAAATATGAACGGAAAAAAAATGATTACTGTTCCACAAAAACCCTTCAAACTCAAAGTTTCAAGAGTTTTAACACCCTAATAAATAAAGTTATCCTCAATAATAGTAGGATAGTTCCTATTTGCGTTATTTAAATAACCTAGAGGAAGAAACTGCAACGTGGTTTGCAAGTCATGCTGATCTTTGCTCGCATTAGGATTTTTGCAGTATGCAGCCTTCAAATAGGACACTTCCACACACTTGTATGCAAGAGCAGCAGCAGCCATGTCCTTGGCCTTCTCATATTCATGGGCCACAAATCTGTTGAAAACAGTTAAGCATTAGAAAACTACATAAAAGAAGATCTCAATAGGTATAACTTCAGAAAAAAAAATTGTAAAATGAGGCAAAGCATATGCTACATAATCATAAAAGTATATGCTATCAAAGTCCATAAAAGCTCAAGTAAGCAGTTGCATATGAAGTTTACATTCCTTTACTTGGTAGTTGGAACTCTTTTTATTTTTGTTGTATTTTGTAAAGTGTTATAGTTAACTACACGAAGATTTATATTTCCTATAGTTTGATGGAACAATGATTCTTGTGGTTCGGATAGTTCATACCATGGATCGAAGTTTCGGTCCGGTACCAGCCGGTACGGCCGGTTTGTACTGGTCCAGCAAGAAACTGGCACTGGACCTAGCTTCGAAGCACGGCGCCGGTGAGACGACAGCGGGCGGAGCACAGGCTGCGGCGGAAGGCGGTGGAAGTTTCGAACCAAGTTTCCACTGGTAGCGGAAGCTTCGTTCCCTTCCGCCGCCGCTCTCCCTCGTGTCGCCACTCTTCCGCTCCCACTGCTGCCGCCGGTTTTCACTCGGCTCGCTGGTACGGTACCGGTATTGTACCAGTCCAGTGGCTCGCTGAATCGAGCCACCGGACCGAATTTTTAAACCATGGTTTATACCACGAGGCGAAGTATAAATGTACAAAGAATTATGATATGTACAATTATAGATGTCGTAGTAACTGACCCTAGTGTATAATAACTCGTAACAATCCATTGTAACGCAAGTTAGAGAGCTGATGCAACCGTAGTCCGGTGCATGAAAAATCTCATCCATCTACACGTGAGTACGCAATATGTAAATAACTAATGCCGCTTATCCATATATGCACATTTTTCATTAATATGTATGTAGACAACGGGAGTATTGCTCATTCATGCTACATGAGGAGAGAGTCACACGAATAGTTAAATGTCATCTGTTGATGCGTGTACAACTTACAGGCGGAAACAAGCACTTTTTGTTCCTAAGAGACATACACAAGTTGATAAGTGTTGCACGTTTATGTACACATTAACTTGCATCAGTTTGCATGATTGTAAGTACATCATAAGCTATTTTTGGCCTATCCATGCATGAGCAGTATAGATAGTCTACATCAATGCCTATGTAACGATAAAAATGCTACTTTTTTGTGCTAGGAAAGTAGCATGAGACGAGAGAAGTCCAGCTAAATACACTAGATTTTCTAATTGAGAGAGCTGGATGGAGTTATTGAAGGTGAAGGTAGAAGGGGCATTGTTTTGTGAAAGCGTATGCAAGGCTTATTAAGTGTTAGAATAGGTAGTTCCTGATTAATATATCTTGATATGAGGTATTTGCCAATTTTCTTTCCACTCCCAGAAGAAGTTTTTAACCCTTCTTTCATCTTCTCTTATACTATTTTACATCAAGTGGAATCAAAGTCAAATATATCTTCTCCTGTTTGTAGTAAACATCCCATTCGCTAGCACCTAGCTTCTCTCCTCCCAATGTAACCCATATGAGTCACCTCAACAATCTTTTCACTACACTCCTCTACCCATCCCCATACCCACTCTGTCAAATTTTGTTTTGCCATCCCCACTCATGTTGCATGTAGCGAGCACATCTCATTTAGCCACCTCGTCTTCAACAAATGTCTCGACCAATTTTCCCAAAGAAACTAAGATGTGTATACTTTATTTACATAGAAGTAATTTCATTTTTAAATATATTTAGTTTAAATTTAAAATATTTAAAATAAGTGTATATAAGTGTAAATTTAATCATCCCATTCAAAAAAAAAAAAACGTTCAAAACAATTGGGATTTTTTCGGAGATTGGATGCACTTAGTGATTTATAATCTAGCATGTACAAAATGAAATCCCCAGAAAAGATGTATCCTACATTATTCATAATATGTGGAAGTATAGATGTAATTTCATAGTCATTTAGTCAAAATACTACACAAAAAACTGGATGATGGAATGGGGAGACCTAAGAGTAGAAGATCATAACATGAGTTTTAGTTATCACATCTCATGTTAGCATATAGAGGTACGACTAGCCTATAGTATAAAAAACCAGTCCATCCACCTCGATATGGATTATACATATTGGTCCAATCTTATACCAGTAAAGTACAACAGTTGGTATATATATATATATAAATAAATTGACCCGTACCTTATGTTGGTATGAAATGGTATATATAAGTACATACTAGTATGATAGTGAATCAATATCCAAAATCTTCCATCAACCTAATTATTGCTTCTGGGAACTTTTTTCTAGAATAGGCTCCATACACACCTAGCTTATTACTGTGGCACACAATACACTGCAATATTAACTAGGGTAACAGCACGAGCATTGCAATTATGGTGACTTCATGCTCTCTCTATCACTATCATTTTATTCATTCTTGCAGCCACCCAAATGACCCCTAGCCCCCTTTTAGCTTGCTGCTCGTAATGTTATAACCTTAATTTTAGAAATTTAATTTTAGAAATTCAGAAATTTATTTTTATAAATTTTTATGATTTTTAGAAAATTTTTCGGAATTTTAAAAGTTAAAATTCGAGTTTTTATAAAAAATTTAGATATTTTGCGCTCGCGGGGGCTCGAACCCGCGTCGCGCGGAAGCAACCGGCGTCGTCTAACCAACGCGCCGAGTTTCGTTTTTATTATAATATAGGATTTGATACTTTTATATTAGATATAAATTTTGAATTTGGAGACCGAGCGAACTCGTCGTCTTCCCCGCGGATCTCGGCGATTTTCTCGCCGCCGCGTTCTCGCCGTAGGGAACGAGTTTCACCTCTATATTAGAGGGCTTTTGCTCGAATCGAGGAGTTTCGAACCCTAGACTGTCATCACCCTTCGACGCGCCGCCAGGAGGGAGGAATCGCGCTCAAACTCGTCACCGGAGTTCGAGCGGCGCCGCCTCGTGTTCCAGCCATCCAGTGCCTTCATCGACGGCGATCTCTGTGTTCTGGGCTACGATACATCGTCGTAGCAAGGTATGTAAGCTTCTGTGAAGTTTTAGTGAAGTTTCATTTCGGTTTGGGTATGTTTTGTGTATCGACGGCGGCGGCGCCACCGTCGATACCCGCTGTCGCTTCGGAAGCTTCGACCGTGGGTCGAAACCTCACCGAAGCTGGTCGTAGAGCCCCGCCTCGTCGTCGGGAGTCTACTGGAGAAGTTTTGCGGTGATCCGAGCTTCGACGCGCCCTCGGGAGCTTGCCGGCGCAAGCAGCGGACGCAAGTCCGGCGGCCTTGCGCGGCGGCGGTCGGGCGGCTCGGGCGAACTTCGGTTCGGTCTGAAATTGGGTTTGGGTGGCGGTTTATTTATAAATAAACCGGTCGCTAAGTTTTGAAATCGATTTGAACCGGACCGAGCGGTTCAATTCCAGGTTGGGTCAGTAATGGAATTTCGACCGGTTCGACCCCGATTCGGTCGAATATGGGCCGGTTCAGGTAGCCGTTGGAAAGATAATTAAATTCCCTATCTAATGGTAGTATGTATAGATTTAGATGAGTTTTATATTTTGTGTAATTTAAGTTAGAAGTCTCGGTTTAATTTGGTTCAGGGTGAATTGAGCGGTTCAGTGCAATTCTGTCCGGTTCAGTGGGTTTTAGGTTCGGTTCATATGATCTGAGATTGGTTCTCTAGGTTTAGGGTTATGTTATACATGTTGGTAGTTTTAGTTTTCAAATTAGAATGTTTAATGATAGAGTTCATGTATAAATTCATGTTACAGAGTGGTTGATCCAATAATCGACTTGCAAAAGAATTCAGGATAACAGCAATTGAGGTAGGAATCTTGCCCTACTCCTTTGTTACAATGTCATGAATTATAGGAATTGTTGTTTAATCCTTTGATTTAATATATGATGCATTTGATAGAATGACACTGGTATCTGATTGCTTCGTCTGCTTGATTTGTTTCTGAATTCCTGTTGACCTCAATTATCTTATTCATTGGTCATATTCTATTTCTGTGTGCATGATTAACAAACCTGTTTTGAGATATCTGATATATATTGGCTTATGAGCCTGGTTGAACAATTGTGTATCTGAGATATTGACGTATAAGTATGTGGAACCGTTGTAAATCTGAGATGATAAAATCGTGTTATATTTTGACCTCTGACCTTGATGATTTATTCTCCAGTGGCCTGTTTATCTGAGTTATAGTTCTGATTATATCAGACTATCTGAGTTATAGTTCCGACGCGCATCGGACTATCTGAGATGCCGGTACG
>CM050438.1:59708634-59722187 GCA_027562315.1 Costus pulverulentus
GAAGAGAAATCAGCAAGGGAAATAATGAAAATGAAAATAGAAGCTAAAAAAAAAAAGAAAGGCAGCAGAAGGAGGAGCGAGAGCAGGATTACCTGGAATTTTTTGCCTCCGCTTTCTTTCACCGCTTGGGTTCCACCACCGCTGTATTTCAGCGCTGCTGCTGTGTCGCTAAAAAAGTGTGTCTCGTCAAGCGGTCTTGAGGAACGCCAAGCAGTTCTGAGAGAACCTACTACTGTGTTACTTGGAGAAAGGAGCAGCAAAACTTCTGAAAAAGATCCTTGCTGTAAAAAAAGAAATAGCCAAAGAGTTGTTAAAAAAGGGGAAGAAGAAAAAAGGTGGGGAAAACCAGATAAAGAAAACAAAAATCACTGCTGTATGGAAGATGCAGAGAAGGGAGCGGTGAAATGCCCGCAACACTGCATCTTAGGGGATACGTGAGACAGAAGAAGAAGAAGTAGCGGAGGGAGGAAGAGAATACTCGGAGACCTAGAGGCTGTAACATACCAAAGCCTAAGATGCATTAAGCATCCTATGGCGCCATGTTGAACATTGAGAAGACAACACCGAGAGGCTGCCTCTAAAGAAGCGGCAGAAGAAATGGGGAGCAATACAAAAAGAAGCAAAAAATAATTGAGAGGAGGCTAGAGAGCGATGACACAATAGAGGGGAAGATGTTGCAATCGAGTGTAAAAAAAAAAAAAGAGGTTGAGAGCGAGAGGAAGAAGCTTTCGGTAAGAAACCAAAACAAAAAGAGGAAGAAATGCCTCGGCGGCAAAAGCAAATGGAGAGGGAGATCTCAATGTGTAAAGATGGAAGAAACCTGTCGAGGAGGCCTCGTCTTCGAACAGAAGCAACTTCGACTCCTTTTTTTTACTCCACCAAAAATAAGCCCGTGACTCCACCGCGTCCTCCGCATCGCCGATCACATCCGGCCATCAGATCGGCCTCAAACTCTGGTAAATGATCCTCCTCCCTCTTGCACACTAACGGACCGAAGCATCCGATTTCCCGACAGAGGGATCGTCGGAATTGAAAGATTTTCCAGCGACCACTGTTTTCACCCGAACCGCCCTATTCGAGTTCGTTCTCCGCTGATCTGCCACCAATCGATCCTAGAATCCAGGCATCACTCAATCTTGGGTGGGGACCTTCTATCCAAAGCAGCTTCGACAGGAAAAATTACTGAAACATAGGGATTTCTCTTACGTCATTATCGGTGAGCCACCATATGCTGCTGAAACTTTTGGTGACGACTTGAGCCTCGCAATTCCTGCATCTGGTCCGAGCTTGATCCAGAATATGTGCAGCAATAGCAAATGTATTGTCGTCTTGGTATCAGGATGACCTCTCGTGATTGAACTCTATATTGATATGATCAATGCATCCTAGTAGTGAAAGCCAGGGCTCTTCGATGACTATTGCTTCCCCGGGAAGCTCCCAATAAATTATGTATATTTATATATAGTTTCTTATATGATAATTTTATATTATACATAATTTTTTATACGATAATATTGGTACCATTGGATAGCTTAAAATATATAGATTATTTCTTCATAATTTTTTATCAAAAAATAATTTTATACTATAAAAATAAAACATCCTACTTAAGAAATCCTAGGTATAACTCATACCCAGAAATTTTGCTCCCCAAGGACATGGTTCAAGTCAGTTGATTAGCTTTTTGTCGATGCGGATTTGATTCCCCTAGCATAAATTCATGTTCTTGCATATTGTGTTGTACCAACCTCAGAGTTACCTACTAAATCAGATTACACAAAATCACAAAAAAAAGGGAGAAAGATCGATCAACAAGTCACCCAAAAGTTATATAGGCCTGTTTAAAGAACCGGCTGAAGATACAGCCATGAATTATTGAGTACCATAATAAAGAGCCTGGCAAAGCATCTTACTCGTTTAATATTCACAACGAATCTGCTGTTCCTAGAGGCTATCAAGTAGATGATATCTGAAGTACTAATGAAAAGGTGTAGTCCACCATAAAAAAATCAGCCAAATCATGTCCATCTAGCAAAAGAATGAGCAATTGTGGCATTGCTCATTCAATAGAGGATCAAAGCACTCACATGGAATTTTAAAAAATACAACCGCTGGAGATGAGTATGGGGGACCTCCTAACGATGACAACGACAAAATTAACCTTCATGATGCGTACTGTACAAGTAGCGTCCAGCATAAACCGATTGTTTCTTCAAATGATATATTGGCAGCTGAGGCTGAATCCAAGAGACAACATAAGACCAAAAGGAAAAAAAAATCAAGCATGAAAAGCATGATTGAATCTGTTAAGCACCGTATAATAGAAAGTGAATATCCTGATGATGAGCTTTATTAAAGGAGTTTCAACAATGGTCATGTAAATCATACAACTGATGATAGTATGAACCACACTGCTCCCTTCACCTCCAAAAGAACGTGCCCGAGTAAATATTTAAATCAGATAATGATAATACTAAAGCCTTATACTACTCCGACGAAGTATTATTTGGGAGGTGCGTATGTCGACGTTTAATGTCGGGGCGTAACTCCTCAATATGACGTTGTGCTGGTTAAGGCTGAAGTAAAATTTTAAATTAAATTATCCAACACGCCGCAAGGTCAGATAAACTTTCAAAATTAAATTATTTAACACGCCGCAAGGCCGGATAATTTTCCAAATTAAATTATCCAACATGCCGCAAAGACCGGATAAACTTTCAAAATCAAATTATCCATCACGCCGCAGGGCCGGATAATTTTCCAACTTAAATTATCCAATACGCCGTAAGCCGGATAAATTCTCAAACCAAATTATCCAACATGCCATAAGGCCGGATAATTCCCCAAACCAAATATCCAATGTGCCCAAACGCATTACGATGGAATATTATTTGGGAGGTGTGTACGTCGATGTTTATCATCGGGGTGTAGCTCCTCAATATGACATTGTGTTGCCCGGGTCGGATATCATTGAATGAACAACCGCAAGGCGTAACGTTCGGCGAATATAAATTGCCCAAGTCAATGAAAGCCTCTTTCTTTTATCATTTATATATCATGTTAAACCATGTATTCTCATTGTATTTATGAATGATATCATTTACTTGTTTCTCTTATTTTGTTGCGTATTATAAATCTTTTAATCAAAGGTTCCCTAATTTTAGGGGTAATTAACAATGAGCGCAAGAAATTAACAACGAGCGCTTGTGCTCATTGGAAGTCAGAACCCATTAAACAAAAACCTTATTAATTTAAGATGAATTTGAAAACGGTCATGTTACATTTCTAATGTAACAATTTTGACCCCACAAATTCTGGCATGCCCGGTGGGACCTGGCTTCTCCTTTCATCTCAGAGATCTATATTACGCAATAATGTTTGCACCCTCGTTCTCATGCATGTCTTGTTCCGCCTAGCAATTTTCTCACATGGCGAGCAAGAACAACATCTTCGTGGAGGGAGTGATGGACAACACATGGGATATAAAGTTCGGCTGCATCCTCGACGTGGCTGAGTTTATATATGTACCCTTCAAGGACTCGGAGAACGTCAAGGGGAAGATCACTCCAATTGTTAAGAACAAGACTGTCTTAAGGAAGCGGAGGACTGTTACAAAGAAGGAAAACGAACTCTCGATTACTATTAAAGGGGACATGCTCAACCAAGAGGAAGGAGAGGCACTTCAAGATCGGCCATGAAGGGGCGAGAGATTATGTAATCCACATGGTACGGATGGTAGAGCATACGCAGGAGGCCGGCTCTAATTCTGAGGAGGATACCCTTCGGACCATGGCAAGGAAAGCCAAGGGTAAAAAGTTAGCCTCTATTATAATCCAAGAGCCTGTTCAACGATATGAACCAGGGGCAACCTCTTTACACCAGGAAATTTTTGAAGAGGAAGAGGAAGAGAAAGAACCTGTCATGGCCACTAACCATGACCATCGGGATGAAGCTATCACTGACCTCAGGAGGCAGCTCAAAAAGAGAGACAACGACATGAGCATCCTCATGGAAAAATTCGAAGAAGTGATGAATGTTCTAGCAAAAACTCAAGAGATGCTGTTATGCCAAAAGCAGCGGCCGCGAGAGCAGAATAACGCTCCGACAGTGTCTTCTCTACCAGCTCTACCAGCCCAATCACCAGCTCAGTCAAATGACGATGTTGTCACTTTGACTAGGAGAGAAGTACAAGAACTGGTGATGGACCAGCTGAAACATTTGGAGGAAGCCAAGATTGCTCTGCGAAGGAGGCAAGGGAGGCCCTATCCGGCTGTATACGATGATATCCCTTATATCCCAAAGGGTACATCGTACCACACTTTAAAATGTTCAATGGAATAGGGAACCCTGACCAGCATTTAGCCCACTTTGTTGTGACTTGTGGGAATACTAGAAGTAACGACGTCCTATTGCTCCGACAGTTTCCACAAAGCCTCTCAGGAGTCGCCTTTGAATGGTATTACTCCTTAGAGAACGAAGTTATCAAAACCTGAGTCGATATGGAGGAGGCCTTTAGGATGAAATTCGCCTCGGTCAACGATAAGATTACCATCGCGAACTTAGCAAATACGAAGAGGAAAAAGGATGAGATTGTCCTTAATTACATCACGAGGTGAAGAAATTTGAGTATTAAAAGTGAAAAGTCGCTGGAACAAACCCAAGCTGTGGAATTATTACTCCGCAATATCAACAACTAGATGGCCCCCTTCCTTTGTACTAATAACATTTCTACATTTCAGGAATTAATCACCCAGGTGGCAAAGCTTGAACGAACGAATCATCAAACTTACGTGAATACACAGAATCTGAAATTCAAAAGCGAGGAGCCAAGGAGGAATGATCCCAAGATCGCTTATACACATGTTGCCAGCAAGGGCAAAAAGGTAGAGGTTCATAATACGAACATACCTCGAAGTGAAAAGGTGCCAACGCTTGGTGAAAATAACCGGGGCAAGCCATTGACCCTTGAAGAGAGAAAGAATAAAATTTATTCTTTCAAAAGGGAGAAGACAATGAAGATTTTTAGAGACGCCCAAAAAAATGGTTTGCAGCTACCAAAGTCGAAATGCCCTAAAGAAGTCAATAAAACTGATGATCCCAACTTTTGCCTCTACCATCGCGTGCTAGGGCACACAATAGAAGACTGTTATATCTTCAAAGATTGGGTGGAAAGGCAATACAAGTCGGGGAAGATAACTCTATCAAAGCAAGTGTTGAACGAGACACCAATTGAAGAGGCCAACTTTATTGAAATGAAAAATATAGATCCAACACCCGAAGACGATGAAGAGTATAACGTTATGGTGTCAAGAAAGACGTTACAGCTTCTACGAAAACTAAAATAGATGTCAGGCGTTGTGTGGAAAAACCCCTTGACTCCGCAGTGCGTATCATCGAGGTCACATTTGCCAATGGGTTGATAGCGCCCACAAATATAGTAGGCGTTTCCCGCAAGTGCACGTGTCTATCGAAGTAATAAAATATCGATCCCACAGAGACTAATGGGCAAGTACCGATAGATCTCGAGATTGCTAGCTAGACTACATCGAAATTGATGAAGTTTAAAATGATGAAATAATTAAATGCGCAAAATATAAACGGGAGAAATCACACGAGAGGATTATAATGAAGAGATGCATCAGGATATGGGTTCACCGCTTTAACTTCTTACAGTTAAATAGTTAAACTCTATTGCCAATGTCCTGTCTAGTTCAAGGGATTCAGCTTCCTTTGTCATGTAGATAGCTCCCGTCCAATAACCTTGTCCGCTCGGTCCAATCCGTAGGGTTCTGACGCGCGGTCGGACTAGAGTCTCCCCGCTACGTCTAAGCTCCTTATAATCCCCTTAAGTAAGTACAGATCCACAAGCTAGTTAAAACTCCCAGAGATGCTGATTAACAAACCTCACATAAGGTGATTAAAGGCTAAAACACTCCCTTTCGGGTAGTGTAGACATAGCACACCAACGAAATGGATAAACCCTCAACCAAATAGGTCTGACACGCGGTCGGACTAGAGTCTCCCCGCTACGTCTAAGCTCCTTATAACCCCCTCAAGTAGGTATAGTTCCGCAAGTGAGTTATCTCCTAGAGAAGCTGATTAACAAACCTTACTAGAGTGATTAAAGGTTCAAGCATGCACTTCCAGATAATGCATCCCTATAATCCCATGAGTAAGTACAGCTCCGTAAGCGAGTTTCCTCCTAGAGAAGCTAATTGACAAACCTCGCTAGAGTGATTAAAGGCTCAAGCGTATCCCTCCGGATAATGCTTCCCATTAGTCCCATGAGTAAGTATAGATCGGCAAGCGAGTTTCCTCCTTGAGATACTGATTAACAAACCTCACTCAGGTAACTAAAGGTTAAGCATGCTCTTTAGGGTTACGCAGGCAATGTGTGTTCATAGGGTCAAGCAAGAACTTTAGGCTAATAGAATCAAACCATTACAACTAGTAATTCATCAAGGGCTACCCCACATCCTGATTTAGTGTTTAACCTAACATGTTCATGGTGAAAGCGTAATCAACGTACTCAAACATAAACATCAAGTGTAATACCAAATTTACGCAGGAGTTGTGATAGAAAGGTAAGGTCATGCTATGTCTTGCAAAGTTTATATAATAAGCGTAGCAAATTGAGTGCGAATCCAAGGTTTTTCTTACATATTATCCCTAAGACGCTCACGCAAGATGATATCTTCAATAAGTGATGATGTGTGGCTCTTCCTTCCCTTCCTCCTCAAGCCTTGCTGCTTCTTCTCTACCGTGTGAATCCCCCTCTGAGCGATTGAAGGACTCTTTTTCTTCCTCTTCTCTTCAGCCTTTTATTCTAGTCCCCTCTGCGCCTTCTCCTTCTTCCCATCCCCTGCTAAAGCTGCTGCAGTCACTGCCATAGAAGACTTTGCCGCCAGCCTCCATGTCATGCAAAAGTTGCTGCAGCTGACTATCTTCACAGAATCACCATTTCGTGATCAAAACGCCTCCTTTATCAATGGGGGAGAAAGGTCATAAGTGCCCTTCAGCCTTTCCTCAGGTTAGATTGAAGAAATTTGGGCTAAAATCGCGATTTCGTAACAGGCGGGTCCGCGATCTCGGGCGAGAATTTGGTCGTGATCTGGTCGTGATTTATCACTTGCAGCTTAAGTGCGGAGGCGAGTCACGGGCATGATTCGGGTCGGGACCCAGTCGTGATTTCCAACGAAGGCTTCAATTACTCCGAAATCTTCCAAATAGGAGCATCTTGAGTTAGGATGAGCTCTTTTACTGCAAAAGCTCCAGAATCTACCCCTTTTGTGGTCATTTTGACCTGAAAACGTAAAAATACCAAGAGAGGTGCATATTCCATAGATGTATCCAAATAAAGGCAATTATGAGACTTAAAGTCATAAAATGGGGATGATTTCATTAGCAAAATGACATGTAAAGCTCTATATAAATCTGTGTTAACAGAATACCTATGACTTAAATCTTTGCTTGTCTTCAAGCAAAAAGAAAGAAATGAAGTTCCATGAGAATCATTCAACTGAAGTTATACTCCCCAATGATCTATAGATGCGAAATGATTACTGCTAGTCACAAC
This sequence comes from Costus pulverulentus, assembly GCA_027562315.1. Lineage (NCBI taxonomy): Eukaryota > Viridiplantae > Streptophyta > Magnoliopsida > Zingiberales > Costaceae > Costus > Costus pulverulentus. The sequence continues at coordinate 59,716,211 of CM050438.1, forward strand.
ATGCACAAATCACTGCAGACTTTAAGGATGTCAAGATGAAGAGCAGAGTATCCAGGTTAAATCTATGGACAATAGTTGTATGATAATATTGGGTAAAAATAGTTCCTTGCCACATGAAGCACTAATCTATTTAAAGCACCCAAAAGCTAAACTCTAAAGTAGTAGCAAAGGCCTTGCTCATAACCTCGGTACCACCGCACTTTTTCATCTTTTCTGCAGTGCCAAGCCGTAGCTTCGGTACCACTGCCTTCTTTTCTTTCTAGTTGGCAGTGCCAAGTTAGAACTTCAGTACCACTATCCTTTCTTTTCTTTCATTTTCTTTTCTTTTAATGGTAGTGCCAAGTCGAAACTTTGGTACCACTGCTCTTTTTCTTCTTTTCTCTTTTTGTCGGGCAGTGCCAAGTTGTAACTTCGGTACCACTACTCTTTTGTTTTCTATCACTCTCTCTTTCATTCTATTTTTTGTACGGTGCCAAGTTAGAGGAGCTCGAACCAAAACTAATACTGAGAGTTACTAAGGGTGATAAGTGTGTGTCCGATGGTTTGGTCTATAATTTTCTAAACAAATAGTACTCATGTTGATACACAGATATTTCCTAGACTCAAAGCCTATCAATGTTTGATCCTCAAGTTTCCAGTGTATAAGGAATCGAGTGACTAGTTGTTCATTGTGAATGATACTCTTAATGTAGTGTGGGAGTATAAATCAATGACAAATCAGGTAAAAATTAATCATGAATGAGGAAAACAGGGAATTTCAGCTAGGACCTATGACTTAGGCTTTTGCGTGTTCAGGTAGTAGTCATCAACGAGGTTCAACGCTTATCAACAAAATTATGATAAAAGCATAGCAGAAAAATGTGGACATGATAGTAGTGCAATAATAAAGATGTCCTTGAAAAGTTGAAGTATCATCAAAGTAACTTGTAATAAAAATAGCATGAAGGTGATCTGAATGTTATTCATGATGTTTAGCATTAGTTAGGCAGTAAAGATGTTTAAAGTTTTGGCAGGTTTAGCTACAGCAGCACATCAGTAGCATCAGATAAAACAGTAATAGTTCAACAGCACATACACAAGCATAAAGTTAATCATCACGTACAGAATCACATCACAACAGTAATATAACAACCCATCAAAATGAGTAAGTCTCTCCTCCCAAAACAAAAGTTGCATTATCTCTGATGCATATAGTATGGATAAGTATCAAAAGAGGTGAGAGAAGACTTACTAGAGTGCAGTCCTACTCACAGCACTCAGCCGGATCATCATCGTCGTCGTCAACCTGCTCCTCGGATGAGTCGGAGACGTGAATGGTGTCATCAGCATCCTCATCTTCATCTCTTGGTGGTGGTGGTTCCATGTTGCTGTGTAGAAAGAGCTCAATAGACTTTACCGTGTCCATCAGGGTTGCAAGCTGCTTCCCTTGTTGAATCTGGTCCTGGCAAAGCAGGTGGAGCATGTCGTCGGTAGAGGGTCTTGCAGCAGTTCTAGCCTAGCCGCCGATAGAGAAGCTCGGGTCGACATCTAGAGGTGTTGTCTGATCTTCTAGTGCTGCCAGCTCTAAATGCAAGCGCCAATTGGCGCTGTCCCTGATATCCGTCCTCGCGGTATTTGGTAACGGCATGGTATCAGTGGTGTCGGCAAAAGTCAAATGATAGATATTTCCTCGCCTGACGATCATCTTCATTAAAAGTAAGTGCTCCAAGTCCAGGAGGCGACTTCCTATGGCTTCAGGCTAACTATACGGATTGTGTCCAAGGGAGAGAGCCATCATAGTTATTATCCCTCCAATGCAGATGACTCCCTTCTGCGCATGAGCTACTCGCATGAATTGCCGGGCGAGATGATATGCAGCATTTATCTGAAAGTGGTGCAAGAGTCCCCACAGACATAATAGCTCGGCCTGGCGTACAATCCTGTCTCCTTCCCTCGTGAAGATCGAATGCGCCAGCAGGCGGTGCGCATATCTGATGCAGGGGTTGGAGAGTGTGGAAGCTCTGGTGTTCTGAGGTGAGTAGGCGCTCATGGAGGAAATGCATCTCCAGAAAATGTCCTCATTAAAGTTCAGTGGCCCAACCCTAGAAGCATACGCAGGGAAGCCGAAAATATCGTTTAGGTCAGCAATTGTGAGGCGATACTCTGTATTTGCCAGTCGGAAGGTCAATAATCCAGGATCAGTGTCAAGAGCGGAAACCTTCAGTTCGACAGAGCTCAAAAATTTGAGAGTAAATGGTATATAGGTAGGGTGAGCGTATTGCAGGAAACGTCCCCACCCAAATTGACGGAAAACCCAAAGAAGATCGTCGAAAATTCTGAGCGCGAGTAGTGCAGGCGGGTCTATGTACCTGGTGTTGATGATCCTCCGGTTAGATAAAACCTGATATCTGGCCGCCTGATGATTATCTCGCATTTGGATTTCCGGCGGTGCAGGTTGTTGCTGCAGCGCTGCGGGTCGAGGACTCGTAGCTCCAGCCGGTCGCTTTCCTGTGTTCTTCCGTCTTGGCAGCATGGTCGCTTGAGCGGTGAGGGGGAGATACAGAAAGTCAGCAGCTGATTGAGGTGGAGTTTGCGGCTAGATAACGACTGGGAACTTGGAATGAGAGCTTTCCCGGAGATGGTCAGAAGGGTCGCCGGAGGGTTGATGGTCGGCGGTGAAGAAAGCGACGGTGACAGGTGGGGCAGAACAGGTGGGGTCGGCTAAGCGTACGTATAGTAGCGAAAAGATCGGAACCCTAACGGGTGAATTGGGGGCGGAACTTAAGTTCTACTGCTTAACTGGTCGGGCTGGCCAGGCAGATCTATTAAGTTGCCACGGTTTGGTGATCATGCCCGAGCTTTTCATTAGGAGCCGGTCATGAAATCTTCGTGGAAGTCACGGTCGAGATTTTCAACGGTACCCAGTCATGATATTCTCGCAGATTTTTGATGGAAATCTTCACTGTGGTAACTTCAATCACGAGATAGTCATAACGTTCTCATAAATTTGTACTCGTTCTGTCTTCTGGAAATCTTGCCCATTATTTTTGTCATGACCCACCCATGATTGCTTCTGTAAGATCGTGCGCAAATTTCACGGTTGTGCTCAGAGTTACAGCCCTGCCGTGGTTCTCTCGGCGAATTTTCTGATGTTTGAACTGAGTGAGAATCATGGTCGAGATTTTTGTCTAGAGCCGCCCGTGATTTTGGGAAAACTGGCAGAAAACGCCTCTCTTTACTGAAATATAAACCAACCAGAGGCATCAATATCACAGCTAAGTAGACAGAAATATAACCAATAATGCAAGTAGAGAAAGGGCACAACAAGTCCCAAATATCATTTTCAACTTTAATAGAATCAATCAGCAATGCTGAAGATAAACAAGATCAGTTCATGGATGTGTATTAAGCTCTCAAATTCAAAATTATTAGAAATCAATCGGCGTGGATGCAACGCATCTGGTTTCCTGACAAGTCGGATTAAACCCATTAACTGCTAGTAACATTTGCATCTTTCTAGGTGAGCTGCTACTTGTCGAGGAGCTTCACACCTACTTCAATATCGGTGCCGGTGCTGATATTTTGAGTCGATGCGCATTTCCTGCAAGAGTGTCATCAGTGTTAGACACCAAAACCATGTATTAGAACAAAATGACTATAGCTAAGAGATAAAATTCAAACTCATAGCAGAGAAAGTTAAAACATTCTAAGGCTGGATTGATGTGTCCTAGTGTCATTTCGGTGTAAAACGAAACAGGAGATTACTGAGGTTCAAACACCAATCATCAAAAGAACTTACCAAAATATGTAAACTAAACTGAAACTTAAACAAGACAAGAGAACAAGAAAGAAAAATGTTGGAAATAAATTTAATTAAAGTAGGATGCTTAGGTTGCCTCCCAAGAAGCGTTGATTTAAAGGTCCGTCAGCTTGACCATAGTCAGTGTCATCCCGGTGAAGGAGGGTCCATGAGGAGTAATGCAGTCCCCTCTGGTATTGGTTCATGGAAGAAGTAGTGCTTAAGTCTCTGTCCGTTAACTTTGAATGTGCCAGTTGACTCTCGGTAAATGTGCACAACGCCTTGAGGGTAAACCTTTTGTACTACATACGGTCCCATCCATTTAGTTCGAAGCTTACCAGGGAAAAGCTTGATCCTGGAGTTAAGTAGGAGTACTAATTCACCTTCGCAAAACTCCCTCTTTGTAATCCTTTGATCGTGCCATCTTTTGGTGCGTTCCATATAAATCATGGCATTCTCATAGGCTTCCTATCTAAATTTGTCGAGCTCATTAAGTTGAAGTTTTCTAGCCTCGCTAGCTTGGGTTCCATCGAAGTTCAGTCGCCGTATCGCCCAATAGGCTTTGTGCTCGATTTCAGCCGGTAAATGACACGATTTACCATATACTAGCTGGAATGGGGACATACCTATTGGAGTCTTAAATGCCGTATGGTATGCCCATAAGGCATCGTCAAGTTTGAGTGCCCAGTCGGTGCGAGTACGCGACATAGTTTTTTCAAGGATGTGCTTAATCTCTCGATTTGATATCTCCACTTGGCCACTAGTTTGAGGATGGTAAGCGGTGGCCACTTTGTGTAATACTTCATACTTTTTGAGAAGTGATTCAAATCCTCGCTCAATAAAATGTGATCCGCCGTCACTGATTATCAGGCGAGGCATTCCAAATCGTGGGAGTATTAATTTTTTGAAAAATCTGGCTACCACTTTGGAGTCAATTGTTGGTGCGGCCAAAGCTTCTACCCACTTGGAGACATAATCGACTCCAACTAAAATGAATTTTTTACCACAAGAAGGTGGGAACGGACCCATAAAGTCAATTCCCCATACGTCAAATATCTCGATTTCAAGTATGGTATTCAGAGGCATCTCATTTCTTCGTGATATTCCACCCATCCGTTGGCAACGATCACAAGATTGTACATAGTCCCTTGCGTCTCTGAATAGGTGAAGACACCAAAATATGTAGTATATTTTGTATCATTTTAAATACCTTTTTATGCAAATATTGCTGAATCCATCAAATATTGCAAAGTCTACTTCTATTTTGGTTTTTCATGATTTTCAGGAAAAAAGGCACTATTTTGGGCGTTTTTAAGCAAAATCAAATACATGGAAGAGTTTCCATCATCAAGAAGAAGTCACACAACAACTTTCACGAAAATTGAAGCTAAAAACCAAAATACGGCAGTGCCGTAAACTATTTTATGGTAACGTATTTTCACGGCTACCGTATTATCAAGAACACAGCCGTATTTTGGTGATTTTCCGAACAGAAAGTTTTTGTGATTTTACGGCACTGCCGTAAAGAATTACACGGGATGTATTTTCCAGCGTTTCAGACCAGAGTGTTCAACCGATTTTACGGCACCACCGTGAAGAAGTTTACGGTGTCGTATTTTGTGAAGACTTCAGACCAGAGAACTCGATTGAAATTACGGCACTGCCATAAATGATATTATGGTACCATATTTCCTAGCATCTCCAGAACAGAACACTCAAGCTATTTTACGGCAGTGCCGTAACATATTACACTGCCGTAATTCCCAGTCAAAAACGTGATTTTTACGAGTCCGAATCTTGCGCGGCCAATAACTTTTGATCCAGAGCTCCAAATTGAAATCTGAAAATTGTGGCGGACTCGTCTTTAAGAGGAGAAGACTCTTGAAGTGGAAGGGAGAACTTTTATCCAGTATCGAGGGAGAAATCGCCAGAGAGGTGGCTAGGGTTTGGCCTCGCACCGAGAGGCATAGAGAGCACCTCAAGCCATGATTTTCACTCAGAAGCTTTGTTTGGAGGAGAGAAAGACGCCACTGAAGTTTTAGAGCGTTTGTAATTTGATCGGAGGAGAAATCAACAAAACAGCCGTGACAACGCTGTTCATCACGAAATTACGGGTGTAATTTACATTACACCCGTGTTGTAACGTTGTTTTTTTTCTCCTTCTCTAATTTCTAATTGTTCTAAACTATGATTCATTGT
>CM050438.1:59757125-59789778 GCA_027562315.1 Costus pulverulentus
GTAACAAACTGAATAACAACCATTGCCTTTATAAACATTGAGTTTATACATGATACTGAAAGAATCCCAAGGCCTCAAACATTAGCCTTAAGGGCATACCCCAACAACTCTCGGCGGCGGCGTGGATTGAGATTTCTCCTTCGATAGTGCACGAAATTTTGGGCTTTTGGTCTCTCTGTAATCCTCTCGTCAAAAGCTCCCTCTTTGTTTCTTACGGCTTCGAATATTAAGCCCTGGATCGCCCGCAAGAATCTCCGCAAAAATCAGGCGTGGAAACTGACCGGGCATCACGTTCAAAACGGGTTTTACGATAGTGTAATTGTTTACGGCAGGTGCCGTAAAATCTCTTGAGTCCTCTTTACCGATGTTGTCTCAAAAAATACGGCCCGTGTCATAATATCAGCTGAGCTCTCTAGTTGGATTCGTCGGGAAAATACAGCCCGTGTAATTCTTTACGGCGGGTGCCGTAATTTCAGGGCAACTTTCTGTTAAATGGCTGGAAAATACGGTACCGTAATACTGCTTACGGCTGGTACCATAAAATTAGGAAATCTTTCTGTTCAAAAATCTTTACAAATTATGGCAGTGTTCCGATTTTACGGTACCATGTGGAATTACGGTACCATAAAATAGATTACGGCACTACCGTAATTTGCCGGCTTGCTCCGATTTGCGTGAAATTTCTTGGGTGACTTCTTCTTGTTGATGAGAACTCTTCCATGTGTTTGATTTTGCTTGAAAATGCCTAAAATAGTGCCTTTTTACCTGAAAAATATGAAAAACCAAAATAGAAGTAGACTTTGCAACATTTGATGGATTTAGCATAAAAACAAGTAAAAAGATCTCCGATTTAGCATGAAAAGGTATCTAAAATGATGCAAAATATACTACATATTTTGGTGTCATCATATCGCGCTCGGTCCCTGAGAGAAAAAGGAAACAATATTAGTTTTAGTGCATTATCAGAAACTCCATAAATTTTAATAGTATCACAATATTCAATAAAAAGATGTAAATGCTGATATGGATCTTCAATTGGATCTCCTCCAAATTGGTTCTGCTGAATTATGGTCAAGAAGGCAGGATTGATCTTAAAATTATCTGCTTCAATAGTTGCTCTAACAATGCTGAAGTGTATTTCTCGTGGCTTAGGGGCTGCATAGTCCCTTAGTGATCTCTGATCTGTCATCCGACCTAGATTTTATATGCACACTAAAGTAGATGGATCAAACAACTCAAATAAATATAAAAGAATAGAAAGGTAAAACATAAATAAAACCTAGTCTAGCAATATTCTCAATATCTTCAATATCAACAAGAACTAAGGTCCCCGGCAACGGCGCCAAAAACTTGTTGTGTCCGCAAGTGTATGGATACTTGAAGTAATAAAGAAAATATCGAATCCACAGGGACCTATGTTGCTGAGTACCGAATAATTGATTTTTCACTATCTCGGCAATCGAAAGAGTGCAAACTAGCAAACGAAGAGCAAAGCGCTGAAACAGAATTATCAGAGAGAGAAACTGGGACTAGGGTTTCATTCACTCTAATTTCTATGACTAGACATGAATAATGATTTTGTCAGTTTAATGTCAACATGATAAAGATGTAATATACTTTAATAAAAGGATTGTCTCACTTTCATGCAGACAACCATGCAGAGATCAATCCTCGCTCTCGCACAAGATTTATCCCAAGCTAAAGATAAGTAAATCATTAAACGATGAACTCAATGATCACTTTCGTGCATCCGAATTCTAGGTTGATAATCTCTAGTGGAATCTCAAGGATCACTTTCATGCATCCAAGTCTCGATACTAGTTTTACTCATGGTTCTCCAACGTTCCGATCCTTGCTTTCGCACAAGATCTCCACGTTTGAAAACTTAGGCTCAATCTTTAGATTCATACCATTATCATGGCAACTAATCTACTAGAATTAAACAAATAAGAACTAACCTAAGAGAGTTCCTAATATGCAATTCTAGGGTTCCAAGTTCTCAAGCAAATTACTTTTCAGTCTATTGCGAAAACTCTAAAACATGCACAATAATATGGATCTAAAAAGAGTCTAGGATCAATTACCACATGAGTAAAATTATCATGCTAAGATTAAATGTGACAGAATAATGGAAAAATAGTCATCTAGTCATTAAAATTCAAGTGAATTACTCCCCCATGTCCCAAAGAGTGTCTAAGCTTGCATGGAAGGAAGATTACAATAATTCATGTTGAAGGAAATCGAAAACAGAGAAGAAGGAAAAATTACGATACGGCCGTAATCTTGGCACAACAGCGGTGGCGCTCGGATTTGTGTTGATTTCTCCTATGTCGGATCTCCAATCACGCTGAAACTTCTGGGACACCTTCTCCTCCTCTATGCGTAGCTTCCACTCAAATTTCATGGCCGGAGATGCGCTGGAGGCTTCCCGGCAGTGAACCCTAAGGCGGATGTGTGAAGCTCGATTTCTCCCTCTTTGATGGATGAAAATTAGGACTTTTTGTCTGCTTGTCTTCGTCTCGGTGATGGCTCCTTTTTGCTTCTTACAGAAACGTATTTAGTGGCCTAGATCGATCGCAATCATCTACGCAAAAATCGGGCTTCGGAGTTGACCGGGAAAATCGCGAACTGGGTTGTAATTACGGCCGTAAAGGATTTTACGGTGGTGCCGTAATCCGGACAGCAAACTCTCGGGTTGAAAACTTCCAGAATTACGGTACCATAATATGTTTTATGGCAGTACCGTAATGTCAACAATCTTTCGGGTTGAAAATCGACCTGAATTACGGTACCGTAAAGTTTCTTACGGCAGTACCGTAAACTCCATTGATTCTCTGATCAATAACAATCCAAAATATGGTACCGTAGTGATGTTTACGGTAGTGCCATAATCATACGAAATCTTCTGCCTGAAAAAATTCCAAATTACGGTACCGTAAAGGTCTTGTTGGGGGTGCCATAATTTGCTCTGAAGCTCCAAATTTTCTGAAATTTGGCATGTGATCTCCTTTCGATGTTGTGAATTCAATTATGCACTTGGATTGCTCAAAATCAACTGAAAAACATGCCTTTTTGCCTAAAAATCATTAAAAATAGAAAAGAGTGTAGATTCCGCAAATATTGATAAAAAGGGCATAAAAATAAGCAAAGTCTATGAATATGACACAAAATCACCAACAAAATAGCATAGAAATTACGATGAATTTTGGTGTCATCATTCACTCACATTCTGATGAGACCAAAATTCGTAGTATATTTTATGTCATTTCATTCGTATTTTTGTGTCATATTTATACCCCTTTCCTTATTTTTATGCCTTTTTTATCAAATATTGCCGAATCAATTTCTATTTTAGTTTTTGATGATTTTCAGGTAAAAAGGCATGATTTTAAGGCATTTTCAAGCAAAATCAGATACATAGAAGAATTCTCATCATCTAGTGGAGATTACAGGATAAATTTCACGCAAATCAAAGCCATAACCCAAATTACGGCAGTGTCATAATCTATATTACGGTACCGTAATTTCGAGTACTACCGTAACATCAGAGTACTGCCGTATTTTGGGATGAATTTGTATAGAAAATTTCACCAAAATTATGGCACTGCCGTAAGAAAAATCACAGTGCCGTATTTTGAAGCGATTTCAAACTAGAGAGATTTCTAGAAATTACAGTAGTGTCGTAATCATTTCCACGGTACCGTAATTCTGATCAAATCCTGTATAAAAGAATTTAAAGGAAATACGGCAGCACCGTAAAGACAATTACGGCCGTAATTCTATTTCTGACTCGTGACGTCCACGATCAAATTAAAGCCCAATTTTTGCGTGATCGATTGTGGACAATCCAGGTCCTTAAATTCAAAGCTGTAAGAAGGAAGAAGAGAGCCTCAGAGGAGGAGAGTACGCCGAGGGCGAAAGCCCTAATTTTCATCCACTATCGAGGGAGAAATCAAGTTACACGCCGCCGCCTTAGGTTCCGCTGCCGGGAAGCCTACAACGCATCTTTGGCCGTGAAATTTGAAGGGAAGCTTCTCCTGGAGCCAGAGAACATACCCCAGAAGTTCCAGAGAGAAAGGAGATCAATCAGAGGAGAAATCGATGAGATTTTAAGTGCCGGCACTGTTCACGCAAGCAAATTACGGCTGTAATTTCTATTACAGCCATGCTGTAAAGTTGTTTTCCCTCTCCCCTTGATTTCTGAGCCCTTGAAACTATTGTTTATTGTAATTCTCTTTCCATACTAGCTTAAACCTTTTGTGGGACATGGGGGAGTAATTCATCTTGATTTTATATGACTAGATAACTTTTATTTTGTCAGAATAATTTTGTTATAATAATTCTACTTATGTGATGACTTTCCTTTAATTCTCCTTAGTTTTATAAATATCAGCATGTTTTAGAGTTTTGCAAAATAGACTGAGAGGTTGATTGTGAAATTTGGAACCCTAAAAATCAATGAGTTTGGAACTTATCATAAGAGATTTGGTTAGTTCTTTGAATTCTGATTTTTAGTGATTTTATTGTCATGTTTGATAATTTGAATCTAGGATTGAGTTACTATGTTAAACGTAAAGATCTTGTGCGAAAGTGAGGATCAGAGCGTTGGAAAACCATAAGTAGAACCTGTGTTGAGACTCGGATGCACGAAAGTGATCCTTGAGATTCCACTTGAGATAATCAACTTAGAATTCGGATGCAGGAAAGTGATCCTTGAGTTCTTTGTTTGATGATTTACTTATTTTCAGCTTGGGATAGATCTTGTGCGAAAGCGAGGATCGGTTCCTGCACGATTGTCTGCACGAAAGTGAGATAATCCCTTTATGAAGTAAATTATATTTTTATCATGATAAAATTAGACTGACAACCTTTTATTCATATCTAGTCATTGAAATTAAGGTGAATGAAACCCTAGTCCCAGTTTCTCTCTGATTATCTTTTTCGTGTGTTTTCAATCATTGCTTTGCTATTATTCGATTGCCTAGATAGTAAGAAATCAATTATTCAATACTTAACAAACAAGGTGTCTGTGGGATCGATATTTTTTATTACTTCGAGCATCCGTGCACTTGCGGACACAACAAGTTTTTGGCGGCAACGCCAGAAATAAGTTTCTGTCTAGCTACTTGTTGGGAGACAACAAGTTTTTGGCGCCATTACCGGGGACATTGGTTTTTGTCAATATTGAAGATATTGAGAGTATTGCTAGACTAGGTTTTATTTGTTTTAGATTTAACTTTGTTTTCTGTTTTTGCAGGTTTTGAAATTTCACAAGTTGTGACAGAACTGTGATTTCTGAATTTTTTTTTATTTGCTTGTGTTTTGTGTTTTTTATATATTTTAAAAAAATATATATTTTGATTGATTAGTGTTGGATAATCTTTCTGTTCTTGATAGATTTGAAGATATGTCTTTTAATCACTACTCGTGGGCAACTGAAAGAGGTGAGGTATACATGCCACAAGGTAAGTATGAAGAAGATTCATTGTGCACTCTTGCAGATAAATTGAAATTATACTCTTATATGCATCCTTCTAGGACATCTTATTCTTTTATTAGATGTGATATTTGTGGATGTTTTAATTATTATACTTCTGATTGCCAATTTTTAACTCCTTCAAATCATGTTTCTGAACCATACTTTGAGGAAACTGAGAAATCTAGGTTAGCACCCATGCTTGAAAATTTCATGTCAAATCAAAGTAAGAATATTGAAGATCTTAAAGGGATAGTCAGTCATCTTGCTTCTCAAGTAGAATCTATATCTGCTAATACTGAAATATTAGAAGCCCAGATAGTATAACAAGCTTGTTTATTTAAGTTTGATTTGGAAACTGAAGAACTTGATTTAGAAAAGTCCCCCTCTGATTATGATTGTTTTGAGATTGAGCCTTATGTGAACATTAATGAATTTTACTCTGATTTTGATAATTGTAAAATTGATTCATTTGATAATTTGTTTGAAGAAAAATTTGAGGAAATTGAATTTGAAAAATCCCCTCTTAGTGATAGTGATAGTGATGAAATTGATTCTTTTGATGATATATTATTTATGGTTAAATCTGACTCTTGTAATTCTAAGATTGATTCTTTTGATTCTTCTGATGATGAATTATTTGTGGAAAAGCATGAGGAAATTGATTTTGAAAAATCTCACTTTGAATTTGTTGATAATTTTGAAATTGATAAATTGTTTGATGATGAACATGAGAACTTGAAAAGGATTTGAAAATTATGAATATTGATGAATCTCACTCTAAGAGTTAACTGATTTTTACGGCACTACCGTAATCAATTTTATGGTACCGTAATTTTTGACCGTTTTAGACTTCACGTGTCGTATTTTTGAGTATTTTTTATCTGAAAGTTTTATGGCTTTTACGGCAGTATCGTAAGGATTTTTACGGTACCGTATTTCCTGCATATTTTTTACCTGAGAATTTAATGCATATTACGGCACTGCTGTAAAGGATTTCACGCCCAGATTTTGATCCTTTATTTTTCATGCACCCGGAAAGAACAAGTTTTATTCTACTTCATGGTTCTATCTATTTTTTATATGGATCATTAAATCTTACTCTTGGGTATAGCTACTTTTTGTAACTGAATCAGTAGGCTGCTCTGTTATCCTTGGACACCTGCAACTTCTTCTCTAGATTCATGACACCTCCAGCCCAGCCACCACCACTGCAGCTGTCTCTAACACCACTGTTTCTAGCTATCGACACTGGATTATACCATCAGCAGCCTCTTACTTCTTTTTACTGCCTCTGTTTCCATTGATTTTATTTATTTTTGCAGTAAGATCTTCTTTAGTGACTCTAATATTTTTTTTACTTTTGCAGTGTTATCTTTTGCACCCACCAGCTGACGACTTCGCTACAATGACTGTAGGCTCTAGTAGGCCACTAGCGACTACTCATCCTCACTCTACTCTCGGCACCGGCATCTATTCCACATCTGCTCTTTCCATCGGTACCTTCTTTGGACCACCAGCGATATCTCAGATTTTTCTTTGAAATATATATATATATATATTCTATCATTTCTTTTTTAAGCAAGAGATTATTTTTGGTCTGAGCCTGATGTACCTTAAATTGTGCAGGTAAAATTTTCAAAAGACGCATTTTTGGACCTAGCAGCACTTTCCCTGACGCTACTCCTTGGACGATGATTGAGCTTGCTATATAGTTTTGTGAGTATTGTTTGCACTTTCTTGTGATTTGATTACTTGATATGATTGTCTACACTTTTCTTCTCCTAAAATTTCTATCACTTTACATCCTTTGCATTGTTTGGGCCTTATGTGATTACACGGATCTACTACTTTACATCTCTTGACTACATGAGTTTGATGCTTTGTACTTTTGCATTAATATTGATATTTTTGATGTTTAAGATTTGAATCCATTGTGATGAGAGATGTGTGGATTTTTCTATGTTTATGCTTACTTGTGAATGGAGATATACCTATTATGTTGAATTTACTTCTTCAATATATATCTACTTGTTGAAATTTTTCATTGATTGATGCATGAGGTTTTGGGTAGGAATGTTGTTTGATGAATGAAATCTAAGAGTGAAGCATCTTTCTTGAATAAAATGAGCATATGAGTGTAATTTTTGAATTGATGTCAATTGATTAACCTAATCGATGTTTAGTCTATTTTATTATTTGTTGGGAAGAAAGAATCCAAGATCCACAAAAAGAGAGAGAGACTCCCCTACTTGGCATTGTGTAAAATTGACAGTGGTACCGAAGACATGGGTTGAAATCTATTTAAAAAAAAGAGGAAGAAAAAGAGAAAAAGAAAATGACTCCTCTATTTGGCACTGTGTAAAATTGACAGTGGTACCGAAGATAAGAGTTCAAGTCCAAATAAAAAGTGTGTATCTATGTGGGTACATGCCATAAAAAATGATAAAAAAAGTAAAATGAAGAATGAAGAAAATTTTGAGTGGAAAAAGATTTTAGATATCCTATTCTAGTAAACAAAAGTATGATGGATTTAAACTGAAACATGGGTGAATTCATGAGACTGAGATTTTTTTTTTTACAAGTTGTGAAATTTTATTTGATGAAAGTTGTGAATCTTAAAGAATAATTTCAAAAGATGATGTATTTATCTAAAGCTTTATGTAGCATTAGTGGAATATTTCATGAGTGATTATATTTTAGAAATTTATTTTTCATAAGAGAGCATATTTTTCATAGCATCGTTCTTTATTCTATTTTATTTGCTTGAGGACAAGCAAAGTTTGAGCATTATGTGTTTGATGACACCAAAATTTGTAGTATATTTTATGCCATTTCATTGGTATTTTATTGTCATATTTATATCACTTTGCTTATTTTTACGCCTTTTTTTATCAAATATTGCAGAATCTACTTCTATTTTAGTTTTTGATGATTTTCAGGTAAAAAGGCACGATTTTAAGGCGTTTTCAAGCAAAATTAGATACATAGAAGAATTCTCATCATAAAGAGGAGATTATAGGACAAATTTCACGCAAATCAAAGCCACAACCCAAATTACGGCAGTGCCGTAATCTATATTACGGTATCGTAATTTCGAGTATTACCGTAATATCGGAGCACTGCCGTATTTTAGGATGATTTTGTACAGAAAATTTCACCGAAATTATGGCACTGCCGTAAGAAAAATCACGGTGTTGTATTTTGAAGCGATTTCAAACCCGAGAGATTTCCAGAAATTACGGCACTACTGTAATCATTTCCACGGTACTGTAATTCTGATCGAATCCAGTACAGAAGAATTTAATGGAAATACGGCAGTGCCGTAAAGACAATTATGGCCGTAATTCTATTTTTGGCTCGCGACATCCACGGTCAGATTAAAGCCCAATTTTTGCACGATCGATTGCGGACGATCCAGGCCCTTAAATTCAAAGCTGTAAGAAGGAAGAAGAGAGCCTCCGAGGAGGAGAGTACACCAAGGGCGAAAGCCCTGATTTTCATCCACTATCGAGGGACAAATCGAGTTACACGCCGCCACCTTAGGTTTCACCGACGGGAAGCTTACATCGCATCTCCAGCCTTGAAATTTGAAGGGAAGCTTCGCCTGGAGCTAGAGAACATACCCCAGATGTTGCAGAGCGAAAGGAGATCAATTGAAGGAGAAATCGATGAAATTTCAAGCACCAGCACTGTTCACGCAAGCAAATTACGGCTGTAATTTCTATTACAGCCGTGCTGTAAAGTTGTTTTCCCTCTCCCCTTGATTTTTGTGCCCTTGAAACTATGGTTTATTGTAATTCTCATACCATGCTAGCTTAAACCTTTTGTAGGACATGGGGGAGTAATTCATCTTCATTTTATATGACTAGATAACTTTTATTTTGTCATAATAGTTTTGTTATAATAATTCTGCTTGTGTGATAACTTTCCTTTAATTCTCCTTAGTTTTATAAATATCAGCCTGTTTTAGAGTTTTGCAAAATAGACTGAGAGGTTGATTGTGAAATTTGGAACCCTAAAAATCATTGAGTTTGGAACTTATCATAAGAGATTAGGTTAGTTCTTTGAATTCTGATTTTTAGTGATTTTATTGCCATGTTTGATAATTTGAATCTAGGATTGAGTTATTATGTTAAACGTAAAGATCTTGTGCGAAAGTGAGGATCGGAGCATTGGAAAACTATAAGTAGAACCTGTGTTGAGACTCGGATGCATGAAAGTGATCCTTGAGATTCCCCTTGAGATAATCAACTTAGAATTCGGATGCATGAAAGTGATCCTTGAGTTCTTTGTTTGATGATTTACTTATTTTCAGCTTGGGATAGATCTTGTGCGAAAGCGAGGATCGGTCCCTGCACGATTGTCTGCACGAAAGTGAGATAATCCCTTTATGAAGTAAATTATATCTTTATCATGATGAAATTAGACTGACAACCTTTTATTCATATATAGTCATTAAAATTAAGGTGGATGAAACTCTAGTCCCAGTTTCTCTCTGATTATCTTTTTCGTGTGTTTTCGATCATTGCTTTGCTATTATTCAATTGTCTAGATAGTAAGAAATCAATTATTCAGTACTTGACAAACAAGGTCTCTGTGGGATCGATATTTTTTATTACTTCGAGTATCCGTGCACTTGCGGACACAACAAATTTTTGGACACAATAAGTTTTTGGCGGCAACGCCAGAGATAAGTTTCTATCTAGCTACTTGTTGGGATACAACACATTCGCAAGTACAACCTCAAGATGAATCCACTTAAGTGCGCACTTGGGGTGTCATCTGGGAAATTTATGGGCTTCGTGTAAGACATAGGAAAATCAAAATTGATCCTGCAAAGATAAGTTCGATCAAAGATATGCTGCCACCAAAGAATCTTAAGGAGCGTAGATCCATTCAAGGACGACTAGCTTATATCAGGAGGTTCATTTCTAACCTATCCGGACGAGTCCATCCCTTTTCAAAATTGACAAAGAAAAATGCTCCTTTTGTTTGGGATGACATGTGTCAAAACGCATTTGAAAGTATCAAGGAATACCTTTCGTGTCCTCCGGTCCTTGGGGCACCTATCACCGGAAAGCCATTGATTTTATATACCACAGCATTGAAGACGTCCTTGGGGGCACTGTTGGCCCAGAATAACGACGAAGGGAAGGAGACCGCTCTATCTTAGTTGGATGTTTGTGGGGGCAGAGCACTCATACTCCCCGATTGAAAAAACAATGTTTGGCTTTGATATTTGCCGTTAGGAAATTAAGACACTATCACCTCGAGCACGAAGTCCATCTTGTGTCGAGAGTCGATCCTTTAAGATATCTAATGACAAGGCCAACTTTGACAGGGCGGTTAGCTAAATGGGCAGTCCTGCTCCAGGAGTTCAACATTACATACGTGTTACAAAAAGTGATAAAGAGGCAAGTACTCGCTGATTTCTTAGCAGCCCATCCCATCCCCGATGATTCTCCCCTAAGTTACGACCTTCCAGACGAGGAGATACTAAATGCTGAAGCCAATGACGAATATTGGGAACTTTATTTCGACGGGGCATCCTCAATTCAACCAGCCATTCCCCTAAATATCCTAAAAGTAAAATCAGGGATCGGCCTGGTATTCATCACCCCTGAGAAGGGAATATTACATTATTCCCTAGCCCTCACTAGTCCCTGTACCAACAACAAAGCCGAATACGAAGCTTTAATCGCTGGACTTGAGCTCGCGCTAGAGATGAAAATTGAAAGATTACGTATATATGGAGATTCACAACTTGTCATCACGCAAGTAACGAGCGAATACAAAGTCAGGAAAATGGAATTGTGTAAATATTACACAAGGGCTACGGAGCTCATGGAAGGAATACTGTGCGTCTCTTTTACTTGTGTAACTCGAGCTGCTAACGACAGAGTGGATGCATTAGCAAAATTTGCTAAAGAGTTGGCCGGGCCGTCCATTGACCAAATCAACATTACGATTAAAGACAAGAAACTAATGGCACCTACCGAAATGATGTCATTCACAAGGAAGAAGTGTTGAATGTCATGACGACTACCCTTACGCAGGAATACGATTGGAGGGAGCCATTTGTAAATTACCTCAAAAATTGTATTTTACCTGAAGACAAGACTCAAAGAGTGCAATTAAAGAAGCGAGCTCTTCGGTATACATTCATAAACGATACCCTATATCGCCGATCATATGAACAACTCTAGCTCAGGTGCATTGCTATGAACGAAATCGCCCACGTATTACACGAGATCCATTCTGGTCTTTGTGGTGCCCATCAATTAGGACCTAAGATGTACCTCAAGATTAAGAGATTAGGGTACTATTGGCCAACCATGGTACGAGACTGTATAAACTATGCAAAGACCTGTCATTTATGTCAAGTACACGGGGACCTAATTCATAAGCACGCTAACCCCCTTCATCTGACAGTTTCATCATGGCCGTTCGAAATATGGGGAATGGATATAGTGGGGCCAATAGAACCTCCCTCATCTCTGGGGCACTGATTCATACTTGCAGCGACGGACTATTTCTCCAAATGGGCAGAGGCCATACCGCTAAGAGAAGTCAAAGCCAACAATGTCGTTAATTTCTTTCGCGAGAATGTACTGAGTTGTTTTGGGACTCCCAGAAGAATCATATCTGACAATGGTTTGGCTTTCAAGAACGCCTCGGTCCATAAATTTGCAGAGCGTCACAAAATTGATTGACGGTATTCTTCAATATACAACCCAAGAGCAAATGGTTTAGCTGAAGCATTCAACAAGACCTTGTGCAAGTTGCTCAAGAAGAGTGTTTCGAAGAACAAAAGAGAATGGCATCAAAAGCTGGTGGAAGCATTGTGGGCTTACCGAACCACATACCGTACACCTACACAGTCAACGCCTTACTTCTTGGTTTTCGGTGTTGAAGCAGTGCTTCCACTCGAGGTGGAAATACCTTCGCTAAGAATGGCAATGCAATGCGATATGTCAATGGATGAAAATGTTCAATTACGCCTTGATGAATTAGACACACTTGACGAACAGAGGCTGGCTGCGCAACAAAACCTGGAGCTATATCAAGCGCAAATGGCAAGAGCGTACGACAAGTTGACCAGGGAACGCACTTTTGTTTCCTTGGAGGGAAAACTAGAGGGGAGGGATGGATATAGTTAAAATCCTTTGTTTCCATGAATAGACCATTTAGGAAAGATGGGTAGAAGACGGGATGAACCCCTTAAAACTGATCCCCCAAAAAACGAGAGGAAAAGTTGGTGGACGGCACATCCTCGCCAACACTTTGCCTATCTCCCTCTCACGTCCGTGCCCGACCCAATGTCCCCCGAAATCGCTGAAGCCTCTCTCCCTTGAAATTGCCTGAAGAAATTTCTCCTCTCCCTCTCTGCCTCCGACGCAATCAGCCATCTCTTGCCCTATTCCCCTCATCTCTCGCGTGAGGCTAGGGCAAACTAGGGTTTTCTCTCTATTGCACGGTGATCGCTTGCTGCTCAGTGATCACCTGCATTTCCAGGTAAGATTCTTTCCTACATTTCTAGTACATAAATGTTATTATCATACATTTCCAGCACATACTTCCATCTATTACGAACTACTGAATGATCTCATAAATCACCATCTATGGCTCGGGGGTGACGGCGGCGCTGGTGACGGCGGAAGTCTTTGGTGGCGCAGTCATCTATGCTGCGGAAGGCCACCGAGCGATCGTCTTCAATCGCATCCAAGGAATTTGGATAAGGTAAAAGAGACTACCCATTTGTACTTGTTCTACCAATATGCTAGTTTTTGTTCTGTACTTTTTCTACCTAAGTTTAGAAATTCAATGTTGGCTCATTTGTACTATTTTTTCTTGTTATTCTAAATGGGGTGATACGCTACACTGATTTCCTTGTCGAGCTGTTTCTCTAACTTGTATTGTTCTATGTTGTTTAGTGATTACACTCCCACGTGATAAGGATGCTCATTTAGTTTCAAATTGATTTTTTTTGTGAACAGTGAAGTATCCGGTCTACAATCCTTGTCAAGTACTTGCTCTGAGTTCACTGTTCAATATATCAAAAAGCTTGGGATTTACATGTTTATGAGAGAATGCTAAATTACTATTAGGTTCTTGTTACTGAAGATTGAATACATAAAGTATCATTTGCTTTCTGTGGCTAGGTAAAAATTAGATATCTGCTTTATGGCAACCTTATCATCTTAAGTTTTAGGCACAGATCTAGTATTTACATTGAGTCTCTGGTACAATGAACAGTCAGATCTAGTACTTACATACTGTCTTAGCTTAATACTGTCAGTATCTCTAAAGTGCCTCTGCCTTGCAATGTTCAACGAGTCATTTAATTTGGTTGCTTGGTAGATTAAGTGAGATTCTTATGATCATGATTACAAATAGTAGTTCATTTTAGCACGGTAACTAGTTCATTAAAGTTTCAAACTCTTATTTGTCTCTTTTTGTCATATCTAATCTACTTCATTCCTCTCTCATCCCTTATTTATCTTGATACTCACTCACGCCTCTTGCTATTATGATCTTACTTTGTCCAATTACAGCACCGATGTATCTTGCTGTTCGGATTTCATCTTGTTGTTGCACTCTTCTTCTTGTTATCACATCTTCTCAGTGCAAAAAAGAAGTACGAAGCATCACAACAAGAGAGGTCCGACCAAAGGTAATATTTCAGCTTGTGTACATAATATGAATATGAATCATCTTCTTGTTATCGCCTTTCCATAATTAGTCTACCAGTTTACTTGGTGAAATTGAATTACAGAAATTATTCTTCAAGGAAAGCTCTCTGGAAATATTATTGATATGATTTATGCAAGTAAAAATGATATGTTTATGCTCTGGCCTTGCTTCTCTCCTCTACAAATGCTTTTTTCTTTCACTTTTTTAGATTTGGCAAAATAGTTTCCATGCCGTTTTGTGTAGATATTCAGTTTTAGTTATCATGAATGATATTGCATGCTTTTAGATTCATATTATGTGCACATTGGTTAATCTCTATGAACATTTGAGATTATTTGGACATGTATAATTGCCTAGCTATCGTAGCAGTAACATGTCGATATTTTGTTGTTGTTGCATCTAATAGTCTTATACCCAAGCAACACCATTGGCAAAACATATAAACTCTTTACAAAACAAATTTATCATATGGTGGTTTTTTTCAGCTTTAAATGCTTTAAAATCAAAGATGCTTCTAGATTATATTATCAAGCATACTTATGTCTAATCTTCTTATACTTTGCATGCTTTATTTTGTTTTTCACTTGTATAGTTTATTGATAGGTGTTATCATAATGACTCCTCCAATGAGTGACAAAAGAAAGAAAATTGTACTTCTTGGCATCATTCAACAAAGAAACTATCAAGCTATTTCTGCAATTATAGCTTGTGTTGCACAACTTTCGGTGCTATTAGTACCTTATTTGAGAACTCATATGTGGATAAGCCAATACAAATGGACAATGAATACAAAGATAGCACGCAGAGAGAACTTTTTAACAATTTAACTAGGTCTAATCAAACTTGTCATAACATCTTAAGAATGAGCATACATGCTTTTATGCATCTGTGTGAGCTATTGGAAGGCACAGGTCGAGTTAGAGGCACCAAAAATTACAGCTTGAAGGAAAAAGTGGCAAAGTGTTTATATTTGTTATCCCATAATGTCAAAAATCGAGAATTACAATTTATCTTTCATCATGGTGGTCGAAGTATTAGT
The DNA here is from genome assembly GCA_027562315.1 of Costus pulverulentus. Classification (NCBI taxonomy): domain Eukaryota; kingdom Viridiplantae; phylum Streptophyta; class Magnoliopsida; order Zingiberales; family Costaceae; genus Costus; species Costus pulverulentus. The sequence continues at coordinate 59,772,338 of CM050438.1, forward strand.
GAACACTTTCACGAGGTGTTGGAAGCTATTATTAGCTTATATGAACAATTTATTACACAACCTGATGGATCAGTTGTTCCTCCTGAGATGCAAAATAGCTCAAAATTTTATCCTTATTTTAAGGTATGTTAATTTTAAAGTACAATGTATATAAATATACTTTGCTTCATTATTAAATACCATTACATAAATATGCAGGATTGTGTAGGTGCAATTGATGGGACACATATAAGAGTAAAAGTACCTCCTAGTGAAGCATCTAGATATAGGGGAAGAAAAGATTGGCCAACCACGAATGTGTTGGCAGCATATGGATTTGATATGAAATTTACTTATGTCCTTGCCGGGTGGGAAGGGACTCCATCAGATTCACGAATACTAAATAATGCTATCACTAGGTCTAATAGCTTAAAAATTCCACAAGGTCAACTTTACTTTGCATACAAATAAGTCTTATAGTTTTATTATCCTCGTTTATAATGTTTGATATGTTGTCATAGGCAAATATTATTTAGGAGATGCTGGTTTTGGGATTAAAGTTTGGCTCATCACACCTTTCAGAGTAGTACGATATCACTTGAAAGAGTATTCAAGTCATGATCCACAAAATGCAAAAGAGCTTTTTAATCACCGACATGCTTCTGCACGTAATGTCATTGAAAGAACTTTCAGTGTATTAAAGAAGAGATTTCCCATTATAGCAAGTGGATCAGAACCCCATTACCCTATTAACACACATATTCAAATTATTCTAGCATGTTGTGTTTTACATAATTACTTAATGGGTGTTGATCCAGATGCTAGAATAGTTAGCGAAGTTGATGAGGAAATATTATCGACAATAAATAATGACGTCTCTTGCACAGAAAATCAAGATGAAGAAACTAGGAAAGGATATTTAATTAGAGATATCATGGCTAGCGAAATGTGGAATGATTATGTGTTGTAATCAATGTATTTGTTTTTGAAAGAATGATTATGTTTTGTCTAGCATGGCTAGTAATCTATGTTCTAATATCTAGTTTTGTAATTTAATATTATTGTATTCCTCAAACTTTATTTAGTAATATGCATGTTTAATGTGTTTTGATGTTATCATTATCTAACATGGCTAATTTCACATTAATGTAAGATGAGTAACATGACAAACTCTACTGGGAGCTCAAAAAGAGATAATATCAAATGGACAAAAAACATGGATAATATCTTTATAGATGCGATGCTTGATCAACAAATCAGAGGGTTTAGGGTTGATGGCACTTTTACCTCAACTGCATACAAAAACATGTTAGCTATATGTCAACAATCATTTGGAGTACCAGTGACAAAAGACAATCTCAAAAATCGAATAAAAACTCTAAAAGGTCACTTCAATGCATGCCATGAGCTATTTAAAGGCAAGAGCGGAATCTCTTGGAGTTATGAGACAAAGCTATTTGAAGCTGACAATAGTGTATGGGATGAGCTGATTGCAGTAAGTGAGAATTTTATTCAGGTTTTTTTATGGTCACATTAAATGGTATTAATGTACTTATTGAATTTCCTCCTTTTGTAGGCTAATCCTCGTATGAAAAAGTGGAGAAACACTCCAATTAATAACTATGACAAGCTAAAAGAATTATTTTTGAAAGATCGAGCCATTGGTAGTAGTGCTACTACCTGTAAGGAGCATATAGATATTTGCAACAAAGAAAGAGAAATAGAGCTAGATAGTATGCCTGCTGCTGATGAGCCAAATGAAGATTGCTTTAGCCCATTAACTATGCCACTTCCCAAATCGGTTAGCGAGCAATCCAGATCATCCAAGAGTAATACAAGAAAATTGAATTCTCTTAGATTGCAAGAAGCTGCTGTATCTAAAATGGATGACACAAATAGCAAGCTGGATGAAATAATTGGTTGCATGAAAGAGACAAATGATGTTTTGGCTAAACATCTACCTCCTGTTTCTGCAGATAAAGAATATACTAAAAAGGAACTATTTGAAGAGCTGAGTAGGATTGGAGTTGCACAACATCGCCTACTACGTGCTTATGTGACTCTTGGAAAAAGTACATCAAACACATGACTTTTCTTTTCAGTGCCAGAACAATTTCGCCTTGGGGTGCTCAATGAATTAATGGATGATTAGATAATTGGAGTTGCCCAATTTCACCTTGTTGATGTTTTAAGACATTTTATTTTTATGTAGACATTATGGAACTTTATGTATGGAACTATTTTGAATTGTGTTTTGTTGTATTTTTTATGTTTTGTATTGACAATGCAATGGATGAGATGGTGGGTTGATGTGGTTAGATTTTTTTTGTGTTTTGTGTTGATAATACAATGGATGAGATGGTTGTGCACTATTTAAAATTTTTGTTTAGTGTGCAGGAGTTAGCAGCTAATTGATGGTTCATTACTGATTTTGGTCTTTGACTTTATTTGTTGGATATTGTCGTTTGTTTAGGTTGTTGATAAAGAGATGAATTTATGCTTTGTTGTTTTTAGGTTTTTGAAAAGAAAGAAGGAACGTCAAGTTGCTGCTCACTCCTACTACTTCACAAGAGTATATCTTGGAAAAAGATATACTCTTGTGATTAATTGTAACCTGGTCATTACTCTGGTTGGATTGTGAATATGATTTGTAGGTTTTAGGCCATGTATAGCACATGATTACATGATCTTGGAAAGAAGATACACTCTATGGAACTTTATGTATGTAACTATTTTGAATTGTGTTTTGTTGTAATTTTTGTGTTTTGTATTAACAATACTATGGATGAGATGGTTGATGTGGTTGAATTTTTTTTGTGTTTTGTGTGACAATACTATAGATGAGATGGTTGGTAGATATGATTGATTTATTTTTGTGTTTTGTGTTGATAATACTATGAATGAAATAGGTGGTTGATATGGTTGAATTATTTTTGTGTTGGTATATGATTGGTTGATATGATTAGATCTTTTTTGAACTCATATGTGTTGGTTGATATGGATGTATTTGTCTATAATTTATAAAAATTTATATGTAACATATAAAAATATAATTTTATAGGAAATTTAAAAATATAGCAAATTTTTTTTAAAAAAAAAATAAGTAAAAAATAATTTATGACTATATCTATTAAAATAATAATTTATCAAGAAAAATTATAATTAATATTAAAATAAACTTTGATGAAATTGATGTAAAAATTTAAATGAATAAAATGATCCTTTATATTTTTCATTCTCTAGGAAACAAAGGATGAAAATTTTTTTAATACTTTCCATCCTTTCATATATCTCTTCCTCTCATTCATGCACTCTTTCCTATTTTCCATCCTTTCAAGGAAACAGGCTATAAACGAAACAAATTAGGACTCACAAATAAGGAAACCGTAAGGCATGTACTGAATCTTTCTAATGCTTGTAATGAATCATTTTGTTATGTCAATCAATCACAGAAGATAGAGATGATTCATAACAAATATGTGCTTCATACAGCTGTTAACATGGGAAAATATGCTGAATGGTAGATGTGGTCGATGGTTAAGACAACAAATGCTAGAATCTGTCTTTTAGCCTCAACAATAAAACATCACAAGCTTAAATAAATTAAGGGATAACATTCTCAACTAAAAGAATAGCAAAAGGCCAACATGAATGGGCACTGAAACTACTGTGAAGCACAAGTACCTTAAGAAGATCAAACACTTTCTCAGAAATATACTTTTGTTATCAGGATGGATGCACAAGGTTGCCTTCCTGTAAACACTTTTCACCGCAGCAGCAGTAATCAAATCAGTCAAAGCCACAGATTGCCATCCAGAATCAGACCAAAGTACCTGAATTTCAAAAATCAGAAAATGAAATGAATACGTATATATGAAAATCAAAGATGCAATCCAAGTATTCAGGGGCTCCCTGACAGCGACGGAAATTGTTGATAAACTATAATTCACAAGAATCTGATTGTTAGTTTAAGATTTGCATTATTATCATATGGTTGCTTTACACTGCCAAAAAAAAGTAAAAAATTGCTGCAAATAACCATATATTTTCAGTTCAATGAACAGGGAACACATTTCATGTCAAGTAAAAAATTAACTCACATATTGCAAGGATGCTAACAATTAACAAAGCACGTAGGTTTCCTTCTTTCCCAGCAGCCCATCGTCTTATATCACCGTCTAATACGTCTGCAATATTCTGAGATTAACAAGAACAATTATACGAAATCAGCATTTATGGTCCATTTAGACATTTCTGTTAAACCTTTCAAAGGGCAAGGTGATTACTCGTCTTTCTGCCTGCTCCTGCCAAAGCTTTTGGTCCCTTTCTCCTTAGTTGATTTTACCTCATTCAAGCTCTCCGTATGTGATATTGGCTTTCAAAGATTCACGAAAGGATCTGCGTACAGAGGCGTAGAAGAAGGAATAGTTGATTCCGACGAGAACGAAAAGATTACATCATCGTACTTAGCCGCCGGACTCTTTGAGGAAAGAACTGCATCGAACATGTCAACACCAACAAAAGCCAGCTTATCATGCACCAGCGAAGAGGAAGACATGAGCGGTCGCCTTTTGAGCTGCGCTCTGGCCGGAAGACCACTTGATCGACAAAGAAGAACTTATATAATGCTGGATCAGCCTAATCGACGAAGTAGATGCAATCTACAAAGCTTACAATAGGGGCATGACTACAATGATGAGAGGAAGATAAAAGATGCACGACGTGATCAGGGACATGGCGCTATGGATGGCCTCCGATTGTGGCAAGAAAAAATTTAAATGGATTGTAAAAGCTGCAGTTGTAGCGAGCTAAGCATTTGAAAAAGAGGAATGGCATGAGGCAGAGCTAGCATCGCTGATGTACAACGACATTGCATCTTTACCAAACCGGCTCTCTACTTGCTCAAAACGTTCACTGTTAATGCTGCAGCACAAGTTTCAAACTAAATGATATTCATGGGACTTTTATTGAAGCAATGGTTGCCTTAACGTACTTGGATCTCGAGTACACCCGAATCATAGAGCTTCCGGAGAAGATTTGCATGCTTCTACAGCTCCAGTATTTGAACTTGAACAGCACTAGAATAAGAGAATTACCGGGAACACTGGGTTGCCTGATTGAGCTCAAAGACTCACTTTTAAGAAAACATACGATCTTGCTGTTATGCCTTAAATTTTTTTTTATTTATTTAATTAGTTTATTTAAAATTTAAATTTAAATTTAAATTTTGAAAACCCTAAATTTCCCCAAATCCTAATTTATCTAACCCTAAACTCTCCCCGAATCCTATTCTAACTTGCCCTAAAATCTCTCTCTCTAATCCTATAAATTAACCCCAAACCCTCCCTTAACCAATCGATTAAACCTTCAATTATCCCACTGTTCTCCCGCGCCGCAAGCCCCTGTTCCTTTCCCCTGCCAGCGAAGCGAAGCCATCGGTCGCGTCCTCGGTTCCGGCAACGTCCACCGAGGCCAACGCCGGCAGCTCCTACCCCTCCGTCCGGCGACCCTTCCTTACCTTCTTCTTCCACCCGGCGAGCTTCCCAGAAGAGCAGCGATCTCGTTTTCTTCCTCAGCGGCTGCTCTATTCTGTTCAGCGGTGAGTGTCGACCTCGGCGGCGGCGTCTCTTCCTTTCCAGCGAATCCAAGCGGCGGCAGAGAGCTTCCGAGTCGGACGTCGACTCCTCCTCTTCCCGGCGACTCCTCTTTCCCTCTCCAGGCGTCGTCGACTTGTTTCTTCCAGCGGATCTTCTTCTCCAAACGGCCACAAGTTCTGGTCGGAACTCGGGCTCGGGCATCGACTCCAGCATCCCTCACCGGCGGCGACCTCTCCTCTTCCCTTTCTCGGTGCCGGCGACCTATCTTTCCCGTCCAACGCTACTCCTTTCCATCGAGCGTCGGCGGCGTTTCCTGTGACGCGAACGAACGCGAACGAGTGAAGGTTCGCGTGCGGCGTTCATCCGCGTAAGCCTTCGGCAGAGGTAAGCCTTATTTTATTATTTTAAATAATTTCTACGGCAGTGAGTTATTAAAACCCTAAATTACATATTTTGGTGTTAAGGGTAGAATTATAAATTGTGGTATAGCTGGGATTGATGGCTAACGGTAGAAGTTGTTTCACTGAGAAGAAGAGATAATTGAACTTTCAGATAGGATTCCGGATATTAGCGCTTGAGGTAGGAATTTTTCCTCTACCTTTGTTACGGTGTCAAATTCATGTGTTGATAGACTTTGACACCTTATCTTTGAAACTATTCTGATTGATTTGCTTCTAATTTCGGTTGACCTCGTTATCTTATTATTTGTGCATAATTGGCTTTAGTATCATATGATTATCATGAATGCATTGAGAATATGTTTTTCTGATATTTCTGTTGGAAAGTTATGAATATTTATGAACCATGCAAATGAATTGAGATGTTATACTGTTATCATGTCGCGGCATCCATATGACCTCTAACCTGGTGATTTATCACCAGTGGCCTGTTTATCTGAGTTATAGTTATGATTATATCAAACTATGTGTTTGCCGGTTAGGGCACTGCCAGTTGTCCTCGGACAATACTACGGATGTCAGATGTTGGACGCAACATTCACCGGGCTGTTTAATACAGTCGTTCCATTGTGTGAGCTGACGGTGGAAACACTCTGAGAATGAGTGGGGCTCATAAGTGAGATCTGTGGCCAAGCTTGATGATTTACACGACAACCTTATGTTCAATTATTTTGTTGTATTATCAGTTCCTGACATGTAGTGTAGTTTCTGTTATTGCAATTTCATATTAATTGACATGCATCATCTCTTGTTGATTCCTACTTAGCAATTTTTCACTAACTCCCCTTGTTTCTCCTCCAGGTACCGAGTTAGCGTGTGGAAGGGATAGAGTAGATATCTAGATACCCACCTGAGTCAGATTGTCATCAAATGTTCTTTTGCTAATTACCTTTCTGATTCATTCTAGTCTTACAGTTGAATTAGTTGCATCTTTGTTAGAGTGTCTTTATAGACTATAGTTAATGGATTTTGTAATGGTGTCAGTTGATTATGTTATACAGTTCTGATGTTGAATTTAAGATTATTTGATTTATAAAATTTTATAGTAATCATGTTCTTTGGTTCATATTAATATTGTCTTCTCCCTGGGGAACTCTGTGCTAGAAATAGCCGGCTTCCCACCGGGGCGTGACAATTTTATTGGTATCAGAGCTATAGGTTCAGTAAGAAAGCCTAAGGATATAGGAACATTAGGACTAGGATTGGGTTAAGGTTAGAATAACTGAATAAGTAAACATTTATTATATGACATGTTATTTTGTTGGCAGGATGGCACCAAGAACTAGAGCCAGAGCAATCCCAAGTCAAGGAAGTAGGGGAGCTAGAAATTCTCTTGATGCTGAGATACAATTACCTCAAAACTTACCTAGAGCCCCTACAAGAAGAAGAAGTGGATATGAAGCCTCAGTACCCTTAGAGGCAGCACCACCTGCTGCAACAGTAAGGGATGAGGGTGAATCTTCCTCTCCTTCATTGGTACCACAACCCGTAGTAACCCAGCCAGTTAGGGCAGCCAATATGCTTATGCAGTTTTCTCAGTTGGGAAAAGACAGATTTGGTGACTTCGCCGGTACTACTGACCCTTGGGCTGCCAGAAATTGGTTACTAAAGGTAGAGCAAACTTTTAGGGCACTAGGATGCCCAGAGGAACAAAAGGTGAAATTGGCCACATACTTTTTATCTGATAGAGCTGGGACATGGTGGTCTGGTATGAGAGTTATCTTTGGAGATGGTCCTATCCCTTGGACTGATTTTAGAAGAACATTCTTTGAAAAATATTTCCCTGAAACTTTTCAAGATAGCCAGATGCAGGAGTTTCTGAACCTAAAACAAGGACAAAGGACAGTAAATATTTATGTGACTGACTTTGAGAGATTATCTGATTTATTTTCAGAATTAGTGACCACTGAAAGGAAAAAATGTCAACTTTTTATTAAGGGATTATATCACACCATAAAGGGGCAGATGAACACTATTCCATTAGATAGTTTTCAGGAAGTGGTAAATACGGCATTCAGAATAGAAGCTTCTCTTCTAGATGTGGAAAAGGAGAAACAAATAGAGGAGGTTCAGGAATTAGCAAAACAGAAAAAGGTCAGTCAGTCAGTTAGACCAATAGAGACAAGAACCAATAATAGGAAGAGATCTAGAGCAGTATTCAATAGCCATCAGAGACCTGTACATTCTTCCTACGCACCAAGCTTTAATTCAGCAGGGTCAACAAGAAAATGCTTTAAATGCAATATAGAGGGGCACACGGCCAATATCTGCCCTCTTAACGAGATACGATGCCACTATTGCAAGGATTGGGGTCATTATAAGATTAACTGACCATGGAAAGGATTTCAACCCCCACAGCAAAGTTATTAGCAGAACCATCAACAAAGTTACCAACAGAGCTCTAAACCTAAGACTTACAATGGGAGACCAGGTCAGGCTAGTCAGGCGGGGTCACAGCAGAGGCGGCCTCAGCAACGACCTTCAGGCCTAGCCATAGTATATGCAGTAACCCAACAAGAGGCTCAGGAAGCTCTAGACACAGTGATGAGAGGTATTATTTTTGTATATTATTATCCTGCATGTCTGCTTATTGATACTGGTAGCACTCATTCCTTTATCTCTTATGAGTTTGTGATGAAAATAAAGAAAAAGCCCACTGTAGCTAGTACTGAACTATCTGTCTGCACACCTTCTGGAGGTGTGATGCAATCTCACTTAGAACTGAAACAATGTCCTCTCATCTTTGGTGATATAGTTGTTGAAACAGATCTGAGAGTTTTAGACTTCTCAGACTTTGACATTATCCTAGGCATGGATTGGCTTTTTGTCCATTATGCTAAAGTTGATTGTCGTAATTATGTTGTGACCTTTAGCCCTCCTAGTTTACCTTCCTGGAGATTTATAGGAGTCTCTGGACAAGTTGCTCCCATAATTTCTGCTATGAAAGCCAAGAAGTTAATGAGAGATGGGTGCCATGGATTTTTATTATCCATTTCAAAAGTAGAAGAGAAAACAAGAGAGCCTATGGAGCAAGTTGCAGTGATAAGGGAATTCACAGATGTGTTCCTTGAGGAGTTACTTGGACTACCACCAAAAAGACAAGTTGAATTTGCAATTGAGCTTCAACCTGGGTCTTCTCCAATTTCTAAAGCACCATTCAGAATGGCTCCTAAAGAATTAGAAGAACTTAAGAGCCAGTTGCAAGAACTTTTAGACAAGGAGTTTATACGACCTAGTGTATCCCCTTGGGGTGTTCCAGTCCTATTTGTAAAGAAGAAGGATGGATCTATGAGACTATGCATTGACTACAGACAGCTGAATGCCATTACAATCAAGAATAAATATCTACTTCCCTGAATTGATGATTTATTTGACCAGTTGAAAGACACATGTGTTTATTCTAAAATTAACTTGAGATCAGGGTATCATCAAATAAGAGTCAGAGATGAAGATGTGTCCAAGACTGCATTCAGAACAAGATATGGACACTATGAATTTTTAGTGATGCCTTTTGGACTTACTAATGCACCTGCAGTTTTTATGGACATGATGAACAGAATTTTTATTGATTATCTAGATAAATTTGTGGTTGTCTTCATAGATGATATTTTGATATATTCCTGCAGTATGATTGAACATGAGAAACATCTTAGATTAGTTTTGGAAAGGTTGAGGCAAGAAAAGTTATATGTTAAGTTCAGTAAGTGTGACTTTTGGCTTAAAGAAGTGGCATTTCTAGGCCATGTTATTTCTGGTGATGGAATAGCCGTGGATCCCCAGAAGATTTCTGCTATCTCTGAGTGGGGAAGACCAAAATCAGTGCAAGAAATTCGAAGCTTTCTTGGTTTAGTAGGGTATTATAGACGATTTGTGAAAGGATTTTCTGACTAGAAAGGGTGTGAAATTTGATTGGAAAGATACATGTGAAAATAGTTTTTTAGAACTGAAAAAGATATTAATTACTGCTCCAATGTTGGTAATCCCTTCCGGAGAAGATGGCTATATCGTGTACACTGATGCTTCTGGTCAAGGTCTGGGTGGAGTTTTGATGCAAAATGATAGAGTAGTTGACTATGCATCTCGGCAACTCAAGAATTACAAGAAGAATTATCCAGTGCATGACTTGGAACTGGCAGCCATCATTTTTTGTTTTGAAGTTGTGGAGACACTATTTATATGGCACTACTTTTGAAATATTCACTGACCATAAAAGTTTAAAATATCTGTTTAGTCAGAATGAGCTGAATATGAGCCAACGCAGATGGATGGAATATCTGAAAGATTATGATTGCCAGATTAAGTATCATTCTGGCAAGGCAAATGTGGTAGCCGATGCTCTGAGTCGGAAATCAGAAGGAACACTTGCTCGTCTGAGGACTACACCAACCGACTTAATTAAACAGCTTGTGGAATTGGGTGTTGAAGTAATAAATGAATCAGAAAGGAGTTACTTGGCTGTGATGAGGGCTCAGTCTCAGCTTGTGCAGAAAATTAAGGAGACTCAATTGGGTGATGAAAATCTATTATCTTTGAGTAAGAAAGTAGAACAAGGGCTCTTACCCGATTTCACAAAAGATTCAGAAGGAGTACTGAGATTCAGAGGAAGACTATGTGTACCAGAAAATCATCCTGTGAAAGAAAAATTATTGAATGAAGTACACCGATCTAAACTTACCATCCACCTAGGGAGTACAAAGATGTATAAGGACCTTAAGGAATATTATTGGTGGAACAATATGAAAAGTGACGTAGCAAAGTTTGTATCCCATTGCCTAACATGTCAGCAGGTGAAGGCTGAGCATATGAGACCAGCAGGGAAGTTGCAAAATATTCCTATACCTGAATGGAAGTGGGAGCATATTACAATGGATTTTGTCTCAGGGCTTCCTAGATCTCAAAGGGGATATGACTCAATCTGGGTAATTGTTGATAGATTGACTAAGTCAGCACATTTTCTACCTGTTAAGAAAACTGACACCTTGGATAAGTTAGCCACTCTATATTGCAATGAGATTGTCAGACTGCATGGTGTACCTACTAGTATTATTTCAGACAGAGATCCGAGGTTTACTTCTAAATTCTGGGGTAGTTTGCAAAAAGCTTTGGGTACACGATTGCATTTTAGTACAGCATTTCATCCCCAGACAGATGGTCAATCAGAAAGAACTATACAAACTTTGGAAGATTTGTTGAGAGCATGTGTACTTGATTTTGGTGGCAATTGGGAAGGTTATTTACATTGGGCAGAATTCTCATATAATAACAGTTATCACTCATCAATAAAGATGGCACCGTTTGAAGCTTTATATGGAAGGAGATGTAAGTCCCCTGTGCTTTGGGATGAGGTTGGTGAAAGGCTACTATCAGCTCCTCAGATGCTACAACAGGATGTAGAAATAGTGCAAGGAATCAAGCAAAGGTTGTTAACAGCTCAAAGCAGACAAAAGAGTTATGCTGACAGGAGAAGAAGAGATTTGGAATTTATGGTTGGCGACCGTGTATTTTTGAAGGTATCTCCATTGAAAGGTGTGAAGAGATTTGGAAAGAAAGGAAAACTAGCTCCGAGATACATTGGACCTTTTGAAATTCTGGAAAGGGTAGGTGCAGTAGCCTACCGGTTGGCTTTACCACCCTCTCTCTCTGGAGTGCACAATATTTTTCATGTCTCCATGCTACGGAAATACATATCTTATCCATCTTATGTGTTAGAGAAATTGTCAGTGCCGATTCAGTCTGATACTTCCTTTGTTGAACACCCTGTTCGGATATTGAAAAGAAAAGAACATCAGTTAAGAAACAAGATCATCAAGATGGTTAAAGTCGGTTGGCAGCATCATTCAGATAGTGAGGCTACGTGGGAGCGTGAAGAGGATGTAAAGGCTCAATACCCCTATTTGTTCTAGCTTGGTACGTGAATTTGAGGGATCAAATTCTTTTTAAGGGGTAGATAATGTTATGCCTTAAATTTTTTTTTATTTATTTAATTAGTTTATTTAAAATTTAAATTTAAATTTAAATTTTGAAAACCCTAAATTTCCCCAAATCCTAATCTATCTAACCCTAAACTCTCCCCGAATCCTATTCTAACTTGCCCTAAAATCTCTCCCTCTAATCCTATAAATTAACCCCAAACCCTCCCTTAACCAATCAATTAAACCTTCAATTATCCCACTGTTCTCCCGCACCGCAAGCCCCTGTTCCTTTCCCCTGCTAGCGAAGCGAAGCCATCGCTCGCATCCTCGCTTCCGGCAGCGTCCTCCGAGGCCAACGCCGGCAGCTCCTTCCCCTCCGTCCGGCGACACTTCCTTACCTTCTTCTTCCACCCGGCGAGCTTCCCAGAAGAGCAGCGATCTCGTTTTCTTCCTCGGCGGTTGCTCTGTTCTGTTCAGCTGCGAGTGTCGACCTCGACAGCGGCGTCTCTTCCTTTCCAGCGAATCCAGGTAGCGGCAGAGAGCTTCTGAGTCGGACGTCGACTCCTCCTCTTCCCGGCGACTCCTCTTTCCCTCTCCAAGCGTCATCGACTTGTTTCTTCCAGCGGATCTTCTTCTCCAAACGGCGACAAGTTCTGGTCAGAACTCGGGCTCGGGCATTGACTCCAGCATCCCTCACCGGCGGCGACCTCTCCTCTTCCCTTTCCCGGTGCCGGCGACCTATCTTTCCCGTCCAACGCTGCTCCTTTCCATCGAGCGTCGGCGGCGTTTCCTGTGACGTGAACGAACGCGAACGAGCGAAGGTTCGCGTGCGGCGTTCATCCGCGTAAGCGTTCGGCAGAGATAAGCCTTATTTTATTATTTTAAATAATTTCTACGACAGTGAGTTATTAAAACCCTAAATTACATATTTTGGTGTTAAGGGTAGAATTATAAATTGTGGTATAGCTGGGATTGACGGCTGACGGTAGAAGTTATTTCACTGAGAAGAAGAGATAATTGAACTTTCAGATAGGATTCCGGATATTAGCGCTTGAGGTAGGAATCTTTCCTCTACCTTTGTTACGATGTCAAATTCATGTGTTGATAGACCTTGACACCTTATCTTTGAAACTATTCTGATTGATTTGCTTCTAATTTTGGTTGATCTCGTTATCTTATTATTTGTGCATAATTGGCTTCAGTATCATATGATTATCATGAATGCATTGAGAATATATTTTTCTGATATTTCTGTTGGAAAGTTATGAATATTTATGAACCATGCAAATGAATTGAGATATTATACTATTATCATGTCTTGGCATGCATATGACCTCTGACCTGGTGATTTATCACCAGTGGCCTGTTTATCTGAGTTATAGTTCTGATTATATCAGACTATGTGTTTGCCGGTTAGGGCACCGCCAGTTGTCCTCGGACAATACTACGGATGTCAGATGTTGGACGCAACATTCACCGGGCTGTTTAATACAGTCGTTCCATCATGTGAGCTGACGGTGGAAACACTCTGAGAATGAGTGCGGCTCATAAGTGAGATCTGTGGCCAAGCTTGATGATTTACACGACAACCTTATATTCAATTATTTTGTTGTATTATCAGTTCCTAACATGTAGTGTAGTTTCTGTTATTGCAATTTCATATTAATTGAACATGCATCATCTCTTGTTGATTACTATTTAGCAATTTTTCGCTAACTCCCCTTGTTTCTCCTCCAGGTACCGAGTTAGCGTGTGAAAGAGATAGAGTAGATAGCTAGATACCCACCGGAGTCAGATTGTCATCAAATGTTCTTTTGCTAATTACCTTTCTGATTCATTCTAGTCTTACAGTTGAATTAGTTGCATCTTTGTTAGAGTGTTTTTATAGACTATAGTTAATGATTTTGTAATAGTGTCAGTTGATTATGTTATACAGTTCTGATCTTGAATTTAAGATTATTTGATTTATAAAATTTTATAGTAATCATATTTTTTAGTTCATATTAATATTATTTTCTCCCTGAAAAATTCTGTGCTAGAAATAGTCGACTTTTCACCTGAGCGTGACACTTACAATAGATGCCCAGGTGTCGCCGTTCAGATGGTAGATTGATGGTAGATTGTTGGATTTTAGTGCAAGTGGATATCTAAATTGCTGGGATGAGCTGGCGAGCATTGACATTAAAACACGCATTTCGAAGCTACTGGACAGATTTTCGGATGAGGAAGATATTTGTTCCAAAGCTAAAGTAAATAGGAAAGGTATTGGCTCCAGAGGTGAAGTAAAGAAGAAAGGTATTTCCTCCAAAGCTAAAGGCTACTGCATTCTTGATTCCTTCCCCAGTTCGCCTCCAAATCTTGGTTGAACATCATCTCCTCCAAAGGCTCTTCTCTATTGTTCATCAATGAGCATTTCTATAAACCCTAGTCCATTCCTAATCAAGATATGGGATGCGATAGCGGGAGAACTGATGCACCTACGCAGACCTAAACCTCGGATTGAAGAATTGAAAAAGGCTAGAGAAAGAGTGGAGACCAAAGCAGCGGACATCAACAGTCGCATCAGCCAGCATCAATGCGAGGGGCAGATCCCCACCAATCAAATACAACTGTGGTTCAGCGACGTAAAGGAATTGAAAGATAAAGCAGCCGAGACCGAACAGGACTTCGAGCGCAGAGCTTGTTTAGGCGGTTGGTCATGGAACTGCTTCTGCATCAACCGGAGAGTGGATAAGAGGATGGTCAATATCCATGAATTGATGACACAAGTGAACGGCCAAGAGCTCGCTATGGAGCCGCCACCCGCGAAGGTACTGCCGATAGCCACCTCAGAGCCAACATTTGGGATGGAAGGGTACCAGAGCAAGATTCTGGGCTACATCAATAATGCAAATGCTGTTGAGGTCATAGGCATCTATGGCATGGGTGGAGTTGGCAAGACGACCCTTTTGATTAGCATCAACAACCACAAAGATGTTGCCACCAAATTCCATCATGTCATTTGGGCAGTGGCCTCCAAAGAATGCAAAATGCAAAGGCTGCAGAAGGACATAGCCAAGAGGTTGAATTTGCGACTAACGGGCGACAGCGAAGAAGATTGTGCAGCTGAGCTATTTGAATTCTTGAAGAACAAGGACTGCTTGTTGCTTCTCGACGACCTATGGGAGCTGCTCAATCTGGCAAAGTTGGGGATGGCACAAGCGCCATCAGGACAAGGACAGGGGAAGCGAAAGGTCGTGGTGTTTACCACCCGCAATGAGCAAGTATGCGGCATTATGAAGGTTGGCATGAAGATGGAAATCAAATGCTTGGAGCAAGAGTTGGCATGGGAGCTCTTCAGGAGGAATGCCGGTGAAGATGCTATCGGATCTGATCCTGGAATCAACAACATCGCGCGTCGAATTGCTAAAGAGTGTGGCGGCCTTCCTCTCGCTCTCGTCACCGTCGGCATGGCCATGTCCACAAAGAAGACGCGTGAGGCATGGAAAGATGCATTGACACAAATGAAGAACTCGCAGATGCCAAAAGTCACGGGTGGGAAGGAAGCAGATCCCATGTTGTCAGCTTTCAAACTTAGCTACAATAGCTTACAGGACGACATCATGAGAGGCTATCTCTCGAGCTGTGCTATGTGGCCAGAAGACCACTTGATTGACAAAGAAGAACTTATAGAATGCTGGATGGGCCTCGGCTTAATTGACGAAGTAGGCATGATCCATATAGCTTACAACAGGGGACACTCCCATATCGAGACTCTGAAAGCTGCATGCTTGTTGGAACCTGCCTACGACGATGAGAGGAAGGTAAAGATGCATGATGTGATTAGGGACATGGCGCTGTGGATGGCCTCCAACTGTGGCGAGAAAAAATTCAAATGGATTGTGAGAGCTGGAGTTGCAGCAAGCCAAGCACTTGAAGAAGAGGGATGGCATGAGGCAGAGCGAGTGTCGTTAATGTACAACGACATCGCATGTTTACCAAACCGGCTCTCCACATGCTCAAAACTTTCAGTGTTCATGCTACAGCACAACTACAAATTAGTGGAGATTCACGGGACTCTTATAAAAGCCATGGTTGTCTTGACATACTTGGATCTCGAGTACACCCGAATCATAGAGCTTCCAAAGGAGATCGGCATGCTTCAGCAGCTCCAGTATCTGAACTTGAGCAACACCCTAATAAAAGAACTACCGGTGGAGTTGGGTTGCCTTGTTAAGCTCAACTACTTACTTCTAAGAAATACATATGATCTTATTGCAGCTACCAAGGGAACAATATCCAACCTGTGGTCGCTCAAATTGCTGGATTTGAGAAGAAGTGGGTACGTTGATTTCTGGGAAGAGCTGGAGGGCTTAAAAGGATGCCAGAAGTCTATTGGCATTGACATCACGACAGCAGATGCCCTTCAGAACTTGTGGTCACTACGACGTGTGTCTATATGGCGGCTCAACATAGAAATCCCATGGGATTCAGACAAAGTGAACCAAATCTTGGATGATATCATGAGGAGCAGCAACATAAGGCAGAACATTGAGCAATTGAGAATCGTCGATCGAGGAATGGAGAAATTAGTGATTAGCGAAGGGAATGAAGAGATTGGTGGACTTGAAAATTTGAAGTATCTTGAGCTCTCTGATCTCAATCAACTAAGGGATATTACATGGATAGAAGTCCAACCTCAAATAGTTTTTCCTGACCTTCAGGAGCTAATCATTCGTCGCTGCCGAAGATTGAGGAATGTGAATTGGGTAATCCAATTGCCAAGCCTGAGTTTTCTGGACATATCATTTTGTGGGGACATGGTGGAATTAATAAGTGATGAGTATAACTCCAGCTACTCAAGCTTTGGCCTCAAGAGGATGAGGTTGTTAGGGATGCCCAAACTAGAAAGGATCGCACCAAAACCGTTGAACTTTCCCTACTTGGACGAAATAGAAGTGCTAAGTTGCCCACTTCTCATCAAGTTGCCATTTGAGAATCGAACTTCTGTGAACAGATTAAAAGTGATCCACTGTGAGCAAACATGGTGGGATAACTTAGAGTGGGAGGAAGGAAGCATCAAGCACTCACTCTCACCTCTGGTGCGGAGAAGTATGCGTGAACCTACTGTACATGCCATGTTTGAAATCTTCAGGAAATGTCTTCGGGATTAAGAACGAAGTATGAAACATTGTCTCTCACCTCCTCTTCACCGTTCAACCCTGGATTCTATCTATTTTTATGCTTACTGTACATTGCTATGTCGGAACCTTATGTGTGACATGATTTAGCAAAAATTCATCTCAATAATATCCCTTCTAATGAAATGATGCAATTTTAGCTCCATTTTAAAGCTACAAGAAAAATTAGATGGTGACTCTTTCTGTCATGCCCCCACGGAGCCATGCTAACTGAACATCCTTGGGGAGGGACAATTTATTAGGAACTTCAAACCATAAACATAAAACATCCTGTATAACTAATTTCATATAGGTATGCCAAAGCCTTTCTTTCTA
>CM050438.1:59792693-59825768 GCA_027562315.1 Costus pulverulentus
TGATTATTATAGTTCTCTGGTTCCTATCAATATTGTTACTCCCTGGGGAACCCTGAGCTAGGAATAGCCGGCTTCCCGCTGGGGCGTGACAATTAAATGGTATCAGAGGTATAAGTTTCTGTAGGCCCATGACCCACAGGTCAGAGCTATAGGTTCAGTAAGAAAACCTAAGGATATAGGAACCTCAGGACTAGGTTTGGGTTAAGGTTAAAATAAATGAATAGGTAAACAATTATAATATAATATGTTATTTTGTTGATAGGATGGCACCAAGAACTAGAGGCAGAGCAATCCCAAGTCAAGGAAGTAGAGGACGTGAAGGTGGAAGTTAGAGGGTGAGTGCTCACAGCATTGGAGAAGCTAGAAATTCTCCTAAAGCTGAAGTACAGTTACCTCAAAACTTACCTAGAGCCCCTACAAGAAGAAGAAGTGGGTATAAAGCCTCAGCACCCTTAGAAGAAGCACCACATGTTTCCCCTGTAGTACAAGCAGCAGTAAGGGATGAGGGTGAATCTTCCTCTCCATCATTAGTACCACAACCAGTAGTAAACCAACCAGTTAGGTCAGCTAACTTGTTGATGCGGTTCTAACAGTTAGGGAAAGATCGATTTGGTGATTTTGCAGGAACTACTGACCCTTGGACTGCGAGAGATTGGTTATTAAAAGTAGAGCAAACCTTTAGAGCATTAGGATGTCCAAGTGAACAAAAGGTGGAATTGGCCACATATTTCTTATCTGATAGAGCTGGAACATGGTGGTCTGGAATGAGAGTTACTTTTGGAAATGACCCTATCTCTTGGACTGATTTTAGAGATGCATTCTTTGAGAAGTATTTCCCTGAAACTTTTCAAGATAGCCAAATGCAGGAGTTTCTGAACCTAATACAAGGAAAAAGGACAGTAAATATTTATGTAACTGATTTTGAGAGATTATATGATTTATTTCCAGAATTAGTAACCACTCAAAGAAGAAAATGTCAACTCTTTATTAAAGGATTACACCATATAATAAAGGAACAGATGAACACCATTCCATTAGATAGTTTTCAATTAGTGGTTAATATGGCATTCAGGATAGAGGCTTCTTTGATAGATGTGGCTAAAGAAAAACAAATGGAGGAAGTCCAAGAATTAGCAGAAAAGAGAAAAGTCAGCCAGTCAGCTAGAACAGTAGAGACAGAAACTTATGATAACAGAGGAAAAATATCAAGAGCAGTATTCAATAGCCATCAAAGAGCAGTACCTTCTTCCCATGTGTCAAACCCTCATTCAGAAGAGACACCTAGAAAATGTTTCAAGTGTAATAAGATGGGACACATAGCTAAAGAGTGCAGACTCAATGGAATCTAGTGTTACTATTGCAATGAATGGGGTCATTATAAGAATGAGTGTCCTAACAAGAGAACTATATCACAACAACAAAGCTATTAGCAGAGCTCTAGACCGAGGACTTATCATGAGACAGCTGGTCAGGTTAATCAGTTACCACAGAAAAGATCTCTGCAGCAATCTACAGCTCCAGCAAGAGTCTATGCAGCGACTCAACAGACTCAACAGGAGACTCAGCAGACTCCGAACTTGGTGTAATTTTTATTCTATTTAGTCTTTCATAGTTATTTAGTTATGCTATTAAATTTTGTATACTCTGAATTTGGAGGACCAAATTCTTTTAAAAGGGGTAAATATTGTTATAACTTTGATTTCATAAATACTAAAAATTTTATTTTAGAAATGTTTCTGATTTTTTTTAAAATTTATCAGAATTTTTAAAAGGGATAAAAGAATAAGTTTTAATAAAAACATTAAAATGCATTCACGGGGGCTCGAACCCGCGACGCGCTTCAACTCAAAACACAGCCTAACCATTGGGCTGAGTTGAGTTTTGCTAATTAATAACCGAGTTTGATCTATCTATTTTGATTTTACGAAATTGTCGTCTTCTCTGATTTTTGCGGCGATTGAGTCACCGCCACGATGTCGTCGACCTGGGACGTGTTTTACCTCTATAAAAGAGGGCTTCTGCTCGATTCGAGGAGCATCAGAACGCTAGCCTCTCTTCGAGCTTGGAAGCACTGCCAAGAGGGAGAAATAGCGCTCAAATCACTTGCCGGAGTTCGAGCGGCGCCGCCTCGTGTTCCAGCCTTCCAACGCCTTCATTCGACACGATTTCTATGATCTGGACTACGATACAGCATCGTAGCAAGGTATCCTTCCTTTCCTGAAGTTTCCGTGAAGTTCTGATCGGTTTTGGTTAAGTTTTGAGTATCAACGGCGGCGGTGCCACCGTCGATACTTTCGTCTGTTTTGAGAGCTTCGACCGGGCGTTGAAATCTCGCCGCGGTTCATCCCGGAGCTTCGTTTCATTGTCAGAAGTCTCCTGTAGAAATTTGGAGTCAATCCGATGTTCGACACGTCCTCGCGAGCTCGCCGGCGTAAGCTACGGACGCGAGTCCGGCAGCCTTGCACGGCGGCGGACGGGCGGCGTGGGCGAACGACCGGTTCAAGTCTGATTTAGGGTTTCTGTGTGGTTTATTTGAAAATAAACCGGTCGGGTACGTTTGAAATTGAATTGAACCGGACTGAGCGGTTCAATTCCAATTCGGTTCAGTTCTTAAATTCTGACCGGTTCGACCCCGATTCGGTCGAATCTGAGCCGGTTCAGGTAGCCGTTGGAAAGCTTGTAAAATTTCCTATCTAATGGTAATCTGTGTGTCTTTAGATGAGTTGTATATTTTGTGTAATTTAAGTTCTAAGTCTCGGTCTGACTTAGTTTAGGGTAAATCTAGTCGGTTTAGTGCAATTATGTTCGGTTCAATGGGCTTTAGGTTTGGTTCATATGATCTAAGAGTGGTTCTCTAGGTTTAGGGTTGTGTTCTACATGTTGGTAGTCTTAGTTTTCATGTTAGAATAATTATTAATAGAGTTCATGTACAAACTTATGTTACAGAGTGATTGGTCTACTAGTCGGCTTGCATCATTTGATAAACAACTTCAGGATAACAGCACTTGAGGTAGGAATCTTACCCTACTCCTTTCTTATAGTGTCAAGAATTATAGGATTTGCTGCCTAATCCTTTGATTTGATATATAAGGCATATGATAGAATTGAATGACACTGATATCTGATTGCTTCGTCTGCTTGATTTGTTTCAGAGTTCCTGTTGACCTCAATTATCTTGTTTATTTGGTCATATTCTGTTTCTGTATGAATGGTTAACAAACCTGTTTTGAGATATCTGATATATTGGCATATGAGCATGGTTGAATAGTTATGTATCTGTGATGTTGACATATGAGTATGTGGAAACTGTTGAAAATCTGTGATATCTGTCGTGATATATTGACCTCTGGACTGGATGATTTATTCTCCAGTGGCCTATTTATCTGAGTTACAGTTCCAGCACGTATCAAACTATCTGTTTGCCGGTTAGGGCACCGCCAGTTGTCCTCAGGGCAATACTACAGATGTCAGATGTTGGACACAACATTCACCGGGCTGTTTATGACAGTCGTTCCACTATGTGAGCTGACGGTGGAAACACTCTGAAAATGAGTGCGGCTCATGATTGAGATCTGTTGGCCAAGCTTGATGATTTGCATGACATTCTTATATTATTTGTATATCATTGCTTCAGTCATTGTATTATCATGTTATTTGACTCCTTCACCTTATTTGCTGATTTCTACTTAGCAATTCTGCTAACTCTCTTGTTTCTCTTCCAGGTACAGAGATAACTTCTGGGAGGGGCTAGAGTAGATAGCAAATACCAGCCCGAGTTGAGATAGTTGTCTTTTGTATTTTTATTCAGTTGATAATTTGGATAGTTATATTCAGATATTGTGTTATAAAACTATTGTTGTTAAGATTGGATTAATTATTTAAATAAAGGATGTGATTATTATAGTTCTCTTGTTCCTATCAATATTGTTACTCCTTGGGGAACCCTAAGCTAGGAATAGTCGGCTTCCCGCCGAGGTGTGACATTTTTAATATGGAGTAAAAACTTAAAATTTATTTGTTTATGTTATATCTTACATTAATTATTTTGTATATTTATTAAATATACATAATGGTAGTTAAACATTTATTAAAATATGAATTTAAATAAATATATGATGTGAAAAAAAGATATATTTTGATAATGGTAAGTAAATGATCTATGGACATGATTCATGAATATAAGAATATATATATTTTAATATCTAGTATTAGTATATGACCCTTCGAGTTATAGACTATGAGACGTGATAGTTGTTATGCATGCACCTAAAGTATACAAGGGTGATATATTAATTATGGTTGGTACTAGTTTTAGTCCTAAGCCCATTTGGACCGGCTTGGTCAACTAGGATGTTGACTAGATCAAAATCAGCTCGGACCTAGAATCGAAACTGGAATTTGATTTGGGAGAATTCTCGTGCCGGTGAAATTAACGCATCACGCATCCATTATAGGCGACATCAGCGGCTCCTACCGGCGGCCGAAGGCTTTGGATGAACCAACAGAGGCAACGCCAGGCAGCTCCTCGTGGCCAAGTGGTAACTAATCACGATCAAAGCATCGGCACAGGTCCAGGCGGTGATGGCGACTGGACGCTAGATGTTCAATCCAATCGTCGTCAGGCAACAACAATCCACCTCGTCCAGCATTAGGCAGCGCCGACAGTGACTGTACGGGAAGAGCGACATGTGAGGCCTTGCCTTACTGAGCCTCAGACGGCAATGTTGCTCCAATGATGCGACAGGGCTTGACCAAAGCAAGGCAACCGCGTTAGATCAAGCGAACCAAACCATGAAGCCAGAACGACGGGGGTAATGTGCAACCTAGGAAGGCATGGGGGCCGCTTACCGTTCGGTCACTGTCACATGGGTCTAGCAGCTGCGTGCGTCTGGATGAGAGGCGGGAGATGAGGCCAAGCTGCCTTTAAAAGCAACCGGCAAGCTCGAGGATCAAAGGATGACAAGGAAAAACCGACGACGGGAACGAAGGTAAAAACATGCTGGCAAAGGTTCAGAACGGACCTTGATCACTCCTTCCTTTTTCGCTCCTCCTCCCGACAATGGTTTGGCAATTCCAGTGAAGACAAGTGACGGCCCTCAACTGGTTGCACCGGTGGTGTGGGTGGCGAGGTTCAGAGCTACATCAATGTCGAGATATCCTTCGAACTCCCCAGTCTTCCTCTCCCAAACTCGACTTCCTTCCATGCGAACCTCGGTGAGCTCGAAGCGTCCCTGACACCAGGAGTTTGAGGAAAACTCTCTCTCCTTCCCGATGCCCCTACTTCTAGTCGACTTTGGTTTGTTTTGGCCAACGATCTCGGCTGGATGATTAGATCGAGAAGTGTGATGCCTGCTTGACATAAAAAGGGGAATGGTGAACTCACGTTCCTCTTCGGGGAAGGGAACTCAGGCGGGCGCTCGTCGGAGGCAAGATGTGGCATCCTTCTTTGCGCTAGCAACCATCTGCCAGTCAGCTGCTAGCCTTTACTCCCATGCCGAACGAGTTTGGCATCATCTTTCGCAACACTGCGCAGGAAGACCATTACAACTTGCTCCTTCACCGCAAGGTCCTCAATACGTGCTATATGGATGAAGGGATGCTGGGAATGCTAGGCTTGCTTGATGATGTGGAGTGCATGTATTCTAACATTGGCTGGAGCCAATTCATGCAGATGGCGCACCCCACATATGTTGGGATTACTCTTGAATTTTTTAGTTCCATAGATGTCAAGGTCGACACCATCCTTGACCAAGACCCTGGTCGGCTCACGTTCCGGTTGGGCAATATCGAGCACTCCTTATCTCTATCATAGTTGTGTGGTGTATACGGCTTCCCGGCATCTTGTACGCGTAAGGTACCCACAGACTACTCTAAGAAAGGCTTTTGGGAGGCAATCACGAACGAGCATATCTTCTCTACTTGAGTTGCACGGGCGTCTAGCATCTATAATCCGGCCATCCATTATGTTCATCGGGTTTTGGCCCACGTTGTCTTCGACTAGTCAGAATTATTCTACTTATGGGCCATGTTGCATGTGTTTCATGTTGACTCGGGCTACTATTTGGCAAAGCAATTTATTAGGGTAGCACACTCACGCAAGGGGGAGATTATTATGAGTGGCCTGATCATCCCACTAGCTGTTTCTTTCGGGGTCATCCCCTATGGTACCGTGGAAGCTAGTGGCAACAATCGGCTCAATATCGAGTTGTGTGTCGCCATGAAACTTATTATTCGCCGGGTGACTCCTACTACCTCACTTTCAAAGGAAGTTAGTTTTTCCTCCCTTTGCCAAACATAGAGCGCACCACCGTGCGTGTGCGGCAAAACTGGTGCATCCAAACCATCGCCAACCCTCAGCCAGACCCTATCGACAGCGCCCCTCCTGCCCCTGACGCGTTTCATTTTGGTGGCTCCTCCTTTACCGGGTCTATGATGGCCCTCTTATAGGAGATGCTTGAGGAGCAGCTTCGCTAGGGAAGGGAGCTATTTCACCAGGGGGAGGCACTAGATCAGATGGACACCACTCTCAGCTATCTCCGACAGGAGAAGTCCACACATTGAGCCACTATGGAGGCAGGGATGCAGCGATAGCACAAGATGATGAGCTCGGTTTGGGAGAAGTTGTCTTCCATGGATGATAGGTTGGCCTTTCTGAAGAGAACATGGAGCGAGTTACTATCTTTTCAGATGAGGAGGATCAACCGGATTATTCGCACCGCAGCAAGGGCAAGAGCTCTAGGGCTTCTAGTTCTAGGTCGTGAAGGAAGAAGTAGACCTCCCAGCGTTCGGCCTCCCACCTACTCCTCTCACGTAACCGGCCTTCACATAGAGGACTATGCGATATTTAGAGTGGGTGAGCTGTCTCTTTTCTAGCTTCTTATCTCCTACTGCCATTTGTCTTACTATTTATGCTAGTTTATATGTTTGATACTTGACTATTGACTGGCTGGTTATTTATATGGCATTGATCTTATATGCCACTATTCGAGTGCCTGGTCTCATCTCCAGGCCCCTTGACTGCAATGTATGACATTCGAATCTATTTCCATGCACTATCCTAGTATTCTATGACGTACCCTATTATCATTGTGTTACTATGTGAATGAGTTGAATTAATTGTGCATGCTATCATCTTGATATATGTACATTGTGATGTTGTGGTTCAGGGTTTAGTCATGTGTTCACCATGCTTTAGTGAAATAATTTTAATCCTATGATAGCTAGGTCTAATCATTGAATTTGAATTCATGCTTAGTTAGGAATAATCATGATCCGTTGAATGCACCTCCCAATAAGAAATACTCTATGATCATATCCATGTGCTCTATGATTTTGAAATCTTTTGTTTTGGATTTCTCTAGATTGTTCGTTAGTGGGTCAAATATTTCTGAGAATGTTCAATGAACCTATGCTGGTAGTATACAAGTACTTTCATATTAAGATACGCATCTACTTATTCATTTCTTGAGTCCTTTCTCTTGTTGGGAGAAAACTACATTTGTGATGAGATGAAAGGCTTTATCAACACCATATATTGTTATTGTGCCCTATGCAAAAAAAAAAACAAAAAAAGAAAACTCTTAGATGCCTCTACTTGGCACTACGAAAGATTGGCAATGGTACCTAAGAACATGAGTTGAAATCTAAGAGAGACTTCTCTACTTGGTACTGCAAAAAATTGGCAGTGGTACCTAAGGACAAGAGTTGAAGTCTGATATCATAATTAGCTATTGGAGTTTTGCATCCTAAATAATACATTTGAGTTAATCCCAACAAGTTGATTTGGATGGATTGGAATAGTTTGAGTAATGTATATGCTTGATTGAGTTCTCTGTTTATAGCTGGCTGAGTTTCTTGACTTCTAGAAGTTGTGGGATCAAACTGCTGAACGTTCTAGGACACCCGATCACTTGATTTTTTCTGATTAGATCTGGGATAACTAGTAGATATTTTTCTGATTTGGATGTGTGTTTTCAACCAGAATGATTACTTTCATATCAGTATTATTTCATTTTAAATTTAGGCATATTTTAATGTTTTTATACTCCATTTAGGCGTATTTACTTGTTTGCTTTGGAATCTTTACTTTTTCTTATTTTTATAAAATTTCAGGTAAAATCACCCAATTTTGAAGTCTTTTGAAAATTCTAAAGTCATGAGGTGATTCCTTATGAAAAGATGAAGCCGCACGTCAAATTTGGGCTCAATTAGAGCTTCTTTGGAAAATACGACCAGGTGAACCCCATGCTTTCATTGCATGTCCAGAAATTCACAGAACACATCATGGCTTGCCCGTGCTTTTGGTGTTCATCCGTGATTCTCTCGAAGGAAGCTTGCCCAGAAACTACAGAAGAAGACTTCATTGGTGGGTGAACCCCGCAGGGTTCATCGGTGATTCTTACCCGAAATAACTTCACAATAGATTTCACAGCCGGGTGAACCCGGCGAGGTTCACCTGTGATCGCGACATCATAGACCGACCTCCACTGGGGTTCTCTTCGATTCCGGGCCCTAGAAAAATCCAAAAAGGGCAAGAAAATATATTTTGGAAAAAATAAGAGGAAGACGAATCTAAATAATATAAAAGCTCTCTCTATTGTCGCCAAATTATTGAGCAATCAATGCACGAAATGACTAGGGCAAACAAAAGAGACGACATAGCGTTTCGGGAGCGATTTCGAGAGATTGGAGCATCAAATCTTCATGGTTTTCAGAGATATTGTTCGATTCATCATCTCCTTCCTCTCAAAAATGTTTTGTAGTATTTTTCCTGATATTTTAGAGAGATCTATATGAGCTTTCATGACTATTATAATGTAAAACCCTTTTCGGGACTTGGTTGAAGCCCACTGATGAATTCTTTCATGCAATCTTAATTTGTTATGTTATTTCGAAGTTTGTACAAGCATATTTTACCTTGGGGCAGTTATTTCATGATATTGCTTTGGCCACGTAGTATCGTGTAGTAGTCGACACGATCCTAACCGAGAGGAGGATCGTGTTGGTGTATTCCCTAGGTAAAACTTATGAATCCTTGACACGAGAGTGGTTGGATTTCGCTCGAGGGTAACATAATCGTCCATCAAACTCTTTGGGTTTATCTAGAACGATCCACCGCAAGAGTAGGAGATCGTTCTGGATAGGCACTAGGGTGTACCGACTGAGAGGGGGCATCTTGTACTTTTGGAAGGATTCCTTATGCAACAATATGAACTCATGTAAGAGATAACTTTTAATATAGTTAGATTTATTAGTGTGGTGGATACCGAAGTCCCGATCTCTATCTTTCGCATCGTTGTGACTGATTTCTCATTCTCGCTTACTACTTGCAAAAACCTCATTTTGAATCACTTAACTATTGAGACTTAGACTTTCTGGTACTTAACCTTACTCCTTGTGGGTTTGACAACCTTTTATATTACTTCGACATTACCGTGCACTTGTGAGACGTGTCAGAGGCAACCTC
The DNA here is from genome assembly GCA_027562315.1 of Costus pulverulentus. Classification (NCBI taxonomy): domain Eukaryota; kingdom Viridiplantae; phylum Streptophyta; class Magnoliopsida; order Zingiberales; family Costaceae; genus Costus; species Costus pulverulentus. The sequence continues at coordinate 59,802,160 of CM050438.1, forward strand.
ACATGGTGTATGGTTGAACAGTTTCTTACATGAACTTAGAAATGTGGATTCAGTTTCTAAGCCCCTAAAGATGTACTATGACAATTCAGCTACGGTTTTCTTGGCTAAAAATAATAAGAGTGGAAGTCGAAGTAAGCATATTGACATCAGGTATTTAGCCATAAGGGAACAGATTAAAGAAAACAAAGTGATTGTTGTTCACATTAGCACTAAATTGATGATTGTTGATCCTTTAACAAAAGGCATGCCACTAAAGGGTTTTAAGAATTATGTAGTACAAATAGTATTTGGTCCTATTATGTAATTTTTGTAATATGAAATATTACTAAGACTCTTACTGTATTGTTTACTCATTTTATGTGCACATTTTTTTATGTTGAGTACAACAAATATTGAGGACCTAGAATATACATAAGGTTTATCTTATTGCAACTAAGAAATTAAATGCAGTATGATATATAGAAGATAATATTTACTATTAAAGGACCTATCGTCATGATCCATGCAATTAATTTTTTTAATAAAGTTTTAATATCCATAATTAATTTTGGTTGGACCAAGTGGGAGAATGTAAATAGTTACTGATATGGTAACTAATAAAGATTATTATTTAATAATAATATTAGAACATGGGGTATAACCCATGTTTCTAATATTTTATTATTATATAAATAAAGTATTATTAAATAATTAGAACATGGGGTGTAACCCTTGTCTCTAATAATATTATTTAATAATTAAAGTATCGGTTAGTGGTTCATCAAAATTAGATCCGGATTGTATATAAATTAAAGTTGTGTTACGATATTTTTTGATGGCAAGAAAGTCGAGTGATTGAGCAACCCAATGTGAGAGAGGTCATGCACTTGGCAAATATTGAGGTTACACCATCTAAGCAATTTGCTAGAGCTCAACATTTCTTGCATGACGTGAAGTAACAAGAGAAATATTGTGTATAATAAATCAGAGACAACAATGGCTAAAGGTATGTCAATCTAATATTACACTTTCATATTTTATTTAATTATTAGACATGTATTTTGTTTTAAGATGTCTTACATTTATGATTGATGTGGATATGGATTTAATGGTGTCCACTTTCAGTTTAAAAAACCCCCTAATCAAACTAACAAGTCTTACATGTCATCAGACTTGATCCCATTAGGACCAACTAACCTGTACTATGAAATAATAATAATAATAATAAACTATTTTGTAAAGTAACCATTTCTTTGTGGTAGAAGGTTATATTTAAATCTTTTATAAAAACTACACTTTCTAATAATTATTTAGCAGTAAAAAAAAAAAAAGAAAACGGTCTTGGCAAATCATGAATCCTAATTAATAAAAACGAGAGCAGGCAATTTTGTTGTGAGAGTTTCATGAGAAACTCGTGCATGAATCCCGTACCTGTCGATGGAATCAAAAAGATAACCAAGTTAAAGATCAATTAATTTAGTAATAAAAATACAGAAAATAATCATAATTAAATAAAATGTTGGAGCCAGCATGCTCCACTCGCGGAGGCAGGGATTAGAAATCTAGTGTTTGTGGCCAGAGGCGTCATTAGAAAAATGAGGGGCCAACCCATGCGTTTCTTGCCTTCCCCCGCTGCTGCTGTAAGCTTCTATTTATAATCTCAATCTCATCATCCCGTTTACATCACTCCATTAGTTTTTCTCTTCCAAGCTCGCTCACGTAAGTGCCTTTTTTTTTCTTAAATTTTTTTACATAGACAATTAATTAGTAATTAACAAAAAAAGCTTGACAATAAAAGTCTTATAATCAAAGAAATATTTTTTTCTGTTTTGATTGATTAATGAATTGGGAGATAGAGATGAGGAGGCCTCCGTGCTGCGACAAATCGACAGTGAAGAGAGGCCTTTGGACGGCGGAGGAAGACGCCAAATTGCTCGCCTACACCTCCACCCATGGAACTGGCAATTGGACTTCTGTTCCAAGGAAAGCAGGTTCTTGCATTTGCCTGTCTTATGCATTTTTAGAGATATATGTATATGGAGGGCAATGGTGTTTGTTTGTGTAGGATTGAAGAGATGCGGCAAGAGCTGCAGATTGAGATGGACAAATTATTTGAGGCCCAATTTGAAGCATGACAGCTTCACTCCTGAAGAAGAAGAGCAGATTGTAAACCTCCATGCCAAAATAGGAAGCAGGTGCGCATACTTGACTTGCTGTATTCTTCAAGTAATCGTCTGAAAAAACAGGAGCAAATCTGCTCTTGTGAATCATAATAGCCAAGAAGAAAGGATAAACATCTAAAGTGCAGATGGTCCATAATCGCCAAGAAGCTCCCCGGCCGCACCGACAACGACGTCAAGAACTACTGGAACACGAAGCTGAGCAAGAAGCTGTACCACAAGGGCATTGACCCCATCACCCACCGCCCCATCTCCGAGGTCATTCAGAGCATCGAGCACCTCCGAAACAACACCGTCGCCGCAAGCACCACAGCGCCACGCACTTGTCACTTGGCACCCGTTGCTGCCACCGCCGGCGGCGGAGCCCGCTCCCACGACCGCGGCTTCAAAACTAGTTCCTTTTCCCGGCCGGAGCTGACTATCAACTCTGCTTCGGGGAGTAGCTCCGCTCCAAGCACCCTCAACCTCTGCCCCCTTGACGCTGAGAAAGGACCGGTGCCCACAATGATCTACTTATCGCCCACTGAAGCCTCCTGCTCCTCGACAGCCGCAACAGCGCCCAGAACTTCATCACCACCTTCCGATTTCATGTGGACCGATTTCCTCGTAGAAAGCCTCCGGTCATCTGAGGGCAATAGTAATTTTGCTTGTACTGCAAACGCTTTCCTCACAGGAAGTAGTAATTTTGGCTTGGATCTGAATCAGCGTGGAGGATACAAGTACTATGTGGACGAGGAGACAAGCGACTGCGCAGGTGCTTCCTTTGTCGATGACATTTTGGAGCAGGACAAGGAGTTGGTTTCCACAATCTATCAGTACATTAGCGATCCCTGTGAACTTCCATAATATTCAGATCCATTGCTTAATTTGACACAATCTATATACTAAAGTACTTTGGTAACCTAATATTCAGATCAATTGCTTGTTCAAATTACCGTGATTTCACTCCACTAACAACTAAGATTTGTAATTTTGATCTCTACTTACCTTGTTTTGAACATTAACATCTGCGAGTAGTTAAATTACTTGCATAATAATTTACAAATTTGCATTGTGATCATTTACAAGTAAGCAAAACCAAAACTAGATATTATTATATAAACTCTTGCAAACTCCTTCTGACTATTAAAGTCTTCTTTCCATTTGAATCATCAATGATTCTGCAAAATTATCCACCCATCTTCACTTAAAATATTCAAATACATTTTTAGCTAAATTCCCTAACACAATTCATATTTCCCCAATCATATGGCCTTATTTCTAATTATTAGTTGTCATTCCAGTTTTTACTATTGAAAATTGTGGTTTTTGAAGATGAAAACTAAGAATACATTTTATCTCCCAAAATCTATGAGATATTGTCAAAATGAATTTGTATCCCTATTGATATTTTTCCTATGTCCTCAACAGCTAAAAGAGTTAAGAGGAGAAAAAAAACACTCAAACATTATTTATCATTCAACAAGCTAACATCATCTTTACAATGACATCAAGAAGTTTCAAAAAAGCATAAGACATATTAGAGAAGGAATTTCATGGCAATGAAAAGATATATTTAATTAAAAAAAACAAAAGGAATTTCATAGCAGTCAAAGATTTTAAGACCGTTGGACAATATTGTGCAACAATAGTTGAAATAATTAATCAACAAAAATTTATAGGAAAGAATTATCTAATAAAAGAGTGGTGGAAAATATTTGTATCACTCATACATAAAGATACGATCTTGCAATTATAACTCTAGAGTATATTAAGGATTAATCAATTCTAATAATAATTGAGTTGATAATGATCATAAAACATATGAAAAAGAAAAAAGGATTAATAAACACAATGAAGAGCCAGTTAAAAAAACACCTTCAAACTACATTTAGCATGAGATCTTATATATCTAAAAGTGACATTAGAAAATTCAATCAAAATTCATGTAAGAATAAAAATGAAAATGGCATACAAGAATAAATTTTATACAGAAAAAAATACTTTCCATATGACATTTGTAAGAAAAGCAACTATCAATAAAAAAAATATTAATGCCAAGGTAAACCGTGATGAAATATTGAAAAAGATTTATCACATTAAGGACTATCAAATTAGAGATATTGACCAAGAAAATATTGTGAAAAAAAGTGAAAACTTATTCTTCATAGTCAAGGTTCTTATTTATAATAAATGGTTTTTGGGTAGAAACTATAGTAATCACATGAGCCATATATTGTAAAACTAGACACAATCTTCTAGTCAAAAGTAAGATTGGAGAATAATTAATATTTTTAAATGAAAGACAAAGGAACTTTGGCCATAGAGATAAGAGAAGGTATGAGATACATTCACAATATTATACTAACCCCTAACTTAGCATAGAACATTTATAGCATTACACAAATAATAGAATGAGGTTATGCAATACACTTCAAAAGAGACATTATAAGTTAGACAATAATCATATTGTAGCTCAAGAAAAGAATAATAGATCATAGAAAATTTCTTTCTTTCTAGAGTTATAACATAGCAATGAAGACATAAATTGATGACTTTGGTTATAGGCATTAAAAATTTGGACATTTCAACTATCAAAGTTTTAATATTCTACATCAGAAAAAAAAATGATGAGAGACAAGCATAACATTAGAGAAGTAAAAGAAGTATGTGAAAGATACATGGTTGATAAAGAGTAAAGAAAGCTTTGGAAGCACTCCACATAGACAATATCTCATCACCAAAATAGATATTTTATTCCATTTAGGTATACCTCATAAAAAAATCATAGGATTCTAAGACATTTCAAAGGTTCAAGCAACTAATGAAAAACAAAATGAATACCATATCAAAACACTAAGAAATGATTATGAAAAAGACATTATTTTTTTTTACTTTAAAAAATTTCAACAAATTCTATGAAGAAAAAAAGGATTGAGCACCAAGTGACTATTGCTTACAAGTGAAGGATGCGTCACAAACCTAAATATTTTAAGCGAGTGATATAATTTTTCATGACTGTGTTGAAGTAATGAGTAGCCTTAAATAAGTCAAGAGCAACACAAAGAAGCAGAAAGAGGATTGTCAAGTAGTCTATTGAGTTGTCACAACATGTAGAAATGGATGAAAAAACATATATGTGATAATTAAAAGTAAACATACAAGTTTTTATAAATTATAAATATATAGATGATTATCACCCCGAATATAGTACAAAGATTTACACAATCGTGATTGGTCCACGTCTCCACTAAATAAAGTAAAAAAAAAAAAAAAGATTTGATCCTCGTTCTCAACGATCAAGTCAAAGACAAACAAATCTTATGACGTGACTACAAATGACTTATTAATCTCAAGGTGGACGTTGCAATATTAATTCTTAAATTCTCCTCTTTTAATCCGCGTGATAAAAGTAATTGTTTACAAAATGCATCGTACTGGCTACCTAGTCTTATGAATTTTCTTTTTTTTTTCTTTTTTATTAAAGAAATAAAAGGCATATAATATGGATAGCGAATAAATCCAAGACCTTGAACTTGAACGCGACTGGGGTGGGGCATAGAGAAGGATGTTTCGTACATGATGACGTCATTCGGTGTTTGCTATTGTAGTGTTGTTTCAACGATAACAATGAAAATTAGTTGGGCATTGCCCATGGAGGGCCCCTTCAAAGAATCTTCCAACATGGCCTAAGTTTGGGAGGTACAAGATAAACCTTCATTTCACTTTTTTTTTTTTAAAAAAAAAAAATTTCTCTTCACCCTTGTATTTTCTTTTTTCAATTAAAATATTTTTTCTCACAATATAAAATATTAATATGTGATGACTTTGCCAATGAGTTGTAGAGGTAATTTGAGATTTATTTATATTTACCAGTGAGAATATTTATTATCAAACTTTTAACACTCAAATGCACTTTTTAGGTTTATAGAAGAAATATCACTTATGCATTAACATATTCTTAAAATGAATAATCAATATGAAAATATCAAATAACTAGAGTCCTTATAGATAATTACATTTAAGTTATATTATATGCTCTTTCTAAATCATTGTGATTGACTAAAAGAAATAGACACGAGGGCAATAGACATAGGCCCACACATGTTTAGGAGGATGTGTATGTTTGCAACCCCACACCTACATCAAATAATCGCATGATTGATGCATAAATTAGAGAGCATATACATTAACCAACAAATAAACACCTCTTAAGACTCTTATCTAAGTGAGACCCACTAAATTTGAAAGATCAATTTATAGATAAAAAATGAATCTCTTTTTTTTTGTCACTATTATTTGGAAAGACCTTGCATTATGCTCTATGCAATTTATGAGATTAAATTCAATCAATATATTATTATTAATTGCCACAACAAATAAATAATCATTAACTATAGAAATAGTCACAACCTCCATGGAAAAAGTCATAGATCTAATGGTTAATGAGGACACTCTAAAGTGAGGTGGGAACTTCCACCTTAATGCACAGTGAGGGGTTCACTGAAACTCTTCACCAACTACTATTAAAACTAGTGATGTACCTTGTTTGGCAACAACCTTTAGCAATTGTATAGGTAATCAATGCAATTACAAAAATAATTTTGCCCAATCCTGATTTTTTTTTCTTCCTCTTTGTTGCTAATGTAGCTCCACATACTTTCTTTCAATTATCTAACAATGGTTATCCTCATCAATGTTTGATTAATAGTCATGACCAAGAGTCTCTCAACCTTATCTCAATGATCCATCTTTGCTACATAGTGACCCTGTGTTGAGCCTCAATGAGGTAGCATCATCACTCTACCTGTTAAGGATCATCATTGCATGCATCAACAAAAGCATCGGTTTTTGTTTATCTATTATGTTATATTTTTTTTTAAAAAAAAAGAAAAGGAATTAAATACAAAACTAAATTCTAATTATAATAAGGACATAACTTACAGTAATATCAATATTAAATAGATTTTACATATACGTGAATACTGAATCTCTCTAAATAATATTGAATAAGAATAATAGAATAATTACATTATATTTGAAATTTTATTCTTAATCATTCTTTGTAGAGTTACAATAATGGCTAATAATTCTTCATTAAAATTTGTTTTCTCTTTAAATGTTCTTTGATAAGTGGGAAAATATTGTGCATAGAACATAAAAAAAAACTACTAAAACTTTAAACAATATTATAATAAACTAAATTGTGTAACTAGTAAATGGTACATTACAACAAAATATTCTTGTATATTTTTTTTGTTTGACACGGGCAAATAAGTGAATACTTGTAATACTTTAGTATCCATTCTCAAGAACTCAATCAGATTGTCATGGAAATAGAAAGTAGATGTCATCATAAATGTGATAGTGTCATATTTTGCTTATATACAAATAAATTCATAGTCCTACTTATAATGATTATTCAGAGCGAGCTACTAAATATGTCTGTATTTTACTAAAGGGAATTTTCATGATGGGTCACTTGTGATGGTGTGTTGACTGTAGGATTGTAGTACTAGTCTACACTGAACTGAACCAAGGTGATGGAGCTCTTACCTTTCATACTTTGCGGTTCAGAGGTTCCTATCTCAAAAAAATTTTTTTTTTTTTTTAAAAAAGTATTGTTTGTTGCTTAACTCTGCTTGCTTCTCAAGCAAACACGAGCTGACATACACCACATATGTGCAAGAATTTTTTTTTTTTTTTTTTACTTTTTCAGAGGATAGGATGGATCATGTTTAATAAGGTACTTTGGCAGCATCAGAATTCACAAGTAAATGTAATTAGTTCATTCTAGTATGCAAGCTGAGAATTGCTAGTTTATTCATGAACAACAGTCAGTCTGAAATCCAAGAGTAATAAGGTATCCTTTATAAAGGCATGGACAGGAGGAAGGAGAAAGAGAGAGAGAGGTGGCTGAAGTTATTCAGAGGCGGCCGCTCGTGCGGGTGATCCTCTGCTGACTGCTGTAGTGTAACGTAGGTAGCCCTTGCAGTTCCAGGGCGGGGGACCAGTAATTTTTTTTGTGTTCTTGCTGCTGTCACTCACAATTAAAGCAGTCTAAAACAAGAAACAGGCGGGCGTGATCGACAATAAATATACCAGCGCACAAATCTGCGATCACTCTTCTGATTAATAAAAATATTGACTTTTTGTAACCTGATGAACAAATCAAAGCTTTAATTTCTGTCTCTCTGAACACGGAGGAGCGGGGGAATCTGGCGTCGGTGCTAGCTGGATCCCAGATTATAGGCAAGTCTTTTGCATGGGCCATGGCCATTGTTGCCGCTACATGCCATTAATTAACTTGTTGAGGGCCAAAATCTATCTGATGTTTCAGAACCAGAGAAAGAAGATGAAGAAGCCACTGCTGACTAATGATGGATGGATGATGTCAAACAGAGGAGCACGCACCGAGATGGAATGAGCAAAACACTATGTCACCTGTCGATTAGAAGAAGAGAGAAAAAAAGAGATCACCTAGTTAAAGAGTCCAACTTGTTCAATTCTCTCATAAACTCGCCTTATCCACCTAATGCAGAGAATTGTCGATTGTACTACATGTATGTGTAATCTATAAATATAAGCAGTTTAAGTAATATAATCTGAGCAGCATAAGTAATAAAATTAAGAGACGAATTTAATTAGTATCATGATGCCGACGACGAACCTCCCGGCGCATCGTCCGGTCTCTTCCCCACCGCCAAACTAATCCCACCCACACCAGTGCTGCTGCCGCTCGCGATACTAGTGCCGCCGACACAAGTGGCAGCTGGAGGCGCACTGGAAGACTCCCCAGCTGCCCTCTCGCCCACCGCCGCCCGGGCTGCTCGCTTCCGCTTCTTCTTCTCGTAGGGGATGCCGCGCGCCTTGGCTTGGCCCTCGCGAACCTCCCGGAGGTAAATCCGGACGGCACGGGCAGCCAGGGGGTTGGATTCCTGGCGGCCGCCGTTCTCCTCGTAGGCGGCGCGGAGTCGGCCGATGAGGGCGTCGAGGGAGCCCCAGGCCTGGCGCAGGGGGCAGGGACAGGCGGCGGGAGGGTTGGGCTGGCCGAAGTAGGCGCACCCGGGGGCGTGCACCTTGGTCTTTCCGAACTGGTCCAGGTATTTCAAGAACTCGATCACGTGCGCGCCGCTGCAGCGCGCGAGCGTCAGCGGCGGCCTGTGGTTGTTGAGGTACTGGAGGAAGGTGTTCCAGTCGCGCCGCTTCTGCGACTCATAACGGCTTAGAGGAGGCTGCTGTTGTTGCGGCTGGTGTGCTGCTGGTGGGGGCGGAGGTGTTGGGCTCGGAACGGGGGAAGAGGAGGAAGGGCCTGCGCCTCCAGCACCGGGCTCCATATTGTGGATGGTTAGTGCTGTATTGAGCAAGCTAGCTGTAAACCCTTTTCTTTTTTGTCCCCCATGGATCTGATAATAATTCTACGACTGCGTAGTAGAAGAAAGGGGATTGGATCTGCTTTGAACTGGCAAGGGAAGAACCGAAGAAAGAAGGGACAAGGGGAAAGAGGAGAGCGGGGGTGATGATTCAGCGAACGGGAGAAGGGCGATCGAGCGAGAGGGAGACACAAGGTGGGTTGTGATAGGACATCAAAAGGCTAAGCGCGGAGAGAGAGAGAGAGAGAGAGAGAGAGAGAGAGAGAGAGAGAGAGAGAGAGCAATCAAGTTGGTGGCCCCCTCTATGTTAGGGACGTGAGGAGAGATGAGACCGTCCTCTAAAACATTTCTTGTTTGAATTTAGCGACTTGGGTGTGAAAATATTCATTGAGGGAGCAGACGTTTTCAGTGCTGTTGTTCCTCATAAAGAAAAAATTTATTCATTTTTTTTCCAATTTTATATGCTATTCTTATATATCTTTTTAGCTAAAATATTATACAAGAAAAACTTGTTTGCACTTAATTAGTAAACAAGGGTTCCTTAATTCTAATTCCTTGTGAGGCAACAACAACAATTGGCCTCACTTCCCAGGATTAATTTGATTTTGTGGATAATGACATGACATCAAAGTAATAACGCTACACCAAATTTAAGACGCATTGCATTAATGAACTCCTTTGTAATAGATATTGTTACAAATTGGTGCATCACAACTTATCATAAGAATATTGTTAAGATGCCAACTAATATTATATATATATATATATATCAAAATGACATGGATATTATCTAACAAGATAATAATAAAAATATTATTATTCGCTATATGATAAATACTAACACGAACAACATAGGAGGCCTTGCACGGTTTGTACTCAAGTACACTTCTAACGAGTCTTGATCTAAAGCTCATGTGCTATCATGAGCCATGTACCTCACTAAACCAAAAATAATGAAGTATAGGTCCAATTTAATATAGTATTTATATGATTACTTCTTTAGCTTCTCAATAAATAGTAAATTATAATTTTTATGATTAATTAATTTTTTGAATAAAAAATATTTTTACATCATTCTCATTTTATTAAATTTACTATACAATAATACTACTATTTTTTTTAAATATATATAAAATAATTTTCATGACCTCGTTATTAACAACAAAAGTCATTACGAGTTGAACTAACAAACACATATCATATCTTACTTGTAATTATATCTTACTTGATTTAAAAAAAAAAAAAACCTCATTTCCTCTCATATCTAGTCTATTCATTAACTATATTTCTAAGTTTAGAAGGTGCCTAAAATAAAATGATACCCCTAAATCTGTGGTACTTCATGTGATAGGGCATGAATGTTTCTCTTAAATATTTATTCTTTGAATTAAAAAACATGATGAAATACCATTTCATCATGTCTCACATATTTAAGTTCACTCACATGGTACGTGCAATTCTACTTAATTGGTGGAGTAAAAGATTAATTAAACACTTGCAACAAACTATCCTATTGTTAGACCCATGGGCTGAAGATTGGGCGCGACCCAATTCTAGCCCGGCTCACTTACCCTATTTTTCAAAATACGGATTATCGGATCGGATCGGGCGCTGCCCGAATCCGGATCCGTTAATCCCAACGGGCATCGCGTTCGCGAAAGTCTTCGCGTGCAGGCATACGCTGGCGCGGGGTGGCTGACACGACGGGTTGGGTTCTCGGGTCGCGTGCGACGCAGACATGAGGGCACGGGCGAGAAGAAAGTCAGTCTAGCGGGGCGACGACACGGTCGTATCGGATTTCTTCTAATTTTTCACCTTCGCCCATTCCTCTCTCTGTTGATCGTCGGCATCCCTCATCAGACGTTCGTCAGCGGAATCTTCTAGCCGTTTCGGTGGTGTGGGTGAGTGGTGGAACGCCTAGGAGAGCTCTGTCCCCTCTCGTCGTCTTCATCCTCATCTTCCTCACGCCGCCGCCGCCGCCACCGCTGCATTCGCCGGCCTTCACTGCCAGATTGCCTTGGAAGGCACGGCCGGCCACCACGTCGTCGACTTGAAGGAGCTGGTGGCAGTGTGATCGCCGAGGTACACTCTCGCCGTCACTGGTGCTTTCCTCGGTCTTCGTCCCGACCCTTCGTTCTGGTCCGACGACGCCGCTTTTCCCTTCTGTTCTTCTGCGCTGCATGCGTGGTTTGGCTGTGGATTTGCGCTCCTCCCGGCAAGCCCCTCCTCCCTTTTCTTTCTTGGTTTTGGCTCGCCTACATGCGAGAACTTCCGAACCAACTCACATGCGCACGAGATTTCTAGGTCGGCGGCGTCCTTGCCCGCGTGCATTCCGGTTGACCACTCGACCTTCTCCACTTGCGTGCAACCCCTTTCCTTTCCTTCCCGGTGGACCCTTGGTGGTCGGCGTCTCCCTTGCCAGCGTGGAAGAGTTCCGCCTCCGTCGTCGCCTGCTTCACCAACGCGGAGAGCTACAGTGTGAGCCCTCCTCCTCTCTCGACGCGACCGCCGTCCGTGCGCGCCTCCACCGTTGCCATCTGCGTGTACCACAACTGCCGTCCGCCTGCTGCATCACGGCCCTTCTGATGCTCGCCAACGTGCGAGCAGGGCAGCTCCTCTTTCTTCCCCACCTCACCAATGTGTGAGGGTGGACGGCCGGCTCTTCGGCCCACCGGCGGATGCACGTGAGGCGTGCTTGGACGGCTCCGTCCATCGTCGACGTGCACGCGCGTGCGACTCTGGGTAGTGATCCTACTGTCGGATCCTTCTCCTCACCGGTTTGTGAGTGAGATACCGACCGGGTCTTCCCCATCACTAGCGTGCGACGCTGTGTGGACGACTGTCCACGATCGCCGGGCACCGGCTTCATCTGCGGATGTGAGGGTGAGTCCGACGCACCGTTAGGGAACATCTGGCTACTCCTCTCGGTTCTCTCTCCGGCACGTGCGTGTGCTCGGACGCAATTGTGGACCTGTCCGATGCGATCGGTTACGGGTGAGTCCCGTTTGTGTTTGGGTGAACCCGGTTCGACTCAGCGATACCGGTCCTCGGTAAATCGCGAGCGTTGATCTAGTCGTGTTGGAACAACAGCAATCTTCCACAGAGTCCATAGTCGGGCTGAGAGTCGGTTCAAGGAATCGACTCCGCCAGTTGCGCTCAATCTGACGGTTTTGACCGTTATGATATCTGCGTTGACGTATTTGGACTCGAGTTAAGCATTAACTCATAAGCAAAAATTATAAAAAAAATATTACTGTAAACAAGAGCGTAATAGCTCTTCACATGGTTAATTTCTAGTTATAACATGAACATAGAATTCTATTTCTTTCATCATCTATATGGAGCAAGATTTTTTTTTTTTTGTTTCTTGTAGTGAGTGACAAATCCGTTTTACATACTCACAAGCTCCCATAAATATAAGTCCATGCAATAAATGCCCCTTTGTAAATATTATCACAATGCAATTATGTTAGTACAATAAATACTACATGGCTTTCTTTCATAATTGCTCTAATTTTCTTAATTTTTTTCTTACAAAATATGGTATCCTCTATACTTACCCTAGAATTTTGTGTTATTCTGTTAGCTCCTATTATTAGTAAGTCTATGACAAGAAATATTTAGGATCAAGTCATAAATATTAAGAATGTTTCATGATTGTTATCCAATTCATTAATTTACTCTGTAGGTCAATTCATCCATAAATTTCACTAAATGAGTAATGTGTCTAAGAGTAATATTGATCATAATAATACTATTGTACAAGAGTCCAACAAACAAAGCACAAAAAAAGGTAACATAAATCTTTATGAAACTAGCTATAAGTCAATTGAGCAAGTAGAAAATGCACTCAAGCACGTGTTTGTGAGAATTAGTAGTAGTTAAACTTAATAATATTATATATATAATGAATAAAAATTAAAATATTATTTTTATATACTCACTACCTCTCTAATTTCTATTATGTAATTAAATAATCAGATTAATACAATATACCCTTTTTTTTTTAATTTTTATCTCTCTCTACCCATGGGAGATTTTCTAACCCCGGCTGGGTCTTAACAACGTTGACAAAGCAACCTGATTCAGTGATTGGCTTTGTTTTTCCTCTCGGAGATTTAAGAATGACAAGTGTTGTAGCATAAAGAGAATTGAAGTGGGCCGAAGAATCCAATGCTAGCACTTGAGCTTGTCTCACCATCAGCAACGCGTTAAGTTCTTCTTCAAGATGAATGTCAACAATGACGTAAGCCATACTCTGCTGCAAACTCCCTTGCTAATTTGATATATTTGAGCTGACGGTCTGCCCTACCACCGTGGATTCCTTCAATCAATCATTCAGGCCGTCATGCACTGAAATCTATCTATTGGCACTGCTTTGCATTTGATTACCACCAACTTGACGACAACGGCAATCAGCACAGTCCTTGCAAGTTTTCTATAAACCCTACTTAAATATACAGGTCGCTTTTACAAGTGGGTTAAGTTCCACTTAATTTTCCTGCCATTTGTTCTGGTTTGGTTCTGCAATTGTGAATCTCTCTCTCTCTCTCTCGTTTTTCTTTTCTTTCAGGAAAAAAACAAATGTGCGACCCAGGAACATTAGAGTTTTCGTTAAGCAAAAGAAGATGCTCCGACAACTCGGCGCATCCTTCGCAGCACAAGAGCTCGTCCTACCGCCACTGCGGCGCTAGTCAGCATAAGAGTGGGAGAAGTGGATCCGGTTCTAGCAATGAGGAACTATAATTGGCAAGAGTTGACAAGGAGTATGCACTCACAACCAAATCTCAAAATTAATTAAAATATATGATCAATTATCAACATAGTCAACACTTGAATCATTGACAAATACAAATCGCTCATAGTGCACTATAATGAACAAAACCTAGAAGTTTGTCAAACTCAAACTAAACAATGTAATTGTAGCAAAGAATGACAAGATGATAAATGCCATTTATTTAAATAATAAATAACTACTCTAGATAGTTTGGGATAAACAACTAAACTATAAGGTGAAAGATGAGGATACTATTGGAAATCAAGAGGTCCCCACAATAAAATATTTTCACTATAAATGCTAAGGGAGACCATAAACTTAGTGATGCCTTCAATTTAAATATGATTTTTTTTCATGTTTTCACTACCAAATTGAACCATTTTTCTACTTTTACATCGTTTTAAGCCTTATTATTTATACTTAAATGGGATATACAAATTTTTTTTGTTTTTATGGAATTTTAGGTAAAATTACCCAAAACTAATGGATTTTGAAGGATTAAAAGCTATGAGGCATCTGTATATAAAAAAGAATAATACAACCCTAAATTTTAGTGCAAAATAGAGCTCTTGAAGAGTGAGTCATCCCATTGCAACAACTATGACTATAATTCACAAAAGACAAAAGAGACTTAATAATCAAGGCATAATTTGCATCATGCCCATGACTATGTCACTGTTATAACCTAAATTAAAATTTTCTATTTTAGAAAATTTAGATTTTTCATTTCAAATTTTATTATGATTTTTCAGAAATTTTTTCAAAATTTTTTAAAGATAAAATAAATAGTTTTAGATTAAAAATTTAAATTGCATTCACAGGGGTTCAAACGCACGATGCGCCTGTTGGTTGGGTTCAATCAAACCACCAAACTATTTTGCGATTTGATATTAAATCGCATTTGGTCTTATTTAACCAGTTTACAGTTTAAAATTTTTAAAAAAACGTTTGCATTGTCTTCATCTGTTTTGCGATTTGATATTAAATCGCCGGAGTTTGCATCGTCTTTATCTTCTGTGCAACCGACAACGATGATCTATCTGTTCTGGGCTACGATACAGCTTCGTAGCAAGGTTAGTTTGCCTCTGTGAAGTTTTGGTGATGTTTTGTTCAGGTATAGATAAGTATTGTTTAGGTTTTGTGTATCGACGGCGGTGCCACACCGTCGATACCATCGACTACTTCAAGTGCTTCGACCTAGCGTCGAAAGCTCGCCGTAGCCGGTTGAGGTGAACGGACGTCAGGATCAGACTGGCGAAGTTTGGCGGTGAACGGACGTTCGACGCGCTCTCGAGAGCTCACCGGCGCAAGCAGTGGACGCAAGTTTGGCGACCTTGCACAGCAGCGATTGGGTGGTGCAGGCGAATGGATTGGTTCGATCGAAAATTAGGGTTCAGGCGGTTTATTTGGAAATAAACCCGGCCCTGTTGAGTGAAATTGATTTGAACTGGATTAAGCGGTTCAATTTTAATTTCGGCCCAGTTCTTGAATTTGGACCGGTTCAACCCCAATTCGGTCGAATCTGGGCCGGTTCAGGTAGCCGTTGGAATGCTTAAAATTTCCCATCTAATGGTATCCTATATGTCTTTAGATGACTTGTATATTTTGTGTAATTTAAGTTCTAAGTCTCGGTCTGACTTGGTTCAGGGTGAATTTGATCGGTTCACTGCAATTCTGTCTGGTTCAGTGAGTTTTAGGTCCGGCTCACTTGATCTAAGATTGTTTCTCTAAGTTTAGGGATGTATTCTACATGTTGGTAGTCTTAGTTTTCAGGTTAGAATATGTATTAATAGACTTTATATACAAATTAATGTTACAAAGTGATTGATCCAATAATCGGTTTGCATCGTTTAATAATCAATTTGTTGGCTCTTCAAAAGGATTCAAGATAACAACGTTTGAGGTAGGAATCTTATCCTACTCCTTTGTTACGGTGTCAAGAATTATATGATTTGTTGCTTATTGATATATGATACATATAATAGAATGGATTGACACTGATATCTATTTGACTCGTCTACTTGTCTTGTTTCTGAAATTTAGTTGACCTCGTTTATCTTATTCATTGGTCATATTCTATTTCTATATGCATGATTAATAAAGCTGTATTGAGATATCTGATATATTGGCATATGAGCATTATTGAATAGTTATGTATCTGTGATATTGACACATGAGTATGTGGAACAATTGAATATTTGTTAAAGTCATGATATATTGACCTATGGACTGGATGATTTATTCTCTAGTGGCCTGTTTATCTGAGTTATAGTTCTGACATGTATCGAACTATCTGTTTGCCGGTTAGGGTACCGCCAGTTGTTTTCGGGACAATACTACGGATGTCAGGTGTTAGACGCAACCCTCCAGGCTGTTTCGGATTGAGATCTGTTAGCTAATTTGATGATTTGCACGATATTTTTATATTATTTGTATATCGTTGTTACAGCCATTGTATTATTTTGTTATTTGACTCCCTCACCCTATTTATTGATTCCTACTTAGCATTTTTACTAACTCCCTTTGTTTCTCTTCCAGGTACAGAGTTATCTTCTGGGAGGGATAGAGTAGATAACATACCAGCCCCAAGATGAGATAGCTTGTCTTTTGATTTTTATTTCAGTTGAATTGTTTACAAATTAGATAGTATATTTTTAGAGATTGTGTTATAGAACTATTGATGTTAAATTTAGATTATTTATTTAATAAATGATATTGGATTATTGTAGTTCTTTAGTTCCTATTAATATTGTCATCTCCCTGGGAATCCCTCAGCTAAGGAATAGTTGAATTTCCATTGGGGCGTGACAGTCACAGCAGAAACAAACACACTTACAAAAAGGTTCATGCTCAAGCTGTTACTCTGGCTATGGTTGTTTCAGCCAAACATAATCTAAGCATAATTTTGACTTAGTTTTGATTTTTTTTTTTCCAATGATAGAAGCCTCAAGCTGTAAAAGAAACCTTCCTAACCCAAGAAGGTTCCAAAAATCACTTGGAGAAGGCCTAAGACAACATCCGAAGGTGATAGTAGTGGTGACTTTGCACAATCAAAAAGGAGCAATAGTGAGTCTGCATAATTAGAAAGGAGTAGTATTTGAAGCAAATCGTGGTGGTGACCCTTGGCGGGGAAGTTACCAAATTTGTTTCCACACATTTCTCTATTTTAAACTATTGTGTTTTTAGAGTTTATACATTGTACATGATGTATTCAATAGCATAAACTCATTTAAGGATAAGGGATGTAGAATGTTGTGATTTCTTATGGCTTGGATACTTGATACTCTTTCTATTGCATGAATTTAATTGAAGTTAATTTAATTATGTTGTGCTTCAATCACTTGTAATATCTATATGCCTAGATGTTGTTAAAAGGTCTCAAATTGCAAAATTGGATAGCCTATAGTTAAACTTATAGCCAAATATCTATATGCCTAGATGTTGTTAAAAGGTCTCAAATTGCAAAATTGGATAGCCTATAGTTAAACTTATAGGTTAGATCATGAGAGTAGTTTTAACTTGCCTGAGGGTTCTATAATTTATCATTTAACTTAATAGATCTAATTCTATTAGTAAGCCATAGGAGCAGGAGGTCTATCATATTAGGCTACCCAGAAAGGACAATATGTATCTTAGGCTAAATTCTCTTTAACTAAATTTAACTTTAAAATAGAGATAGTTGATCAATAATGTCATAAGAATCTAACATTATGAAATCAAAAGTCCTGAATTTCATAATATTAATTATATTCTAATTCTTGTTCTTGCCTACAATAATTATTTTTTGCACTTCCTCTCATAGTTTTACGACCAAAAGCACTAAATTTGGTTTGCCAAGCTAATAAGATAATGATTAGTTGGTACTTGATTGACTTAGTCTTTGTGAATACTCTAATTTGGATGTTAAATAAAGGCATATTCTTAAAGCAAGCAACACCACTATCATAAAATTGTACAAAGTAGTTGGAGGCATTTACGGAAAGTGTTTTGCACTTACACAAAATAAGCACCGGAAGCTAAGAGTTACACTTGCACACTAAGTCACTCCTAGCTGAGTAACCGAGGCATTTACCAAAAGAAGTTTGCACTCGTGTTAAAAAGGATAGAAAAGACTTTGCTAACTCTAAATTAGTTCTGGATTGAGCAATTGAGAGAATTTACCAAAAGTAGTTTACACATATATCTATAGATTGACAACAATTTAAAGAAATTACTTTGAGGGAAAAAGAGGCGCAAGTAGTGTAAATAAATTAGAGTATTTCCCTAAAAACTCATGCATAGATATTAAATTATATATAATGCCAATTCTGAAATAGAAGCTTGACGCATTAAATAGAGTGTTGGATTTTTATTAATCTAGAAGTTGACAACTTTTGAGAATTGAATCTTGAGAATAGTCCATCCACTGTTCAGAATTGATAGCTTTGTTCTATCAAACATTGTACCCATATTATGCTTTTTTTTTTCTTTGCTCGAGGAGAAGCAAAAAATTGAGAATTGTTGACAATAACTTTTATAAAGTTTTTCATGCTTAAAACTGATCAAATTTAGGTTTATTTCATTATTTATACACTATATTTATCCTATTATGCTTTATTTATTCAAAAAATAAATGTTTGTTTGATTTTGTGGAATTTCTTGCAAAAACACTCAAAAGTGGTAGAATTCGAAGGATTTTGATATCTGAAAAAGCTTTCACGAAAAAGGACAAATTTACCTCTCAAGTTTGGTACAAAATAAAGTTGAGCAAGAAAGACACAATTGACTCATGAAATTGAGCATGGTCTTGATCTCAGGAAGCAATTACACACTTGGCCTGTCGAATTGATTGCAGTGGTGACGCGGTAAAGTCTGAAATCCAAGAAAGTTCCAAAATCCAAAAGATATGATGGCTGAGGTGTGTGCTTCATCAGGACTTATGACCTTGGTGGAACAAAATCTATGAAATTCACATAATGATACATAGTCGCACTTGGCTTCAAGCATAGTCGGGACTCTATTTTCTGCTTAGGAGAAAGAATATGATTGATGACTATGCACACGACCGTGGTTTTTTCCACTAGGCTTGAAAATAACGAGTCAAGTTGCTCTTTTTTGACTTTTTGCTGCGGGGCACCCTCTCCCATTTTTTTTTCCGGCTAAGTGCCCCAATCTATAAAGTACAGATTTTAGTGCAGCGCAAATTTTAAATATCATATAACACCCAAATAATATCGTATAACACTTTATTTTTTTTAAACACATATCTATTATCGTATAACACCTAAATATTTTTATATAACCTATTAAATCTCAATATAATTTTATCTTAACAGCATACTTATATAATATTTAGGTGTTATAAAATTGTTATATGATAATATTATAGTATTATACAAAAATATTAAGATGTTATACGATAATATTAAGGTGTTATATGAAAATATTTAGGTATTATACGATAATATTAAGGTGTTATATGAAAATATCGTATAACACCTAAATATTTTCATATAACACCTGCTTATTATCGTATAACACCTAAATATTTTCGTATAACCTATCAAATCTCAATATAACTTTATCTTAACAACATACTTATATGATATTTAGGTGTTATATGATAATATAAAGGTGTTATATGATAATATTAATTTGTTATATGAAAATATTAAGGTATTATACAAAACTATATAAGTGTTGTACGATAATATTAATTGTTATACGAAATTGTCTTGAGGGAGAAAAGAGGGGGTGCAAGAAGATCCGTGCTTTGCAGATCGGGTTACCCTGCTAGAAAAAAAAGCGGAAGGGTGTCCCGCTGCAAAAACGCAGCCGTCTCACCTTTGCTCATGCCTGTACAACTCCCCTTCTCACTCCTTTTAATCTCTCCCTCACCATATCTCTTCCTCGTGAACATCGCCCGTAGCTCTCTCTCCCTCTCACATTTTTTTCCCTCTCATTGCCTCTCTTTCGGCAAGCTCGATGAACACCGGCGTCCGGTGTTCAATAACAAGCTTTAGCGAGCTCTGACCCTATTCTCCATCCTCTCTCCTCCCTCTTTCTCCAACCGGTGAGATGTGGCTTGATGAGGAGTGCAAAACCCTAACTCCGGCGATGAAGTTCTACAAGTTCCTGTCAGTTTCGGCCGATTCTAACGGGTGCTTGAGGAATTCTGGCAAGGTTCCGGCGGTGGTCCAATGAACTGATTATACGAGCGAAGAGTGACTCTACTGTTGCTATTGCTCTAGTGAGCTCTACGGCGCAACCATTTACTGGTTCGAAAGGCTACCAATGCTAGAGAAGAAACACTATTCTAGTGAATCTTTCAGTGACGTCCATATGATCTTGACTATCAGTGTGCTCACACGTGCTGTGGATGAGGTTAGTGCCTAATTTGCTTCGTACATATATTAATTAAGAGATCTTGCATGTCGTAGTCTTTGCTGAGTATCTACTTAAAATACCTTATTAATGACTAATAAATAGTAGAGGAATAGATGGTACACACATTACTAATTGACTGTGAAAGTAACTAAAGAAAAAGAGAAAAATATATTAAAATAAATAAATAAAGATTAGTGTAAATACATGGATGAGACTAAACAATTGACAAGTATTAAACGTTATCCCAATGTGGGGATTGTAGTCGCGGATAGGCAGGCTTCACTTGGACATGGGATCGGGATAAGTCAGACCTACAGTGGTCAAGTAGGGATCTTTTCGTATGCTTCGATCATGGTGCCTACCGATTGATTAGAAGGAACCCTATAGTTGGGTGTTACCACTTGACTAGGGACACCTTTCTAATTTATTCTACTATTAACTTTACTTTGGAATGTTTTTTTCATTGTTGCATTGATATGAATGATCTATATGTGTTTGCTGTATAATATGATATTTTTATCCCTAATTACTAGGATTCAGTGATTGTTACTGTGTATGCATGCTATTCAGTATGGTGTGTTGACTGTTGGGGTCAGTACTGGCGGAAGAGGAGTACTAGCCATTCGTGTTTTGGGCCAGGTGTGTAGTTCTATAGAGGATGGCCTCATAGACTTTCATATTACTGGTCTATATCATACATATGTGCTATTATAGCATGAGTGTGATAGGGTACTAGATGTTGTACTTGTGGGTTGTTAACAAGTAGTTGTTCCTAGTGTGTTGAGCTGATAGTGGGGACCACTCAGATATAAGAGCGTGTCCTTGGGGACAAGTTGGCCCCAACTCAGTGCTTGTATTTATGTGCTGATATATATGCATGATTAAAAAGTATATGTAGTACTTCATGATAGGTGACATTGGATTATATGACACATTTCCCTTAGTAATTTTGCATTATGTATTTAATTCCTATTTAGCCCTTCTGGTTAACTACATCTGTTTTATGACACAATTTAATTCTCCGGAGGAGAATTCCTCAGAGCGCGCAGCGGAAGCTGATGCAGGAGCAACACAGCAAACCCAGCTTTACTGCTCAAATTCTAACTTCACAGAATGTTCCACGGGCGACCCAGTGACAGAAACCTCGCTCCGTGGCTCTTGCAGCTACGTTCCAAGTCACAAACTCAATTCTGCACAGAATGTTTCTCGGCGGGCCGGGTGACCTACATCTCAGCCTACGGATTTTGGAAGTATCATCCAGGGCTCCGATCATCACCGGACTCCGGCTACTGCGTCCCCTCCTCTGTGCGAACTCTTGGTCCAGAAGATCCGGCCATCGGACGGCCGGATCGCCGGAAACGAGCGCCTCTACGGCCGGCGACGTCGCTCCCCATTCCGCCCCATCCGCTGCACTGATTGGCACCAATCTCCGGCCAAGGGATCTCCTCGTCCCCGCGAATTCACAGCCGGAAACAATCAGCCATCCGGCCGATGGATCGCCGGAATCGGAAGCTTCTCCGATTTCCAGCTTCAGCCGCCGTCCGCCCTATTCCCGGCACGGCGCGCCATGATCGGACCCCGGAAGCTTCCCAGACGCCCGCAACCGTCATGCGTAGCTCCAGCCGGAGTATCACCAGCGATTGAGGCCGGAGCGGCGACCGGCCGCGTGCCCTGCTCGCCGCCCACGTCCTGGCGAGAACGAAGAGAAAAGGGGCAAATGCTTCCAACGGCCCAGATTGAACAGAGTTCATCCAACGGCCAGATCAGTTCAGAGGCAATCAATGGCTGGTAATGTTTCTATCAGATCTGCTCCTATCCAACAAGTTTCGGGCGATCCAGGTGTCGATCCCCACTAATCCGAACCAGATCTATCCATCCATGCCATCTGATCTCCGATCAGACGTCCAGATCAGAAGATATCATTAATGTTTAAACGAACGGCTCACATTCAAAGCGACCTAAAGCTTCTCAAACACATTTGGTTGCTGGAATATTTCTAGTTAAATGTACCTTGTTTTTCCAGCTTTTGCAGATTAGTAGTTAGAATATTTGTTACAACCACCCCTCATGTGAGTGGTGTGGGTTTGACCTCCCTTAGCTTATAAAAGGGAGATAGGGCCTAGTGTTTTAGTCAGTTCACAAGCTTACAAGTCCGCGAGGGGCTGCGAGGGGTCTTGTAACTCCGAAGTAGTGGTCGGTGCCTCGACTCCGCGAAGCATGTGGAAATAGAGTGAGGTTGGAGGCAAGATGTACGATCCTTGGCCTCGTCTCGATACCTTGTCTTCTTCGTTTGTAATGGTTAGTAGTTTCATTTGAGTGCTATTTTCGTAGTTGAATGCCTTTGTTATCTATTTTGCCATCTGTTGCTCTAATACGTATCCGATGTCTTTGAATCCACATGTTTGATCACGAGTTTCCGAATCGTTCGCATGTCCTCCTAGAGTCCGTCTAGGACCTCTCCCCTATTGGGGTATGCCCTTAAGGTTAATGTTTGAGGCCTTGGGATTATATCAGTATCATGTATAAACTCTATGTTTATAAAGGCAATGGTTGTTATTCAGGTTGTTACATTATCTGCTGCCATATGTATACTTCTGAATAATGTCTCAATACTGTTCAGCTTGGCTGACATGCAGTATTGTCCTTAGTCGAGATATCTTGGTGAACATGAGACAACCTTGATATGATTGAGACTAATATGTGTTCTAATCTTATAGGATGCTTCGAGCATGGAATAAGATGTACACTCATGGGTGCATTGGATGTACTGGACAGACCCTACTTAGGATGTTCAATTGCTTGTCACAATGTGAATAATCCTTATGTGCAAACAAGTGGTATATTTCATCTGACTTGAGATCACTTGTGTTTCTAAATGATGATTGACATTGTTTTGAGGTAGTTCAATATTATTTGAAACATAATGGTTATAGACTATCTTGGATAATGAACATG
>CM050438.1:59825868-59841017 GCA_027562315.1 Costus pulverulentus
ATTCCATGCTCGAAGCATCCTATAAGATTAGAATACATATTAGTCTCAATCATATCAAGGCTGTCTTATGTTCACCAAGATATCTCGACTAAGGACTTTATAGCATGTTAGCCCAGCCGAACAGCTTTGAGACATTATTCAGTAGTACACTTATTACAGCAGACAAGGTAACAACCTGAATAATAACCATGCCTTTATAAACAGAAGAGTTTACTACATGATACTGATACAATCCCAAGGCCTCAAACATTAGCCTTAAGGGCATACCCCAACATTTATAAATCACAGCGTTCTCATAGGTCTCTTGTCTAAATTCATCAAGCTCATTTAGCTGAAGCTTTCTGGCCTTCCCAGCTTGGTTCCCAACAAAATTCAATCGCCGTATTGCTTAATATACTTTGTGTTCAATTTTAACTAGTAAATGACATGATTTACCATATACTAACTGAAATGGGGACATACCAATTGGAGTTTTTAATGCTGTACAGTATGCCCATAATGCATTGTCAAGTCTTAGTGACCAATTGGTGCGAGTGTGCGATACCATTTTCTCAAGTACGTGTTTTATCTCTCGATTTGATATCTCCACCTGGCCGCTGGTCTGAGGATGGTAAGCAGTGGCAACTTTGTACAATACTTCATATCTCTTGAGAAGTGATTCAAATCCTCGCTCAATAAAATGAGATCCGCCATCGCTGATTACCACACGAGGCGTTCCAAATCGTGGGAGTATTAACTTCTTGAAAAATTTTGTGACCACCTTTGAATCATTTGTTGGTGCGGCTAAGGCTTTCTACACACTTGGAGACGTAGTCAACTCCAACTAAATGAATTTGTTACCACAAGAAGGTGGGAATGAGCCCATAAAGTCAATTCTCCATGCGTCGAAGATCTCAATCTCTAGGATGGTGTTTAGAGGCATCTCATTTCTTCGTGATATTCCGCTCATTCGTTGGCAACGATCGCAAGACTGTACATAGTCCCTTGTGTCTCTGAATAAAGTTGGCCAAAAGAAACCACACTGGAGAATCTTATGTGTTGTCTTCTTGCCACTAAAGTGCCCTCCATAAGAAGAAGAATGGCATTGGAAAAGGACATCTGGAATCTCCTCTTCTGGTAAGCACCTTCGAATGATGCAATCAGCACAACGCTTAAACAAGAGTGGTTCATCCCAATAATAATGTTTTGCCATACACATGAACTTCTTTTACTGTTGGTACGTGAGTTTTGGAGGCATAATCCCGGCTGCCAAGTAATTTACCAGATCGGCATACCATGGTGCTTTCACAGCGGTGACCACTAGTAACAAATGGAACATCCTTAGCGAGTAAAGATGTTAAAGGTCTAGAAATTTTAAAAAAGTTTTCAATGAAATACCTATAAAAGCCTGCATGGCCTAAGAAGCTTCTTATTCCTCTAACGGAGTTTGGAGGTGGCATTTTCTCTATCACACTGATTTTTGCTTTATCGACTTCGATACCGCGCTCCGATATCAAATGACCAAGAACGATCCCTTCCTTTACCATAAAGTGATATTTCTCCCAATTTAACACCAGGCTCGTCTCTTCGCAACGCTGCAAAACACAGGTCAAATTAGATAGACAAGAGTCAAAACTGGACCCATATACCGAAAAGTCGTCCATGAAGACGTCCATGATGTTTTCAATGAAATCGGAGAAGATGGCCGTCATGCATTGCTGGAATGTAGCTGGTGCATTACATAAGCTAAACGGCATACGACGATAAGCGAAAGTACCGAAGGGACATGTAAATGTGGTTTTCTCTTGGTCGTCTGGATGTATCGGTATTTGGAAAAATCCGAAGTATCCATCCAAGAAACAAAAATAAGAGTTAGTAGCTAATCTTTCAAGCATTTGATCAATAAAGGGGAGAGGAAAGTGATCCTTGCGAGTGGCCTTGTTCAATTTCCGATAGTCGATACACATGCGCCACCCGGTAACGGTTCTTTGCGGTATTAATTCGTTAGCTTCGTTCTTTACTACTGTTACTCCTCCCTTTTTCGGTACCACGTGTACCGAACTTACCCATTGGCTATCCGAAATGGGGTAGATGACCCCAACATCTAATAGCTTCAAAATTTCTTTCTTAACCACCTCTTTCAAGTTCGGGTTTAAACGTCTCTGGTATTCAATAGATGGTTTGCTGTCCTCTTTGAGGTGTATCCTGTGCATGTATAAAGAAGGGTTAATACCTTTTATATCATCTAAAGTGTACCCAATTACCTTCTTATATTATCAAAGCTTATCTAGGAGAAGGCTTGTTTGCTCTGAATCAAGATGATTTGCTATGATGATAGGATAAGTAGAATTCTCACCCAAAAACTCATACCTCAGGTTGCTCGGTAAGGATTTGAGCTCTAAATTAGGTTGTTTACAGACCTTGGATGTCGGCGCAAATGGTTCCGCAAGCTTTTCTTCTTCTGGTTCAATAGTTGTGCTTGAGTTAAGAATATCAGCATAGGTACGGACTTCTTCTTCCTGCTCTTCGTCATAATCACCCAGCAGGCAAATTTTGAGAGGGTCGACGTTTGTCCGAGGGATGTAAGACGGGTCAAACTCATCGTCAACGACTCCAATACTATAGCAGGAATCTACAAAAAGAGGTTTCTTTAAGCTCTCGGTAATATCAAATTCAACCATGTCTTCACCTACGCGCAGTGTCAACTTTCCATTTTTAACGTCAATTATAGCACCGGCAGTGGCCAAAAATGGTCTGCCCAATATAATAGGAAGTTTGGAGTCTTCTTCTATCTCAAGTACAACAAAATCAGCTGGAATAAAAAATTTACCGACCTTTATTGGCACGTCCTCTAAAATTCCTACCAGATGTCGTACGGAATGATCGGCCAATTGCAAAGAGATGTTCGTCGGCTTCAAATCTCCGATGTCCAGTTTCTTGCAAAGGGAGAGTGGCATCAGACTTACACTGGCACCAAGATCGTATAAAGCACAGTCAAAAGGTGTGTCTCCGATCAGGTATTGAATGGTAAAGCTGCCTGGGTCTTTCAACTTTGGCGGTAACTTGTTTTGGATGATTGCGCTGCATTCCTCAGTTAACGCCACTGTGACGTGTTCTTCCATTTTTGTTTTATTGGATAGGATCTCCTTCAAAAACTTAGCATAGGATGGCATTTGCGATAAAGCATCGGTAAAAGGTATGTTAATATATAGTTTCTTCAAAATTTATAAAAATTTACCGAATTGATGATCGAGTTTTGCTTTTGCCAACCTCTGGGTAATGGAATTGGCGATTTGTAGGGTGGTGGAGGCACATAAACAGGTTCTGTATCCTTTATCTATGGTTCATTCTCAACAGGTTCACTTGGTTCTTCGAATTCAGGGGTTCTGGTCTCATTCTCGCAGTGGTCATCCTTGGGCATTTCTGGTTGCTCAAGTTGCTTGCCACTACGTGTGGTAATGGCATTACAATGCTCTTTAGGGTTCGTCTCGGGCTGTCCAGGCAATCTGCCCGGCGGTCTAGTGGATGTACTAGCCTGTTGGGCTATTTGGTTTTCCATGATCTTCTGGTTTGTGGTTAGGTTTTTGATTGCCTCTAACACGCAATCCATTGCTTTTGTTTGCGCTGACACGAAGCTGTCAAAGCGCGATTCGAAAGTTTGTTCCTGTGGTATTGTGTTGGTGCTTGGTTGAGGTGGATGGTCAAATTGTTTAGGCTGATACCCAGTGTTGGACGATTGAAATCCAGGGGCTGCCTAAAGTTTGATGATTGAGCTGCATTGTTGTTTCTATAGGAAAAGTTGGGATGATTCTTCCACCCGGGGTTGTAGGTGTTAGAATAACGGTTGTTTTGGACCCTCGAGTTGAAGTTCCCTACAGCATTTACAAGAGCGGGTGGAGGGTCTTGTGATACCATAGTTCCTAATTGACAGGTGTCAGAAAAATGACCTTCCACTCCACAAATTTCACACATAGCAGAATTAGAAACATTATGATGCATGTTCATAGAGTCAAGCTTATAAGATAACGAATCCACTTTTGCAGCAAGAGAACTAAGAGCGTCAAGTTCATACTTACCGGCTTGTCGAGATGAAGTACCTCTTTCGCTCGACCATTGGTAGTGATTGATCGCCATTTCTTCGATCAAATTGTAGGCATCATCGACAGCCTTGTTCATGAGAGCTCCTCCAGCGGCATCAATGGTAAGACGAGTGTTATAAAGCAAGCCATTATAAAATATATGTACCAGTACCCATTTCTTGAGGCCATGGTGAGGACACATTCGCTGCAATTCCTTGAAGCGGTCCCATGCCTCATATAATGATTCGTCTTCTTTTTGAGAGAAATTGGTAATCTGGTTCCTTAATTGCGCGGTTTTGCTCGGAGGAAAGTATTTTGCAAGGAAAGCATGTGAGAGTTGTTCCCATGTGGTAATGGATCCAGATGGTAATGAATGTAATCAAGCTCGCGCCCTATCTCTAATTGAAAAAGGAAAAATTCGTAGCCGCGGAGCGTTAGTGGTTACACCATTCATTTTAAGAGTGTCACAGTATTCAAGAAAAATAGATAAATGCATATTTGGATCTTCGGTCGGTGATCCACCGAATTGGTTTTGTTGTAACATTGACAGAAGTGACGGTTTTATTTCAAAATTATTCACTTCTATTGGTGGACGTGCAATACTAGAATGCAGTCCTTGAATATTTGGTGCAGCAAAGTCGCGAAGTGACTTGTTACTGTCTATGGTTGATGTTTGTGAATTCTTTTTCGGTTGATACTTCTAAAGATTTTTGCGACGACGGAATGTTCTTTCAATTTCCGAATCAAATGGTATTGCAGGTTCCAGTTGCGAAGTTCTATGCATAAACTAAAATTCTAACAGACAAATGTATCGTTAAATTAAGAAAAGTGTAAAATGAAAGAAATAATACTAAGCTAAAAATGTCTAGTCTATTAACTTCTAAATCTTATCAATATTGTCAAAATTAGTCCCCGGCAACGGCGCCAAAAACTTGATAGCGCCCACGGATATAGTAGGCATTTCCCGCAAGTGCACGGGTCTATCGAAGTAATAAAATATCCATCCCATAGGGACTAATGGGCAAATACCGACAGATCTCGAAATGGCTAGCTAGACGATGTTGGAATTGGTGAAGTTTAAGATAATGAAATAATTAAAAGTGCAGGAATGTAAACAGAGGAAATCACACAAGAGGATTCTAATGATGAGATGTATCAGGATATGGGTTCACCACTTTTACTCCTTATAGTTGAATAGTTAAACTCTATTGCCAATGTCTTGTCTAGTTCAAGGGGGTGCAGCTTCCATGTCACGTAGGTTGCTCCCCTCCGAGAATCTCATCCGCTCCCACAGACTAGATTGTCAGTTCAATTCGTAGGGTTCTGATGCGCGATCGGACTTGAGTCTCTCCGATGCGTCTAAGCTCCTTATAATCCCCCTAAGTAAGCATAGATCCACAAGCGAGTAAGAACTCCTAGACATGCTGATTAACAGCCTCACTCAAGGCGATCTAAAGGCTCAAACACTCCCTTTCGAGTAGTGTAGGCATAGCACACCATCAAAATGGATAAACTCTCGACCAAGTGGGTCTGACGTGCGGTCGAACAAGATGCTCTCCGCAGCGTCTGAGGCTCCCTAAATCTCACGAGCAAGTACAGATCTGCAAGCGAGTTTTTCTCCCTAAGATCTGATTTACAAACCTCACCTTGGTGTTTTCCTAGGTGAGTACAAATCCACAGGCAAGTTTTCTCCTCTAGATTCGATTAACAAACCTTACCTTTGCAACTTAAGGCTCAAGCATATCTTTCCGGATGATGCTTTCCTTTAATCCTACGGGTAAGTACAGCTATGAAAGCAAGTAAACTCCTAGAAAAGTTGATTTACAAACCTCATCTGAGGGATTAGAGGTATGAGCATATCCTTCCGGGTAAGCAGGCAATGAACACACACAAGGCCAAGCAAGGACTTTGGCTAATAAACTTAACTATCACAACTAGTAAATCGTCAAGGGCTACCCCACATCCTGATTTAGTGTTTAGCCTATCATGTTTACGGTAACAACATAGATAATGTATTCAGCCATAAACATCTCTTACAACAACAGATCTTGTTCAGGAAATGAGGAAGAAATGTAGATCTTGTGTTGCTCTCGTGAAGATTATACAATGAATGCAGAAAATGGACTATGAATGCCAAATATTTCTTACAGATTTCATCCCTAAGAGGCTGGCGAACCAAGATATCTTCGCTGGATGTAGAGGCGCAGCTCTCTTCCTCCTTCTGGCCAGCACAACTTCTTCGTGCCTTCTCTCCTCTGCCAAGTGATTCCTCTCTCCCCCTTTTATTCCTCTCTTCTCTGCATCTTTTTCTCCTTCCCATACCCTACAAAAAGGGCTCTGCGGTTGCTGTCTCTGATTAGCCGAAAGATGATTCCGCTGCCAGCCTCCATGCCCTGCAAAGCTGTCGCCGCTGCTATTCTCCATGGAATCATCACTCCTTGCGTTGATTTCTCTTCTGAAAGGCTACTCCAAGCCTTTTCATCAACGGGGGAGAAAAGTCCTAGGTGGCCTTGAGCTTTCCCCAGGGTTAAATTGAAGAAAACAAAGTAAAAAATCGCGGTTTCGAAATAGACGGGTCCGCGATCACGGGCGAGAATTTGGTCATGACCCAGTCGTGATTTATCAATTTTAGCTTCAGGCATAACGACGATCACGGGCATGATTCTGATCAGGACCCGGTCGTGATTTCCAACAAAGGACCTGATGACTCCGAAATCTTCCAGTTTGGATCATCTTGAGTTAGGACAAGCCCCTCTGTCACCAAAGTGTCAGAATCTACCCTCTATGTGTTCAATTTGTCCTGAAAACGTGAAAATACCGAAACAGGTGTAGATTCCATAGATGTATCCAAATAAAGGCAATTGTAAGGCTTAAAATCGTGAAATAGGCATGATTTCATAAGTAAATTGACATGTAAATCTCTATATAAATCTTTGTCAATAGTTACCTTCCCAGAGGTACCAGTAAAAGTGCTTCTGAGACAACCAGGTGGTATGAAGGTGACCATGCTACTATAACAGTCCACCACAGCATGGTTGGCAGATAAATTCATTCCAAAGATCACATCAAAATCCGTGAAGTCGAACACCATTAAATGGGCATAAAGAGTGATCTCTCCGAAATTCAAGAGACACTATTCTAATTCGGGAAATGATCGTAGCACCCCACCGGACAATTTGTGTACGACCATATCATATTGTGCCAGAACCGACACAAGGTCTATCTTCTTCATAAATTTATTGGAAATGAAAGAGTGCAAAATACCCATGTCAATCAATAAGCATGCAGGAGTACTATATTGAAATTATACCTAGCATAACGAAACCAGTCTCTGAAATTCAGTAATATATTGGGCCATTGGCCTCCCTTTTTGCTACAGTCTCTGAAATTCAGTAATTCTTATCGTAGCATCGTAGCTTAACTTGAAAGGTTTGAGAAAAATATTTCTCGTGGAAGGCCTCTTCAAAAGTCTCCCAAACAAACCTTGCTGATCCAAGGGTAAGAGCAAGAGACTCCCGCTAGTCCTTTGCATCACCCGTCAAGAAGAATACCACTAGCTTGACTTTCTTCTTCTTAGGGCATTCCATAATCTCGAGAGTTTCAGCCACATCCTGGATCTAGTTGTGAGCCTCCCATGGGTCTAATCATCCTGAGAACTTTCCAAATCTACCTCATCCTAACTCAATGAAGCAAGTCAATAGAATCATGCGGGATAGTACTTCTTCCTCCTTAAGCTTTGGATGAGGTGGAACTCTAACTTGGCCCATGCTTCTTTATGATGCCTGTCTAGGTTCATATTGAAGCACATTTGTAGGAACATATTGAGGTTCATATTACAACTAGTACTATGATTCAAATTGAGGCTAGTATTGCAATTCATACTGGGGTTGATACTGTGCCTCGTACTCTAGTTTGTACTATGGTTCATAGTCGGGTTGGTACCATGGTTCATACTCAGGCTAGTATTGTGACTCATATTCAGGGTCAGACTGTGGTTCATATTGGACTCATGCACCTCTTGACCCATAGTTGATGAGCTTGTCACACCCCAAATTCTGCCCCAATTTTTCGCGATAGAATTCACCCGTCAGCCTCGCTCACAACAATGCGTTGTGCGAAATATGCTCACCACGTGCTCTGTGCACAACCACAAGATGGAAAACAAGCGCGTGCTATGTCAAGCCCCTGAGCATCCTCAGTCACTAAAACACAATGCTCCTGCTTACTTTTTCCGTGTGCCCTCAATACCAACCAAAGTATGCGCTGCTTACTCTATGCAACTTGCCAAACTTGTGCCCTTCTTTGTGCAACTTGTCCAACGTGCGCCCCTCTATGCTTTAATGAGATTTCACCATCCCCCAACCTCTGGAGCACGCTGATTTCTTCTCTTTGTTGCCTTGGCCGAAACTTGTAAAGGATCTCCAAGTGGCAGATTGATAAGCAACTTGCTCTCAACCTCTTTGCACACTTAGAGTAACACGCCCTAAGCAAAACAGTCCAACACACAATACATATGCATGGCACACAATCACAAGTCCTACACAATTCTAGGCACCCTAGACTTAGGTGCAAACCCTAAGCAATAGAATCTTGCAAGGCTCAAGCGCCACCAACAAAACCACAAGATCACATAAATCCCACGTAGGGAAAATCTATCAACTACTCAACACAAAAAGTCGATATACAAAACCCTACCTGTGTCACACACCAAGTCTATCACCAAGATATAATCTAAACTACAATAGAAAGTACCTATGAGTTTATAACTAAACTCGAACTCGTCGGAATCCTCACTGGAGTTGAGGAAGATGTCCAGAAAGACCTCTTGACACCACGCCAAGAGATGGTGATGAAGCTTCTCCTCCAAAGGCTTTCAACTAACCACTAGCCGAAGCCCTTTTCTTTGCCCTCCACAAAGGTCGCCGGTGCTGTCAAGGATGATCACTAGAATTGGAGAAGATGGACTCTTGCAATCCTTCATGCCAAGGGAAATTTGCCCACAAGAACTCGCCAAGAGGAAAGAAGCCGCCACATGCAAGATGCGTAATTGCTAAGAGTGAATCATGGAGACCCTCTTGCACAACACGCCAAGGCCTACTACTCCTTATTAGACAACCTACATACACATACTAACACATAAGGTTAGTATTTTTGTTCCTATCTCCTCTAGATAGGCCTTCTCTACTCCAGGCCTCACCAACCCATGCTCAAACGGTCTAGTACTTCCACCAACCCATCTCCAAGGTATATGTATGGCCTCATGGGCCTTGATCAATACTCAACCCATCCAATAAACATGTCTGCCTTGACCACCCGGTATCGAAGGTCCACCATAGTGTCAGGGTTCGAAGGCATTCGGGTGTAATTAAACCATGTTACCTGACCCTAACAAGGTGTCTTTTGTCATGACCATGGATATTTGGGTAGATCCATGTAAAAATAGGGTTTGGCACATGTGTGCCATGTGTTTTGGTTATCGGGGGGTGATGCACTCGGGGGACTGTCCCGGGGCATGTACATGTGAGTAGGGGATTATGTTTTCACAAGTACTCCAGGATGGGGGGCTCAAATGTGTAAAATTAGCCTACCCAACACTTGTGAAGCCTTCTACTCACACCCCTTAGATTGTGTACTTGGGATAGTATTGAGAGGGGTGGTAGTGCCTTGGTTAAATGCAG
Source organism: Costus pulverulentus (assembly GCA_027562315.1). Lineage (NCBI taxonomy): Eukaryota > Viridiplantae > Streptophyta > Magnoliopsida > Zingiberales > Costaceae > Costus > Costus pulverulentus. The sequence goes on from CM050438.1 coordinate 59,835,605, forward strand.
TCTTATTATCACGCCCCAAATTTGTGCCTATGAAGGTTGAATATACCCAGACTCTAATAATTCATCTAGCTGCTTCCTCAACTCAGCTAGTTCAGAAGGTGGCATTCTATACGGTGACTGTGCTGGTGGGACTGCTCCTGGCACTAACTCAATAGCATGGTCGATGTCCCACCTTGGTGTTAACACCTTGGGCATCTTAGGGGGAATCACATCTCTAAATTCATGTAACAGGCCTCCAATCGGTGCAGGTAACTGATGTATCCGCTCACCCAAAGTAAGACGCGTCGCCCCGATCTCAACTCCAAAGACCTCTCGTCTACTAGAACTAGGAAGGTTGATCAAGTCTCTCATGTGTCCCCTCGTCTGCATCGGTCTGGAATCAATCACAGGAATAGATTCCACCACTCTGACATGTGCCAAATAGGTAGTCTCTCCACGCCGAATCCCCTTTGCTAGAACTGAGGCTGCAATCACCTCCTTGCCCTTGTTGCTCTTCTCATCCTTAATCAACGAATGACAAGGGAGAAAGCAAGGTGCCTTCTCATCTAGTATCTACAACCCATTCAAGTGAGGCATGGGTATTACTTTGGCCCTCCGAAGCAAATTCATCCCTATGATGACATCAAAATCATCTAAGGTTGTCACCATAGCATGAACTCTCCCTGCCCATGGCCCCAACTTCACAGGCACATCATAAGAAACTCCAAATACCTTTCTTGGATCTGCGTTAACTGTCTTAACACTAGTATCACACTGGCTAGTCTTTAGTCTCAGCTGATCCTTCACTCTGTCTGAGACAAACACATGAGTAGCTCCAGTGTCTACCATAGCTGCTATTGTTGTACCATTTAGAACCACATCCACATACATCAACGGTGAAGACCTAGCACTGACATTTGCAATCACCAAAGGATTAACAGAAGCCGTCGCGCATCCCTGGTCTTTTTGTCCTTTCTCTCCATCTACTGTCACCAATGTACTAATTATCTTCCTGGTGGGACAGTCCCTCATCAAATGTGGCTCATAGTAGATAAAGCACTCTATCTTCTTCTTAGCAACAGGCTCAGAAGCTCTCTTCTGCTGTGGCTGATAGTGCTTCTTCTGTAGAGACTTTTGCTGGTACACTACTGTTTTACCTTTATTTTTCCAATTCTGCGCGTTCTTTTTCTGTGGCTGTTTACTCTGAACTATTGGTCTATTCTGGGTAGCTGGACAAGCTCCCTGAGCTATCATAGTGGGACGTGAAGCTCTCATGTCCACTAATCCATCAGCTGCTGCAACTGCCTCCCTATAGGTGGTCACTGGCTGGCGTCTGACTTCTGTAAGTGCCCACGGTTGTAAACCTCCGAGAAAGTTGTGGAACTTCTCCTCTTCACTCTTGTTTGGTATTTCTAGCAGTAAAGTGGAAAACTGCTTAGCATACTCTCAAACTGAGCCAGTCTGCCTCAAATATCTCAACGTCATGCGAGCATCATGTAGGGTATTCACGGGTCTAAACTGAGCCCTCATCTCAGTCTTCAGATCGTCCCAAATAGCAATCTCTGGGTTCTCTCTCTCTGTCCTGGGGGCTATAGAGGTCCTCCACCATAACTTGGCATCCCCACATAGGTAGGATGCACATACCTCTATCCGATCTACATCAGCAACTCCTGCTGCCCAGAAATAATGCTCCATGTCAAAGATAAAATTATCCAACTCTTTTGCCACTCTTGCTCCTGAGCAAGTGACTGGATCCGGAATATGGCGTCTAGCAGGTTGAACAGGGGGTGGTGCAAGTGGGGTAGGTGGGTGAGAAGCCACCATCAACCTCAATGATGTAATCTCTACTGTAGTAGTCTCTAACTCGTGCGCCAATGTGCCAATCCTCCCATCTGTGTAATCTCTGTACTGATGGAACATCTGCATCAATGCATCTAAGCGTTCAGCAAGAGGCTCTCCCTGCCAATCTGAATCCTCCTCTAGACCCAAAGAGCTCTCCAGTCTAGAGAACCACTCCTCAAACTGTGCCATACTCCTAGTCCTCGGTGCAATGGTGTGCTGCTCTGTGAATCCGCTGGACGGACCGCTCTCAGAGGTATCCTGTAATCGCCTGGCCAGAACTAATTGATTAGAAGGTGATATCGAGGTATTACGCCCAGGCGCTAAGCACCGACGTACGCAACACCCAAACGGTAATCCAACTAACGTCTATATCCTGGTGGTCCAGACTCGTGCTATATCCTCTGATACCAGTTGTCACGCCCCAAATTTGTGCCTAAATTTTTGCACTAAATATTGAGCATGATGGCGCAACTTACACACCTCTGTGTAAATTGTCAGCCAACACTCACTATGAGGAATAACCAAGATCTAAGCACTGACAAGATACTCTCTGAATCCACTGCCTCAATCTGATGGCATTGCGCTCTAAGGCTGAGTCTGATGGAACTGAGCTCCAAGGCTGATCTCAGAAGGTACTGAATCCTAGCCTTCTCCTAATTCTAGACCTACGTCAATAAGTGGCGGATGGGTAGCACATGTTGCTCCTCAACCTCTTTGCACACTTAAAGACCGTCTTAGACTTAGGCGCCCTGTAAATGTCTCACACACGCTGGCAGTCACAGTATAAGGGCACTAGACATATGCCCAAAACCCTAAACAATATCCACAACTACACAGCAAGCGAGCTTCTTGCACAAGCACAGCGCTTGTACAAGTCACAAGCTCACACCGGACAGTCAACAATGCACTCCTCCAAGGAAACCCTCGGGTATGAGATGTGGCCTCTCCCAATGTGGGTAGAGATACCAAACACATAACAATAATCAACACATGATGTTCTCAATGTTCTTACAAGGCTACTACAATGCAATAACACAAGTAAAGATAGAGTTCTATACCACTCCAACGCTAATGCTAAGTGGTGATGAAGATCAGCCCACTCCCTCAAGATGTGGCTGAACCTTCAATGCTCCAAATACCCCTCAAGCGCAAGCCCTTGAGGGTTCCACCCTAGAGTCGCCTCTCTAGGTGGTTTTGATGCAAGCTTTACACCTCTTGCTTCCAAGACGTGCTCAGCCCCAAATGGACAGCAATGTTGCCGCCCCCAATGTGGATGATGGTGAAGAGGTGGCACCACCAATACAAGATGGCCGCCGGTCCCCTCTTCCCCCAAATGCCACCGGTCCTCCTTCCTCCAAAAAGAACCACGCCAAGACATGGTGCAAGATCTCCTCTCCCTCAAGAAAATCCCCACCAAGAGCAAGGAAGCTCTCGGCCCCCAAACAAGGTGGCTGAACCGTAAGCTCCCTCAAGTAATCCGCCTCCAAGCTCCAAGCAACTCTCGGGTAAGGTGGAATATGGTGGCCGAAGGGATGATCTCCTCTCAAGCAAGCCGCCACCAAGGAAGGATGAAGAGCCGTGAGCTCCCTCAAGCTCACGCCAACAACAATGGAGAACTCCTCTCTCGCCCAAGGCAAGATGTGGTGGAAGAATGCTTGGGCTCCTCTCAAGCAAGCCGGATGGGAAGGAGGAAGGTGGCGTGAGCTCCCTCAAGCTAATCGCCACCAAGATGCAAGGATGAAGATGAATCGCCCTCTCCAAGCTTCGGTTCCTCTCTCCAATTTCCTCCAAGCCGAATCCAATTGATTTCGCAAGATCCCCAATTTGATTTGGGGCCCCTTTGTGTAAAGTCTTTTTCGCCCCTATTAAGTGATGAAGCCTTTAACAAGATGGCGCCCCTTTAGCCTTTAGCAATGACCTTGAAGCTGGGTTGGTCCTCTCATGCAACATAAGGCTTTGGCACTCCTCTAGGTCTTGGGTTCGAGACCCACCCATGCCATATTTTTTTTCAATGCTTGTACACCTTTTTACAAGTCTTTGATGATGTGCCATGGCCCATGTGCCCACATATTTTTGCTAGTGACATGCTCCTTGCCATGTACCTGCAAAACATCCTAACACAAGATTAGTGACTTAGCTTCGCTATTTCACTTCTCTTCTCCAACTTTACCCCCTTCATCCCTACTCATAACCTCCATGAGTCCATGGGAAAGGCGGGGTAGTACCCCAAAGTACCCCGGGCGTCACACTTGTGATCCCATGCAAGTATAAAATTGCAAGGTTCCACACACCTGCCCTCTCCACCAAGTCATAGGTCTAGGGTCTACTTCATATTTGCTTAGTGTCCTGTATTTTTCTCTTGTATTGTTGCCTTTATCAATATATACCGGCGGGATGTTTGGGTGACTCATTTCACCGAGCATTTTACTTGCCGCTTTGTGCAAATCTCTTGTGCCTCTCGAATTCTTGTGTTGCCCATGGATTATTGTGTTGCCTCGGGTTTTATAGTGACGCTTCCGGACTTAGTGCGTAAGTGCACACAGGATTAAGGCTGAGATTACTTCAAGTAGTCTACCGCATGGTCAGTACAGGACTCGGGAAAAGTCCGACCGTGACAAGTGGTATCAAAGCAAGTTGTTTCTATCCGTGACAAGTCTCAAGAATGTCTATTTACGAGAGAACCGATGTGGAAGCACTAGTGGGCAACCCTCCCGAGCTGGATAGGGAGGAAAGGCGAAGAAGCACCGTGAACGCCAGGAAGCGCGTTTCACTGATATTGAAGGCCAACTAGATTTGGTCAATGCAAAACATGTTGGCTTGGCAATAGAAATGGAGGGACATAAAGACGATACTTGTGAGTCTGTCAAGTTTCTAAGGGCTCAGATTGAGGAATTGAAGGCTCAGATAGCCGTCCTCACCATGGCAATGTACGCAGGAGGGGGAAATGTGCAACCCCAGCGTGCACCAATGAGGGTCCCAGAACCCCAAAGTTACATGGATCAGTATTTCCTTGTCACCCAACCTGATTCAGAGGGGATCAAGATTGCCACAGCAACATGGTATCTAACTGGTTGGTGTAGCACCAAGCTACGGGACGGGGATGAAAAGTCCCTAATAGGGGGGGCGAAACCCTAATATGCGCAGATAAAATTTTGCATAGCGGAAGCTAGGGTTTCTAAAAATCGTATGCATGAATATATGATCAACTTCATCATTGTATAGATCAAATGAAAATCATACCATTGCCATTTCTTTGATGGCGACTTGGAAGCAAGAGGGCGATGTGGCTCTCCTCCAAAGCGTGCGCACACAAGATGAATGATCACCTACTCCTTGTCGATCCTTGTGCTAGCAAAGATCTGCAAGTCTCCTGATCGCGTGAAGGAGATGAGATGCCTTGGCGTTTTCTGAACCTCTTCCTTGGCGTGAAGTCTCACACAAGACGAGAGGGATGGCAAAAGAAGAAGGTGGGCGACGAGAGAAATGTTACTCTCGAACGTGGAGGCGTGCTTCTATTTTGGAAAGCCAACTTCCAAATATAGTAAGCCCTTAACGTTCATGCGTTCACTCCAAGTGAACCGATCACCTCTTC
>CM050438.1:59841117-59857123 GCA_027562315.1 Costus pulverulentus
CTTGATCTAATCAATCTATCAAAGTTGATCATATGAGCATATAAGCGATTGTGATGTTGAAACCCTAGCAAAGTTGCATGCGCCCCCTTGAATTAGGGTTTTTCATCTGCTTGCGCTCCCCCTTGAAGGGGACTCTTCACATAGGTGTAGTCGTGAATCAATTATAAATCGTGATTTTAGCGGCATTTTCCTTGTGAGTACGGTAAAATGTTATTTGATTGATAAAACGTAGCGGTATTTCATATTTGAGACTTATTTAACGTGTAAAATATGAATATCTTTGATGTCACATAGTTTCTAGATTTTTATGAGTCATGTTTTCACTATTTGAAATAACTATATAGGTTTTCGCCAACATTACAAAGGGAGCTCTTGCAAAATTTTTCTGAAATCCTTCATTCATTGAATTAGTGTTTATACACATATAAAAAATTAAGTCTAGGGTGTCCCTTCATGATTTGCTTTTTCTTCAAAGCTTTATAGATATGTATTTGAATGTTTATGATATTTAAAGATACACAAATTTGTTTTACCCTTAATTTTGAACTTAGGAAGCATTTTGGGCATTTAATTTGATGACTTAGAAAATTTTTGAGATTTCGTGTGGACTTAAATTGTTGGGTAAATTCAATTCTGGTATTGATAAAATTTATATATTGATTGTTATATGTTCAAAAGACATGTGCATAGTGTTTTTGTACTTTAAGTTTAATTTATCTGTCTTTACTTGATAGAAGATTTTTATAGATAGGAAATTTGGTGATATATCTTTAAATTGAGATTTGCTCCAACTCCTCTGGTTGAGTGATCTGAGGTCATGAGTTATATTATATCACGAGTTGGTATACTTTGAGTCTATTGCGATCTAGTATCGATAACGACTTAAATACCATGCCACTAACCGGCTTTCTCTAGGAAAATATGATTAAAAAAAAGAGAGAAAGAAGACTCCTCTACTTGGCACTGCAGAAAATTGGCAGTGGTACCGAAGATATGAGTTGAAGTCTAGAAATAAAAAAAATAAGGGGGAGAAAGCTATAGGTTAAGTGGACAACTCCACAAACTTTAAGATCGAGACTATGAGTTAAATTATACTGCTTTGCGGTATACTTTAAACAATGTTATGACACATGACAGTTTAAAGACCAAATTGCATTAAAAATAAGGGGGAGAAAGCTATAGTTTCACCAAATGAATTGAAGTAAATTTCTATCTATTAATTAAAGAAGATTTATTAAGCCTAAAAGTATTTGATGCTTAATATGTGTTGAATGGATACTATGATATGAATTGTGAATTTTATCTTTCTTGGATTGTAAATTCTTGATGATTTATTCTTACTATGATCTCTCTTAAATCATTTAAGATCTGAAAAGTTGCTTGCCAGAAATGTAAACTAAGAGCTTTATTGATGGGAGAACAAATGAGTATTCCTTATCTTTACATTCTCCATGCATATCGATGTATTGCTTGAGGACAAGCAAAATTCTAAGTCTAGGAAATTTTGATGCGTTGTATTTATACCACATTTTTACTTGTATTTTATATTATATTTTATGCTAATTTTGGTATTTTTACTTCACTTGGCATAGAATCTTTACTTTTCTTAGTTTTATTGAAAATGCAGGTTAAAAAGGCACAAAAATGACGAATTTCATGAGTTTTAAGGCCATAGCATGATTCTTGAGGAGATCACGAGCTTACACGTCAAATTTGGAGCGAAAATAGTGAAGATTGTGACTTTCACAGCCTTGGCTGTAATTATTGGGCCGGCCGTAATTTTAGTGTTCGAACTGGCAAAATGCAGCTAAGTTAAAAAAATTCACATAAACTTTCACGGGTGAGGCCATGAATTCTTCACGGTCCATGAAACTTTCTGTGTGCAAATAACTGTAGACACAGAAACAATTACAGCCACGACCATAAACACATTACGGGCCGTGAATATTTCTGCCCCCTTAGGTTTCTCACTCAATTCGACTCCAAACCGAACCAGAATTAAACAAACTCTCTAGAATCGTTCCTTGAAGGGTTCTGGACCGGTCAAAGTATAAAAGGAAGGATTTTGGAAGGGTTTCGGGGGCTTCTATGCATGAACACGAATAGAGGTGGTGGTGGCAGCAAAAATCAATTCTAGGGCAAAATTCGAACAGGAAAGTCGCGCAAAGGAAGAATTAGAGGCTTCATCTTCATCTCCAGATTGAGGGGAAGCCTTTCTAGTATCTTGTCTAGCGATATCTTGTAATATTATTGAGTTTTCATGCAATTTTCATTGATGAACATGCTGTTTGCTTTGAACATGAATGTGTAAACTTTTTTTTGGGATTTGGGAAGTAGCCTGCTGATTGATTTACGAATTAAATCTTTTTGCATGAATCTTTGTTAAGAATTTTATAGAGTTGATTTGATTAGAATTATGTTTATTTACGTGATTTACTCTGATCAAGTAATTTTACGTATTAAACGTTGCGAGAAGGAATGGGAGGTGAATCACAACGTTGGAACTTTTCTTTTCAAACCTACGAATCCAATCATGGGAGTAGTTTGGATTCATTTGAAGGATTTCAAGGTTTTTCATAGAACTTAATGGGTCTAGTTATGTTAACTATCACGAGAGTATGGAGTTAGCGTAGTTAGATACCGGATTACGCTTCGGGAGGAGGTAATTTGTACCTTAGGAAAAATCCCTTTCAATGCTGTAATTTTCTATCTAAAGATTTATTTTTACGAAATTCATAATCATCAACCTGGTGAAACCCCAAATCATGATTTTATCCGAATTGATTTTTACCCAAAACACTATATCTGTTTCTTTTTATTGTACTTCTAAGTTTCCAAAATAAAAACCACAAATTTGATTCGTCTATATATAGATCAATCGTGTAGTTGGTACTTGACTGCCAGATCCTCGTGGGAACGATCTTATTTTATCGTGTAGTTGCTAAAACTTGATATGTTCGCAAGTCCATGGATTTATCAAAGTAATAAAATAAGATCGTTCCCACGAGGATCTGGCAATCAAGTACCGACTACACGATTGATGTATATCTAGACGAATCAAATTTGTGGTTTTTATTTTGGAAACTTCTTAGTACAAATAAAAAAGAAACAGATATAGTGTTTTGGGTAATAATCAATTCGGATAAAACCAAGATTTAGGGTTTTACCATGCTGATGATTATGAATTTAATAAAAATAAATCTTTAAATAGAAAAATATAGCATTGAAAGGGATTTTTCCTAAGGTACAGATTACCTTCTCCCGAAGCATAATCCGGTATCTAACTATGCTTACTCCCTACTCTCGTGATAGTTAACGTAACTAGACCCATTAAGTTATATGAAAAACCATGTAAATCTTTCAAACGAATCTGAACTACTCCTATGATCGGATTCGTAGGTTTGAAAAGAATAGTTCTCATGTTACGATTCACCTCACGGTTCTTCTCGCAACGTCTAAGACGTAAACTTACTTGATCGGAGTAAATTACGAAATAACACAATTCCAATTAAATCAGTTCTATAAAAATCATGATAAAGATTTAAAACAATAGATTTAATCTATAAGTTTACACACTCATGTTCAAAGCAAACAGCATGTTCATCGATGAAAATTATATGAAAACTCAATAAAATTACAAGAAAACACTAGAAAGGTAATTGGAAATCCTTATCCTCGATCTGGAGATGAAGATCGAACGTCCAAATCCTCCTTTGCGTGATCTTCTTGCTCGAATTTTGCTCAGAAAGTTGATATTCGCCCTAGCCGCCGCCTCTATTTTTGTTCATGTGTAGAAGCCCCCGAACCCTCCAAGAATTGAACCTTTTATAGTTTAATTGGTTCGAAACCCTTCAAGGAAAAATTCTGGAGAGTTTGGTTCAAATCCGGTTTGATTTGGAGTCAAATCGAGTGAAAAACTCGAAGGGGCGGAAATATTCATGGCCCGTAATGTGTTTATGGCCGAGGCCGTAATTGTTTATGTGTTTACAACTCTTTGTACGCAGAAAGCTTCACAAACTGTGAAGGATTCACGGCCTTACCTGTGAAAGTTTCTGTGGACTTCTATACTTAGTCATTTTTCGCTCGTTCGAACGCCAAAATTATAGCCGGCTAGATAATTACGGCCAAGGCCGTGAAAGTTGCATTCTTCACTATGCTGACACCAAATTTGACATGTAAGCTCGTGATCTCCTCGGGAATCATGCTATGACTTTAAAACTCAGAAAATCCATCATTTTTGTACCTTTTTACATGCATTTTCATAAAAACCAAGAAAAGTGATGATTCTATACCAAGTGAAGTAAAAACACTAAAAATTAGTATAAAATTATAAAATAAGCCCAAAATATCATATAAAATACAGGCAAAAAACATGATGTAAGTGCAACTCATCAGAATACCCTAGACTTAAAATTTTGCTTGTCCTCAAGCAATATTCTGATATGTATGGAAAATGTAAAGATAAGGATTACTCAACTGTTTTTGCCCTTAATAATGTCCTTAGCCCACAAATTAAGTAATCAATTTTCAGAACTCATGTAATTTAAGAAAAATCACAAAAGAAGTAAATTATCAAGAGTTTACAATCCAAGAAAGATAAAACTCAAAATTCATGTCGTAATATCCATTCAACACGTATTAAGCATCAAATACTCTAGGCTTAATAAATCTTCTTTAATCAATAGACAAAAATTTACTTCAAGTCATTTGGTGATTTTAAAGATAAGATATTTTTAGAGCAATTTGGTCTTTAAACTATCATGTGCTCTTTTTTGTTAGCAACATAACATTGTTAAAAGTATACTGCGAAGCAGTATAATTTAACTCATAGTCTCAATCATAAAGTCAGCGGAGTTGTTCACTTGACCTACAGCTTTCTCCTTTTTTTTCTTTTTCTTCTTTCTTTTTTTCTTTAGACTTCAACTCATGTCTTTGGTACCACTGTCAAATTTGGCAGTGCCAAGTAGAGGAGTCTTTTCTCTCTTCTCTTTGTTTTAGAGAAATCTGATCAGTGGCATGCTATTTAAGTCGTTATCGATACTTGATCGCAATAGACTCAAAGTATACCAACTCGTGGTATAATATAACTCATGACATCAGATCACTCAACTAGAGGAGTTGGAGCAAATCTCAATTTAAAGATATATCACCTAATTTCCTATCTATAAAAATCTTCTATCAAGCAAAGACAGATAAATTAAACTTAAAGTACAAAAACACTATGCACATGTCGTTTGAACATTTAACAATCTATATATAAATTTTATCAATACTAGAATTGAATTTACTCAACAATTTAAGTGTACATGAAATTTCAAAATTTTCTTAAGTCATCAAATTAAATACCCAAAATGCTTCCTAAGTTCAAAATTAAGGATAAAACAAATCTGATTATCCATAACAATCATAAACATTCAAAATACATATCTATAAAGCCTTGAAGAAAAAGCAAAATATATAAGAACACCCTAGACTTAAATTGTTGCATATATATCAACATTATAATCAATGCATGATAGATTTCAGAAAAATTTTGCAAGAGTTCCCTTAAAATGTTTGCGAAACCCTATATAGTTATATCAAAACAGGTAAACATAACTCAGAAAAATCCGAAAACTGTATTACATCTTAGATATCAGCATTTTACATGGAAAGCAAGTCTCAAATATCAAATATCGTCATGTTTTATCGTCTAAATCACATTTACATATACTCATAAAGAGATTGCCGCAAGAATCACGGTCCGTGAGTGACTCATGGCTGCACTCGTGAACATCTCGTTGATCACCTAACCTTCAAGTAAAAATTCTCCAAACATTTCCTGCACATGAAACAACTTATTACAAAATTTGTCATCAATAAACATTCATCACATCATGCTACAAAAATTCCTAAAAATTAAAATAAAATCAAAAACTAAAACTAGGAACAATAAAAGTCAAAAATTTGGGTTGCCTCCCAAAAAGCACTTGTTTAAGGTCTTTAGCTTGACCATAGCTTCATGTCACGGCGGAGTTGGTGAATCAGTGGCATAGTAGAGAGCATATAGTCTTTTTCTTTTCTTCTATCTCAAGAGTGTGCCCACCAAAGTATATATCCAGTGGAACAGGTGCATCCATGTCGCAGTGTCCAGTACAAGCATACAAAAATAAAAGTTAAAATCATGCAAAGAAGTGTAATCTTTGAACGGAAAATTATAGTTTTGAAAGGGATTTTTCCTACGGTACAGATTACCTCCTCCCGAAGTGTAATCTGGTATCTATTTAAATTAATTCCCTACTCTCGTGAAAATTAACATAAATAGGCCCATTAAGTTCTATGAAAAACCTCGAAATCTTTCAAACAAATCCAAACTACTCCCGTGATTGGATTCGTTGGTTTGAAAAGAATAGTTCCGACATTGCGATTCACCTCCCGATTCTTCTCGCAACGTCTAAGACGTAAACATACTTGATTATAGTAAATTATGGAATAAACACAATTCTAATCAAATTAACTCTATAAAAATCATGACAAAGATTTAAAACAAAAGATATAATTCATAAATCGATCAACAGGCTACTTCCCAAATCCCGAATAAGAGTTTACATGTTCATGTTCAAAACAAACAATATGTTCATAGATGAAAATTGCATGAAAACTCAATAATATTACAAGAAATCACTAGACACGATACTAGAAAGGCTTCCCCTCAATCTGGCGACGAAGATGAAGCCTCTAATTCTTCCTTTGCGCGGCTTTCCTGTTCAAATTCTACCCTAGAAGTGATTTTTGCTACCGTCGCCGCCTCTGTTTGTGTTCATAAGTAGAAGCCCCTGAAACCCTTCCAAAATCCTTCCCTTTATACTTTGACCAGTCCGGAACCCTTCAAGGAATGATTCTGGAGGGTTTGGTTCAATTCTGGTTTGATTTCGAGTCGAATCGAGTGAGAAACCTAAGGAGGCGAAAATATTCACGGCCCGTAATGTCTTTACGGTCGTGGCCGTAATTGTTTCTGTGTCTATAGCTCTTTGTACATAGAAAATTTCATGGACCGTGAAGGATTCACAGCCTCACCCGTGAAAGTTTTTGTGAACTTTTTAACTTAGCCGCATTTCACCTATTCGAACGCTAAAATTATGACCAAGGCCGTGACAGTCGCGATCTTTACTGTTTTTGCTCCAAATTTGACGTGTAAGCTCGTGATCTCCTCGGAAATCATGCTATGGCCTTAAAACTCATGAAATCCATCATTTTTGTGTCTTTTTACCTACATTTTTTTTAAAAAAACAAGAAAAATGAAGATTCTATGCCAAGTGAAGTAAAAAAAACCAAAATTAGCATAATATCATGCAATTAAGCCTAAATATAATATAAAATAAAAGTAAAAATATGGTGTAAATACAACGCATCAGGGCTGTAGATGGAGGAAGCATAGGAAGAGGCTGCTCAAGGGCATATAGCTTCTTCTCGAGCTTGAGGGCTATTCTCAAGTACCAATGCCAGTCTATAAAGTTGGTGCTAACCAACTTATCCTTTTTACGAATGGATCATAGAGTCAATCCGGTATTGTTTATAGCCATTTGATCTACAATAATCAAGAAAAGCAGATTAGTACTACTTCAAATCATTTAATCTAGACTTGTATTAAAAGATTATGGCTCCCACTATTTTAATCGAATTGACAACCCACAAAGTCAATCGGGAAATCAGAGATTTCCTAGTGAGATAGGATCCTAATTCCACATGAGACTTTGCATCCCACGAGCGTGGGATGAGCTGCACAAAGTGACTCATGCTTCTTAAGGTGGGCACATAGGCCGATTGCTCTTGGCAATTCCCCTTTTTGAGACAGTCTAGGCATTTCATGTCTAGTGAGGGCTGGATACTACATGAAACCCTAACTTCCCAAAACTGCCTCTAGAATTTCATCATATGATATAATCACATATAAAAAACTAGTCAAATCTATCTTGACCGTTATACCTATGGCCAACGAGTTTCCTTGTGAAGGCACATCTAGGTTAAAACTGGACTGGGGAAACCATTGTCACCACATGCCTTCTAAAGATAAGTGAGTGTGTCCCACGAGGGTGGAAAACTATTCACAATACCACTAATCAATAGCTTGATGAAGGCTTTGAGTCAGAAGGCTATTTTAGTCTTAATATTATTTATTTTTTGGTTAATAAAATTTTTATAGTAATTGTGTTCTTTGGTTCCTATTGATATTGTCATCTCCCTGGGGAACCCTGAGCTAGGGATAGCCGGCTTCCCGCTGGGGCGTGACACATGTGCTTGGATCTTTATTTGAACTTATAATATAAGTGTTTGTCTGATCTACTTTGTGGTGTTATTTGCTTGTATTCACTCTGGCAAAGTGTTTACTTGTTTAAAACATCGCAAGAAGGACTGAAAGGTGAATCGCGACATTGGAACTGCATAGATTAAACTCGTATTATTCTATCACGAAAGTTGATAGAATTTGCACAAGGACATTTCGATTATCCCTGTACTCATTGGGTCTATTTACTTCGATAAGCTATAAAAGTAGAAGACCGATCTAATATTTGTACTATCCTTTTGGATTGACCATCTATTTAGGGATGATACATGGTACTGAAATGCAACTGAGTACCCAAAGCTTTTTGCAAGCTACCCTAAAATTTAGATGTGAACCTCAGGTCTCGGTCTAATATGATGCTTGTTGAAACTCCATGCAATTAAACAATCTCCTTACAATATATTCTTGCCAGCTTATCAAATGAGCAGGTCATTATTGGTATGAAGTGGGCTGACTTTGTTAGTTTATCAATGATCACCCAAATTGAATTATATTTTTACTCTATCTTTGGAAGTCTGGACATGAAATCTATTGTGATATACTCCCATTTCCACTCAAGAAGGGGAATACATTGTAATTTACTTGGTGGTCTTCGATGCTCTGCCTTAACCTGTTGACATGTGAGGCAACTTGAGACATACTCTACCATGTCATTTTTCATGTTTTCCCACTAGTATGACTTCTGGAGATCTTTGTACATTTTTGTGATACTAGGGTGCATAGCAAACCTAGACTTATGGACCTTTGCTATAAGTTCCTCTTTCACTGATTCTGGCACATAGAGTCTATCTCTGAATCAAATCACCCCCCTTAGAATCTTATGTGAGCTTCTTGTTTTTGTCAAAAACATGTAAGACATTTTTTTTTTGTTCTAGAGTATTACAGCTCTAGCCTTTTACCTTTCGCTATGATGGCTTGCAAATACCAATCCCCTAGTTAACACTCCATTATTTTATTTACTAAGGGTGATTTAGCTACCATTACTACCATGTACCCACATTCAGTTTGGTCAATGATCTCCACACCTAGTCCTGCCATGTATTGAACCAGCTCCTTAGGTGCCACCCTTTGGTGTGCCATTACTCCCCTAGTCTTCCTGCTGAGTGCATTAGCCACCACGTTAGCTTTGCCTAGGTGGTACTCAATGGTGCAATCATAGTCCTTCAGGAATCTCATCCACCTACATTACCTCATATTCAATTCTTTCTATGAGAACAAATACTTGAGGCTTTATGGTCTGTAAATATTTCAAACACTACACCATACATATAATGTCGCCATATCTTCAAAGCGAAGACAACGACTGCTAGCTCTAAACCATATACATTGTAGTTCTTCTCATGTTCCTTCAGTTGTCGAGAAGCATATGCAATAACTCTACCATGTTGCTTCTGCACAGCACCTAATCCTTGGATCGTGGCATCTGTGTACACTGTATACATTGAATTATCGGTGGAAAGTACCAGCACAGGAGCATAGACTAGCCTTTGTTTTAGTTTCTGGAAGCTATTTTCACAGTTGTCGTCCCAAAGAAATGTGACATCCTTCTTAGTCAAATTAGTCAATGGAGTCACAATCTTCGAGAAATCCTCCACAAACTTCCTATGGTTACTGACTAAACTGAGAAAACTCCTAATTCCTTGGACTGTAGTAGGTCTCTCCCATTCCACCATAGCGCGAATCTTCTCATGGTCCATCGAAATACCATCATTGGAGATCACATGCCCTAAAAATGATAATTTGTTAAGCTAGAAGGCACACTTGTTGTATTTAGCGTACAATTGTTCTTGTCGTAGTGTATGCAACACCAAGTGCAAATGTTTCTTGTGTTCATTGTTGTTTCGAGAATATACTAAGATGTTGTCAATGAATACCACAACGAACTTCTCCAAGTAGTAAATGAACACTCTATTCATCATATTTAATTTGGCTGTTGGTTCGTTCGTCAACCCAAATGGCAATACCAAGAATTCATAATGGACGCATCACGTTCAAAATGCAGTCGTTGACATGTCTTCATTTTTTATCCTCATTTGGTGATATCTAGACCGAAAATTAATTTTGGAATAGACATTAGTACCCTTAAAGTTGATCAAGTCGTTAATCCTGGGAAGAAGGTACTTATTCTTGATTATGACTACATTCAATTGTCAATAATCTATGGATAATCGAAAGGAACAATCCTTCTTTTTGGCAAAGAGCATGGGAGCATCCCATGGATATGCGTTGGATTGTAAAAATCTTTATCGAGCAACTCCAGTAACTACTCTTTTAGTTCCTCTATTTCTCTTGGTGCCATTCGGTATGGTGCCTTGGATAGAGGGCCAGTGCCATGTTATAAATCAATAGCGAACTCTACCTGTCTGTGTGGTGGCAAACTAAGTAGTTCATTAGGAAAAAAATTAGGGTACCTCCTAACCACTAGCATAGGCTCAATCAAAATTTGGCCCTATTCCCCATCATCCACAATGGACATCAAATAACCTTAACATCCACTATTTTGTAGTCTCTATGCTTGGAAAACTAATATCATTGGAGTTACTGATAGCGCCCACGGATATAGTAGGCGTTTCCCTCAAGTGCACGAGTCTATCGAAGTAATAAAATATCGATCTCATAAGGACTAATGGGCAAATACCCACAAATCTCGAAATGGCTAGCTAGACGATGTCGGAATAGGTGAAGTTTAAGATAACAAAATAATTAAAAGTGTAGGAATGTAAACAGAGGAAATCACACGAGAGGATTCTAATGAGGAGATGTATCAGGATATGGGTTCACCACTTTGACTCCTTATAGTTGAATAGTTAAACTCTATTGCCAATGTCTTGTCTAGTTCAAGGGGGTGCAGCTTCCTTGTCATGTAGGTAGTTCCCCTCTGAGAATCTCGTCCGCTCCCACAGACTAGATTGTCGGTTCAATTCGTAGAGTTCTGACGTGCGGTCAGACTTGAGTCTCTCCGACGCGTCTAAGTTCCTTATTCAAGGGCTACCCCACATCCTGATTTAGTGTTTAGCCTATCATATTTACGGTAACAACATAGATAATGTATTCAGCCATAAACATCTCTTACAACAACAGATCTTGTTTAGGAAATGCGGAAGAAATGTAGATCTTGTGTTGCTCTCGTGAAGATTATACAATGAATGCAGCAAATGGACTATGAATGCCAAATATTTCTTACAGATTTCATCCCTAAGAGGCTGGCGCACCAAGATATCTTCACTGGATGTAGAGGCGCAGCTCTCTTTCTCCTTCTCGCCAGCACAACTTCTCCGTGCCTTCTCTCCTCTGCCAAGTGATTCTTCTCTCCCCCTTTTATTCCTCTCTTCTCTGCATCTTTTTCTCCTTCCCATACCCTACAAAAAGGGCTCTGCTGTTGCTGTCTCTGCTTAGCCGAAAGATGATTCCGCTGCCAGCCTCCATGCCCTGCAAAGCTGCCGCCGCTGCTATTCTCCATGGAATCATCACTCCTTGCGCCGATTTCTCTTCTGAAAGGTTGCTCCAATCCTTTTCGTCAATGGGGGAGAAAAGTCCTAGGTGGCCTTGAGCTTTCCCCAGGGTTAAATTGAAGAAAACAAAGTAAAAAATCGCGGTTTCAAAACAGGTAGGTCCGCGATCACGAGCGAGAATTTGGTCGTGACCCAGTCGTGATTTATCAATTTCAGCTTCAGGCATAACGACGATCACGGGCATGATTCTGATCGGGACCCGGTCATGATTTCCAACAAAGGACCTGATGACTCTAAAATCTTCCAGTTTGGATCATCTTGAGTTAGGACAAGCCCCTCTATCACCAAAGTGTCAGAATCTACCCTCTATGTGGTCAATTTGACCTGAAAATATGAAAATACTGAAACAGGTGTAGAACTCTATATAAATCTGTGAAATAGGCATGATTTCATAAGTAAATTGACATGTAAAACTCTATATAAATCTGTGTCAATAGAATACCTACGACTTAAACATTTGCTTGTCCTCAAGCAAAAAGAAAGGAATGAAGTTCCATGAGGGTTGTTCAATTAAAGTTATATTCCCGAATGACCTATAAATGGGAAATGATTACAACTAGTCACAGGATGCACATATCACTGTAGACTTTATAGATGTCAAGATGAAAAGCAGGGTATCCAGGTTAAATCTATAGATAACGGTTGCACGATAACATTGGATAGAAAAGAGTTCCTTACCACATGAGACACCGATACACTCAGAGCACCAAAAGGGTAGACTCTAAAGTGGTAGTAAAGTCCTTACTCATGACTTCAGTACCACCGCACTTTTTCTTCTGTTCTGCAGTGCCAAGCCGAAGCTTCAGTACCACTGCCTTCTTTTCTTTTGAATTTCAGTGCCTAGTTACAACTTCGGTACCACTCCCTTCTTTCTTTCATTTTCTTTTCTTTTGATGGCAGTGCCAAGTCAAGACTTCGGTACCACAGCACTTCTTTTCTTCTTCTTTTCGTTGGGCAGTGCCAAGTTGCAACTTTGGTACCACTGTTTCTTGTTTTTCATTCTTTTCTTTTCTCTTTTATGTCTTACACGGTGCCAAGCCAGAGGAGTTCGAACCAAAACTAATACCAAGAGTCACCAAGGGTGGTAGGTGTGTGTCAATTGGTTTAGTCTATAATCTTCCAAATAAATGGTACTCATGTCATCATACAGATATTTCCTAGACTCAAAGCTTGTCAAAGTTCGATCTTCAAGCTTCCAGTGTATAAGAAATTGAGTGGCTAGTTGCTCAATCATGAATGTGATCTAAATACAATGTGGGGGTCTAAATCAATCGTAAATCAGGTCCATGAACAAGGATCAATCTTAAATGAGGAAAATATCAGTCAATGAAAATTTCAGCTAAGACCTACGACTTAGGCTTTTACGTGTCCAGGAGTGGTCATTAGCAAAGTTTAAAGCTCATCAGTCAAATCTTGATGGAAGCATATGAAAGAGATGCGGACATGATAGAAGTGCAATAATGGAGATGTCCTTGCAAAGTTGAAGCATCCAAGAAATGACATAGCATGAAAATAAGGCATCATGAAAGCAGGACATAAATTAAAATGTTCCTCGTGTTCTACATATGTTTAGCAGTTGCAGCTTAAAGTCATGGTAAAACAGGTGTAGTATCACATCAAGTAGTAACAGTTTAACAGTATACACAACATCATAAAGCTGAAATAAAATCCTATACAACCATCACATCATCAAAGAACGTGCAGTCAAAGCATTATGAAAGTGGAGCATATTATCATTTAGTAGTGAAAGGGGGCTAATGGTTTTGGCAAGTTGGTACATCAGCACATCAGCAACATCACATAAAGCAGTACTAGTTCAACAGCACCAACAGCATAAAGCAAAAGTATCAGTACAACATCTCATCATAGAATTCATAAAAGTCATGACGACCTATCAAAATGTGTAAGTACCCTCGCCCAAAACAAAAGATGCATCATCCCAGATGCATATAGTATAGGCATATATCAAAAGGGGTGAGGGAAGACTTACTAGAGCGCAACCCTACTCACTGCACTTAGCTGGGTTGTCATCGTCATCGTCATCGTCGTCAGCTGGCTCGGAGGAATCAGAGACATGGATGGTGTCGTCGGCATCCTCATCTTCATCCCGCGGGGTGGTGGAGCCATGTTGTTGTGGAGGAAAACTTCAATGCAGTTCACCGTGTCCATCAGGGCTGTTAGCTGCTTCCCTTGGTGGATCTGATCCTGCCGGAGCAGATGAAGCATATCTTCCGTAGAAGGGCGCGCGGCAGTCCGAGGTTGTCCACCGATAGAGGAGCCGGGGTCCATGTCGAGAGGTGTAGGCTGGTCGTCCGGTGCAGCAGAGTCGGGATGAAGGTGCCAATTGGCGCTATCTCTGATATCAGTCCGTGCTGTATTTGGCAGAACCATAGTAATAGTGGTATCTACGAAGGTAAGATGGTAAATGTCCCCTCGCCTGATGATCATCTTCATCGAAAGCAGGTGCTCAAGGTCTAGTCGTCTGCTACCTACTGCCTCTGGCTGGCCGAATGGGTTGTGTCCAAGAGAAAGTGCAATCATGGTGATCATTCCCCCAATGCAGATAACTCCTTTTTGAGCGTGGGCGACACGGAGGAACTGCCGAGCTAAGTGGTAGCTGGCATTGATATGGAAACCATGAAGAAGACCCCACAGGCACAGTAGTTCCGGCTGGCGGACGATCCCATCTCCTTCCCTCACAAAGATGGAATGAGCTAGTAGGCGGTGCGCGTATCTGATGCAAGGGTTTGATAATGTGGAGGCCCTTGCGTTCCTTGGCGAGTAAGCGCTCATGGAGGAAATGCAACGCCAGAAGATGTCCTCGTTGAAGTTAGGGGGACCAACTCTTGAAGCAAACGCGGGGAATCCAAAGATATCGTTAAGATCTGCTATGGTTAGGCGGTATTCCGCATTCGCAAGCCTGAAACTTAGCAACCCTGGGTCTGTATCAAGGGCTGAGACCTTAAGCTCTACAGAACTGAGAAATTCCAAGGTGAAAGGTATGTAGGTGGGGTGAGCGTATTGGAGAAAACGACCCCAACCAAATTGCCTGAACATCCATAGCAGGTCATCGAAAATTCCCAGTGAAGCGAGAGTTGTTGGATCAATATACCGTGTATTGATGATTCACCGATTGGAGAGCACCTGGTACCTTGCTGCTTGGTCATTATCTCGCATCTGGATTTCCGGCGATGTGTTTTGCTGCTGCTGCAGCTGAGGTCGAGGGCTCGTGGCACCAGTCGGGCATTTTTCAGAGTTCTTCTTACGTGGCGGCATAGCTTCTCGAGCAGCGAAGGGAAGGTGAAAAAGGATTAGCAGCTGATTGAAATGGAGCCCGCGGCGAGGTAAGGATTGGAAGCTTGGAATGAGAGCTCGCCGGAAGTTCCTGGTGTCGCCGGAAGTGTCGCCGGAGAGTTGGGGCGGCGGCGACTAGTGGGGCTCACGGTGGGGTCGCGCAAGATACGGAACGGAAAAAAATCAGAACCCTAGCAGTAGAATTTGGGGCAATAGTTAAATGGATTACTTAACGGGTCGGGCTGGCCAGGCGGATCCGTTAAGCTGCTGAGATTTAGTGATCACGCCCAAGATTTTCATCAGGATTCGGTCATGATTTCCTTCCGCAGTTCTCTAATGCAAATCTTCATGGTGGTGTTTTCAATCACGGGGCAGCCATGAAACTCTCGTAAATTTTGTGCGAATTTTGTGTTCTAGAAATCCTGTCTGTGATTTTTGTCATGACCCACCCGTGAATGCCTCTGTAAGATTACGTGAAAATTTCCACGGATAATTTTCGTTTTGCGTCTTTGGAAAAATCTCGGTCATGACTTCCAGCGTTCCCCGGTCAAGATTTTCTCGTGAAATCCTTTGTTACTGATTACGGCCGTGGCTTCAGTGTCTTCCTTGTCGTAATGCTCTTGGCAAATTTTCTACTGTTTGAGTTGAATAAGAATCACGGTTGTCACACCCTTAGATAACAACAATCCATAAAAGATAATCATACGACATAATTTTTTGCAAGATCGACAATCAATATCAAGTTCAATGCCTTGAACAATAAAACAAATGATATAATGTCATTATCCAAGTTGCAACAGAAAAATATCCATTCCATCAAAAACTTTTACCCAAGCAGAGTAGAGTCATACAATCCCAAAATCTGAGAACTAAAACA
>CM050438.1:59860711-59874725 GCA_027562315.1 Costus pulverulentus
ACATACTGAATAACAACCATGCCTTTATAAACATAAGAGTTTATTACATGATACTCATAGAATCCCAAGGCCTCAAACATTAGCCTTAAGGGCATACCCCAACACTATGAATGTCTCGTTTGACACCTGTCCTTTAAGTAAAAACTTTCCAAAAATTCTTGCATATAAAATAACTTATTAAAAGATTTTCTATCAATAAAAATTCATTAATACATGCTGCAAAAATTCCTAAAAATTTAAAGAAAATTAAAAACTAAAACTAAGAGTAGTAAAATTTAAAAATTTGGGTTGTCTCCCAAAAAGCGCTTGTTTAAGGTCATTAGCTTGGCCATGGTTTCATGTCATGGTGGAGTTGGTGAATCAGTGCCATAGTAAAGAGCATATAATATTTCACTTTTTCGTCGTCTCAAGAGTGTGCCCACCAAAGTATATTTCTAGTGAAATAAGTGGATCCATGCTGTAGTGACCAATACATGCATATAAAAATAAAAGTTAAAGTTATGCAAAGAATACCCAATAATTTTTCTGTATTTATCCAAGAGTAATATCATGCATTCTTCCTTTAGATTTATATCAGCAATTGGATGAAGATTAGAATTAAAATGAAAGAATTCATACCTTGGATTGATCAAAAAGTTTTCAAATTTTATTTTGGGTTTTTCACTTACCTCAATGCCAATGTGATCAAGAATCTCATGTGTAATTATCTTTTGAGTGACTATGGTTGGATTTGCATCAAATAATAATTCAGCTACCTCATCATCATTATCCTTAAAATCATCACCTTCATCATCTGTCATGCAAATTTCTAATGTATTTTTCTGGAGATAAGGAATTGATGGTTCACATGGTAGTGGTGGTGTAATAAGCTCAGGATCCTCTTTCCCATTATTTTTTCTCAATTTCTTTCTCTTCAATGGGGTACTCCATCCTAACACTATCAAATTCACCCCCATCTATCTCGTTACTTCTTATTTGAGGATCCTTAAATTCCTCATCCTTCTTTTCACAAGACTCCAAAAGTTCAAATTTTTCTTTAAATATATCATAAGTATTTGTGTTGCAATGCACTATGTTATGTGAGAGGGGACTGGATGGGTAGTAAAGTGTTGAGGAAGGTTTAATTGGGTATTTAAAATTTTCAAAATCATCAAAATTTAAAGAAGGGAGATCATAATCAGGAGTCATGACTAATGATTGTTCCAACTCTACAAAATTCTCAGATTCATCATAGATTCCTTCCTCTATGTCATTTTTATCAGTGCCATAAAATATACTATGAAGATCCTCTCTGTATTTGTTCATAGCAGCTATAGAGTTTTCTAGCAAGGCTTCTAAGTTGGATTTTTGAAGTTGAATAAAGTATGATTGTGGAATAAATGTTGCCTCATTCTAATAAAACAAGTTTTAATGGATCTCCCAACTTGAATTGTAGGTTCTAGGGCATGAGTTAAAGTATGAAGGAATCTCTATTTGACATTTAGTATAGTGATGCCCATGATATCAACAAATATCGCAAGTAATAGATTTCAACTTAGAATATTGCATGCTTAAATAATCAATTTGTTGAGTGAAAGAATGTACCTTTGCTGCAAGAGATTCTAATGCATCCGTACCATATTCTCTTGTCATTATCAGTGGCACATACCTCTGATTTGACCATTGACAATGGTTAAACATTATATTTTTAATAAAATTCAGAAAGACAAAAATAAAAAAAAATGTCTAGTCTATAAATCTCATGATTAAATCGATGTTGGCTGGCCTGATCCCGACAATGGTGCCAAAAACTTGATATGTCCGCAAGTGCATGGATTTATCAAAGTAATAAAATAAGATCGTTCCCACGAGGATCTAGCAGTCAAGTACCGACTATACGATTGATCTATATCTAGACGAATCAAATTTGTGATTTTTATTATGGAAACTTCTAAGTACAAATAAAAAGAAATAGATATAGCATTTTGGGTAAAAATCAATTCGGATAAAATCAGGATTTGGGGTTTCACCACGCTAATGTTTATGAATTTAATAAAAATAAATCTTTAAATAAAAAATTACAGCATTGAAAGGGATTTTTCCTAAGGTATAGATTACCTCCTCCCGAAGCGTAATCTGGTATCTAACTATGCTAACTCCCTACTCTCGTGACAATTAACGTAACTAGACCCATTAAGTTCTATGAAAAACCACGTAAATCCTTCAAAAGAATCCGAACTACTCCCGTGATCGGATTTGTAGGTTTGAAAAGAATAGTTCTGACACTACAATTCACCTCTCGGGTCTTCTCGCAACATCTAAGACGTAAACTTACTTGATGAGAGTAAATTACAAAATAACACAATTCTAATCAAATCAATTCAATAAAAATCATGATCAAGATTTAAAATAATAGATTTAATCCATAAATCATCAATGGGCTACACTCCTAATCCCGAAAATAAATTTACACACTCATGTTCAAAGCAAACAGCATGTTCATCGATGAAAATTATATGAAAACTCAATAAAATTACAAGAAAACACTAGAAAGGTAATTAAAAATCCTTATCATTGATCTGGAGATGAAGATCGAACGTCCAAATCCTCCTTTGCGTGATTTTCTTGCTCGATTTTGCTCAGAAAGTTAATTTTCGCCCTAGTAGCCACCTCTATTCGTGTTCATGTGTAGAAGCCCCTGAACCCTCCAAAAATTGAACCTTCTATAGTTTAATTGGTCTGGAACCCTTCAAGGAACAATTCTGGAGAGTTTGGTTCAAATCCGGTTTGATTTGAAGTTGAAACGAGTGAAAAACTCGAAAGGGTGGAAATATTCATGGCCCATAATGTGTTTACGGCCGAAGCCGTAATTGTTTCTGTGTCTACAGCTCTTTGTACACCGAAATTTTCACGGACCGTGAAGGATTCACGGCCTTACCGATGAAAGTTTATGTGGACTTCTATACTTATCTGTTTTTCGCCCATTTGAACGCTAAAATTACAGCGGGCCAGATAATTACGGCCAAGGTCGTGAAAGTTGTGTTCTTCACTATTTGACTCCAAATTTGACGTGTAATCTCGTGATCTCCTTGGGAATCATGCTATGACTTTAAAACTCATGAAATCCATCATTTTTGTGCCTTTTTACTTGCATTTTCATAAAAACCAAGAAAAGTAAAGATTCTATACTAAGTGAAGTAAAAACACTAAAAATTAGTATAACATTGTAAAATAAGCCCAAAATATCATATAAAATACAGGCAAATAATATGATGTAAATGCAACTCATCAATCCCGTATGGCTGTGATAGATGCTTTTAGAAAGCATCAAGATGACTCTTTCGAAGTAGCATGTCTTATGCTAACCACTATGTCACCTGAACTTAGGTGCAATATGTGGAGCAAAACGCATTTTAGATTATAACACATTTGAAACAGATGTTCGAGGCTCAGGCTATAATTGAGAGATATGACACTGCCAAAGCAGTCTTTCAATGCAAACTATTGGAGGTTCACTAATGGGATGCCATGTACTTAAGATTATTGGGTATGTGGATCATCTCAAGAGATTGGGACATACGATAGATCAGGACTTGGTCAGGGATCTTATTTTGAAGTCCCTACCTTCTAGCTTCAGTCCATTTATTATAAATTTCAACATGAAGCGGATTGAATGCACAGGGGAGAAATTGTTGAATATGCTCTAGATGACTAAGTGAGAGATGGTCAAGACCAAAGACCATTATGTTCTTTTCGTCCCTGTGACCGAGAAGATAAAGAAGAAGGGTAAGGCACATGCTAAGGGTAGTGCCAAGGGTCCGACCAAAGCACTGAAGAAAAAGATGAAGAAGATAAAGGAATAAAGGTGCTTTCATTGTGGCAAGCAAGGCCATTGGAGAAAGGACTATAATCAACTTTATAATAAAGAGAAGAGAGGCAAGGCTTCATCTTCTGGCTAAGGTATTTATGTTACCGAAGTTAATCTTTCTACTTCTATGTCATAGGTATTGAATACTGCATGCGAAACTCATATTTGTATAACTATGCAGGGGCTCAAGAAAAGTAGATCGGTGCAGCCTAGAGAGATTGACTTACGAGTTAGAAATGGGGCACAGGTTGTTGTCATTGTTATAGGACATCTTACGCTCTTCTTGCCTTTTAGACTTCAGTTAGAGTTAGAGCATGGCTATTATGTGTCTTCTATTACTAAAAACATTGTATCTATTCCTTGTTTAGCAAGGAAAGGATTTAAATTTGAAATAAAAGAGAACTCGTGTTCTTTTTTTCATTTGCAAATGTGTTTTATGGAAAGGGTACTTCATTCAATGGCCTTTATGCCCGAGACATGAATAACTCTATTTGTAACATAAATCATAAAAGGATCAAATTAAGTGGTTCTATGGGCACGTATCTTTGACATTATCGATTAGTCCATATAAACAAGAATCACATTCAACAGTTTCATGCAAATGGGTTGTTAGATTCAATCTCCTTTGTGGAGTTTGATACTTGCAAGTCTTGTTTATTTGGGAAGATGACAAAGATGACCTTCACCAAGTTAGGTGAGAGGGTAGGAGGTTTACTGGATCTCATACACAGTGATGTGTGTGAGCTATTCAGTAAACCAGCTAGAGGAGGGTACCAATATTTCATCACATTTACTGATAACTTCAGTAGATATAGTTATGTCTACCTGATGAGACATAAGTCTGAATCCTTTGAGAAATTTAAGGAGTTTGGACATGAGGTAGAGAACCAGCTTGGTATACCAATTAAGACTCTTCGATCAAATCGTGGTGGAGAATACTTGGGCTGAGAGTTCTTTGACTATCTGAGAGAGAGCGAGATAGTCAAAGAAGAGCTGCTACCCTCTCCCTTCCTTGATGATGACTCTCCATCCTCTTCTTGCTTTGTTGTTAGTGCATCCTTCGAGAAAAGAAGGCAGATACTAAGGCTAGGTCCCTTCTCCTAAGGCTAGCACCAAACGTGGACAAGGGCATTACTAAATGGCTCATTATGTAGATACCTACAGAGGGCGAACATTTATGCATCTATACTTCGTCTATCACCAACTCCTAATTAGGAAAAATAAGGTAACACATTTACATCTGTTTGTGTACTCCCTCGCATGGATCCTTTAGGTGGGAATAGTGTTTGGGTGAAATCTTTTGCTGCACACTCTCACTAAACATTTTAAAACTCACCTATCATTCCATGATACCTGTGATGGCGATTACGACTGTAATCTATAGATAAGCCCAAAGAGAATCATGGCTAAGTGATGATGTCAAATATGTTATAAAGATATCAGACTCAATTTCACAAGATTTGCACAGAACACATTACGACCAGCTAGTGATAGTGATCACAACCATAATGCCCATTGGTCGATTTCGTAGTAAGGACATTGAATGAATTATAACTATCCTATGGTAATGATCACAACCATAACACTCTTGTGTTGATTTCATAGGAATGGCACAGAAAGTATCACAGCTAGGCCATGGTCATAATCACGGTAGTAATTTTGTGCACTTGTCACAATTTCTTTCTATTTTTGTCCCAATTTGTGTTGTTTTTAATGATGAAAATTAGAAAACAAAGATGAAAACTTCCTAAATGGCTTAGGGGACTTTTGGAAGGTTTGGAGGGAACTTTTTGGCAAGTTTTTAGTGGATATCAAGGTGCAAGCGATAGTAGAGGTGAGTACAGTGATGACCTACTTAGGGATATTTCTCTCACATTTATTTTGTCATTATATCTTTCTCTCCAACATGTCTCTCACATTTATTTTGTCATTATAATTAAGTTTTGAGATATTTCTTTGTGTAATTCATGAACACAATAGCATAAACTCTTTTTCAGGACTAGGGTGTAATCCATTAAATATATTTATGATTAAAATATTTTAATATTCCTTTATTACTAATTTCTATTGTCGCTAATTCAATTTTAGTTATGCTAAATTTCATGTGACACTCTGGCCAAGTGTTTGCATGCTTTGGACGTTGTGAGAAGGACTACTTTGGACGTTGTGAGAAAGACTGAAAGATGAATCGCAATATCAGAACTACTTTAATCAAACTTGTAGATTAGACCACAAAAGCAAATATATAATTTGCTCGAGAGATAATAAAATTTATCATAGTACTTACTGGATTTATCTTTAGTTAATAAGCCATGAAAGTATGAGATTAACTCGGATAGGTACTAGGTTGTGCTGCTGAAAGGGGGGAGTACATACATTCAAATAAATGCCCTTTAATTAGTGGAACAATTAGCAAAGGTGTTGATGACACCGAAATTCATCGTGATTTCTATGCCATTTTATTGATATTTATGTGTCATATTCATAGACTTTGTTTATTTTTACGCCATATTTTATAAATATTTGCGGAATCTAGACAATTTTCTGTTTTTGATGATTTTCAGGCAAAAAGGCATGTTTTCAGTCTATTTCGAGCAATCCAAGTGCATAATTGAATTCACAACATCAAAAGGAGATCACACGTCAAATTTCAGAAGATTTGGAGCTTTAAAGGAAATTACGGCACCCCCAATATATTCTTTACGGTACCGTAATTTGGAGGTTTTCCGGGCAGAGAATCTCATATGATTACGGCACTACCGTAAGCACCTTTACGGTGCTGTATGTTGGAGCGTTTTTGATCAGAGGATCGATGGAGATTATGGTACTACCGTAAGAAACTTTATAGTACCGTATTTTGGGTCAATTTTCAACCCGAGAGATTTTGACATTACGGCACTGCCGTAAAGATCATTACGGCCGTAATTACGACGCTACTCGTGACTTTCCCGGTCAACTCCGAGGCATAATTTTTGCGCGGTTGATTGCGGATGATCCAGGCACTTATATTCGAAGCTGTAAGAAGGCAAAGGGGAGCCATAACCGAGATGAAGACAAGGACACCAAAAGCCCTAATTTTCGTTCACCATAGAGAGAGAAATTGCCTCACACGCCGCCGCCCTAGGTTTTGCCGCCGGGAAGCGTACACTGCATCTCCGGCCATGAAATTTGAGTGGAAGCTACGCATAGAGGGGGAGAAGGAGCACCTAAAGTTTCAACGTGAACGGAGATCAGACGGAGGAGAAATCACCAGAAAACCGAGCGCCGCCGCTATTTGCCCAGATTACGGCCGTAAACTTCTTTACGGCCGTACCATAATTTTCAGTCATCCTCTATTTTGATTTTATTCATCATGAATCATTGTAATCTTCCCTCTATGATAGCTTAAACCTCTTTTGGGACATGGGGGAGTAATTC
Organism: Costus pulverulentus; assembly: GCA_027562315.1. Classification (NCBI taxonomy): domain Eukaryota; kingdom Viridiplantae; phylum Streptophyta; class Magnoliopsida; order Zingiberales; family Costaceae; genus Costus; species Costus pulverulentus. Next base: position 59,867,976 of record CM050438.1, read on the forward strand.
ACTTGAGTTTTAGTGACTAGATAACTATCTTTTCTATTATTTCATCTCGTTTAATCTTAGCATGATGATTTTATTCATGTGATGTTTTGTTCTTAGACTCTCCTTAGATCTATATTATTATCTATGTTTTAGAATTTTTGCTATTGACTGAAAAGTAATCGCTTGAGAATTCGGAACCCTAGAATTGCATGAAAGGAACCCCTTTTAGGTTAGTTCTTGTTTCTTTTATTCTAGTAAGCTAACTGCCATGATAACAATATAAATCTAGGATTGAGTCTAAGCTTTCAAACGTGGAGATCTTGTGCGAAAGCAAAGATCAGAACGTTAGAGAACCTTGAGTAAAAGTAGTGTTGAGATTCGGATGCACAAAAGTGATCCTTGAAATTCCACTAGAGATTATCGACTTAGAACTCGAATGCACGAAAGTGATTCTTGAGTTCTCAGTTTGATGATTTACTTATCATTAGTGTTGGGATGATTCTTGTGCGAGAGCGAAGATTTATCCCTGCATGGTTGTCTGCACGAAAGTGAGATAATCCTTTTATTCAAGTAAATTGCATCTTTGTCATGTTGAAATTAAACTGATGAAATCCCTATTCATGTCTAGTCATAAAAAATTAAAGTGAACGAAACACTCCAGCTTCTCTCTCTGATAATTCCGTTTCAGCGCTTTGGTGTTCGTTTGCTAGTTTGCACTCTTTCGATTTCCTAGATAGTGAAAAATCAATTATTCGGTACTCAGCAACATAGGTCCTGTGGATTCGATACTATCTTTATTACTTTGAGTATCCGTACACTTGCGGACACAACAAGTTTTTGGCGCCGTTGCCGGGGACCTTAGTTTTTGTTGATATCGAAGACATTGAGATTATTGCTAGACTAGGTTTTTATTTACTGTTTTTATTTAGTTTTCTTGAAATCACTTGATCTATCTAATTTGCATGCGCAAGAGTCTTAGGTCAGGACTGTTTGTTCCATTGGATCCTGAAATCAACAAAACACTTAGAGTGCGCAGGAAACTGAGACTTGAAGAAGATTTACAAGAGACATCGCAACAGGAGATACAAGTAGAAATCTTAGAGATGGGAGATAATCTGAGAACCCTTAGGGACTATGCAGCCCTAAATCCTCAAGAGATTCACTCTAACATTGCTAGACCAGCGATAGAGGCTAACAACTTTGAAATTAAGCTTGCTTTTATTTCCATGATTCAACAAAATCAGTTTGGAGGATCTCCACTGGAAGATCCAAACCAACACTTGTCTTTATTCTTAGAATTATGTGATACTATCAAAATTAATGATGTTTCTAACGACGCTTTGAAATTAAGACTTTTTCTTTTTCTCTTAGGGACTGGGCGAAATCATGGCTACAATCACAACCTACTGGAACCTTCACAACTTGGAATCAAGTTTCAAATTCCTTCTTGACAAAATACTTCCCTCCAAGCAAGACAATTCGACTGGGAAATCAAATTACAAACTTTCAACAAAAAGATGGGGAGTCATTCAGTGAGGCATGGGAGAGATTTAATGAAATACAACGGAAGTGTCCTCACCATGGCATTGAAGATTGGATTTTATTGCATACTTTTTATAATGGATTATTGTGTAATACCAAATTAACTGTGGATGCTGCTGTAGGTGGAGCCCTGATGAGCAAAATAATTGATGCTGCTTTTAGATTGCTAGAGGAGATGGCATTGAATCACAATCAATGGACTACTGAGAGAGGAGTACATTGCAAGCCTTCTCAAGGTAAGGGTGAAAGTGATGGATGGCGATCCGTAGCAGAGAAGGTAGACTTTTTGTGCAGTAAGTTTAATTCTATGCAGACTGCTTCTATTTATTCTTTCACTTGTGAAATTTGTGGCAATGATGGTCATACTTCTGAAAATTGTAGAATAGTTGTTTACCAGGGTAATGAGCATGTGAATGCCATAGAGAATTATAATCATAGGGATCATTAGCATGTGAATGCCATAGGGAATTATAATCAAAGTAGATCTAATGATCCCTATTCTAGTACTTATAACCCTGGATGGAGAAACCACCCCAACCTTTCTTGGAAAAATAATAACAATGTAGGGGAAAACATTGCGAATAAGGGATATCAAAGACCAAATCAGAATTCAAACATAGAATCCATGATTGAGAAAATATTGGCCAACCAAAATCAATTCATGCAAACCACAAATAAAGAAATTGAAAACCTTAAGGGAACGGTTAGTCAATTAGCTTCACAGATGGGATCCATGGAAGCTCACACCAAAATTCTTGAAAATCACATAGCACAACAAGCGAGTGTACCTTACAAGCCCCCCTGGGAAATTGGCTACTAAACCTGAGATAAACCCTAGGGAGCACTATAATGCCATCATGACTAGAAGTGGAAAACAACTAGGAGAACCTAGAGGGAGGTTTGAAAACACTAAAAAAGGGCTTGATGATAATGAAGAGGAATTAGAGTTAGGAGAATCTTCTTCATATAAGGAATCCCAAACCTGTTTACCACCTCAAAAGGGTGATGAACCAAAAGGAGATGAATCATGTGAGAAAGACAATCCTAAACCTAATTTGCCTGCACCTTACAAGCCACCCATACCCTTTCCCCAAAGGTTAGCTCAGAATAAATTAGAAAAAAAGTTTGGCAAGTTCCTTGAAATCCTAAAAAAGCTTTATATTAACATTCCATTTACTGAAGCTATTTCTGAAATGCCATCTTATGCCAAATTTTTAAAAGAGATTTTGTCTAACAGAAGAAAGCTAGATGATTATGACACTTGTACTGTTACTTTGACTGAAGATTGTAGTGCTATCATACAGAACAAACTGCCACCAAAACTGAAGGATTCAGGTAGTTTTTCTATACCATGTTCTATAGGCACTATAGCTTTTGATCGAGCCTTATGTGACCTAGGTGCTAGCGTGAGTCTAATGCCTCTTTCTATTTACAGGAAACTGAATATTGGAGAGCTAAAGCATACATCCATATCCTTACAGCTCGCGGATTCATCGGTAAAGTATCCTGTAGGTATATTAGAAAATATCCCAATAAAAATAGGTTAGTTTTTCATTCCTGCAGATTTTGTAGTATTAAACATGGAGGAAAATTCTAGAAATCCTATAATTCTTGGTAGACCACTATTGGCCACTGCTAAGGCTAACATAGATGTGAAAGAGGGAAAGATTACTTTTGATATATGTGACAACAAGATTGAATTTACGGCCTGTTTCGGAGGAGGGAAAGAAATCAGAAAAGAAAGGAAACAACAAGGGAAAGGAAATAAGGGAGAAAGGAATTATTTCCTTTCTCTTTTATGCCTCATGTTTCAATGGAAAGAAAAGAATGATTTTGATCAGTTGACCAAGTCAAAATTGAGTCTTCCCCCTTCTTCCATTTCCTTGCGTGCCCTTCGGCTAGGAGAGGGGTCGACTGCCAGCTCGGACGAATGGAGTGAGCTCGGACGGCTGGGAGAGCGGTGTCTTCTCCAACACTCGGGCGAGCTTGGGAGGGGAGACTGCGGAGGGGAGGGGCGACTGCGTCAGGAGGGCGAGAGGGGGTGGAGAGGGCGGCTGCATCGGGAGCGTCGGAGAAGGCGGAGAGGGCGAGAGGGCAGCTGCGTCGGGAGGGGGCGGCTGCATCGGGATGGCGAGAGGGGAGGGCGGCTGCATCGGGAGGGGTCTTCTCCGACGCCTGGGCGAGCTCGGGAGGGCGGCTGCATCGGGAGGGCGAGAGGGGAGGGCGGCTGCGTCGGGCGGGGTCTTCTCCGACGCTCGGGCAAGCTCGGGAGGGCGGCTGCGTCGGGTGGGACGACGAGCGATCTCGAAGGATGCGGTTGCGAGCGAGCTCAGACAGAGGGGGCGGCTGTGTACAAGCTCGGATGGAGGGGGCGGCTGAGCGAGAGGGCGAGGTCGGAGGGAGAGGGCGAGGTCGGCGAGAGAGGGGAGGGGGCGAGGTCGGAGGGAGAGGGAGGGCGGCGTCAGAGGGAGAGGGGAGGAGGCGAGGTCGGAGGGAGAGGGAAGGGGGCGTGGTCGGCGAGGGGAGGGGTCGTGGTCGAAGAGGGCGAGCGAGAGGGAACGATGCAGCGAGCGAGAGGGGAGGATGGAACGGAAATCGTTTCCGTCTTTTTTGGAGGGGAAGGTTTTGGAGAGAAAGGAAAGAAATAATTGCTTTCCTTTCTGTCCATTCCTTTCTCTGAAACAAACAAAATGGAAGGAAAGAATTCTATTTCTTTCCTTTCCCTTCTTGTTTCCCTCCTCTGAAATAGGCCGTTAATCTTAATGATTCATTGAACAAACTTTCATACTCAGAATCTTGTTGTAGTGTTGAAATATTTAATGATGATATTTATGATATTTCAATAATTTTTTGATGAAACCTCGAATTATGAATCTAACAATCTTTCTGAGGGTATTGATAAGAAATTACAGAAGAAAAAGACAAGAAGGAAGAGAAGAAGATCAAAATTGATGGAGAGAGGAAAGAAAATTTGGAGCAAATTTAGAGATTATTTCAAGACCGAGCCTTATGTTACTCAAAGAGATGCCCAAATCATAAGAAAATCAGAAGGGCAATCTAGGAGTTCATGATCAAATCTGAGTGTAAAAGGGTCAAGCTAATGACCTTTAAATTAGCGCTTCTTGGGAGGCAATGCAAGCTTTCTAACTTTAGTTTTGCTTTCTTTTATTTACTTGTTTTAATTTTGTGTTAGGACTAATTTTTACAACCTTTTTTTGTAGGAGACAAGATTTGGCGCGAAATTATGGCACTACCATAAACTTCTTTACGGTACTGTAATCCCAGTTATTTTTAACCAGAGAGTGTTAACCCGTTACGGTACCGCCATAAATTCCTATACGGTACCGTATTTTGTGACAAAATCTTCTCGAGAGTTTTTTGTTTTATGGCAGTACCATAAACTTGTTTACGGTGTCGTAATTTTTGAAATTTTGAATTTTGAATTTTTTTTTTTTGAATTTTGATTTTCTCAAAAAAAAAATTCTGATCGATATTACGGCACCACCATAAACATCTTTACGGTGCCGTAACTGCTGCTTCTTTTCAACCCGAGAGTTTTTTACCATTACGACACCACCATAAACGTCTTTACGACCGTAATTGTATCTGGAAAACGCGATAAAGGTGCCGTAACCTAAATTCTTCCGCTACCATTTTGAGGTTTTCTCGCTCGCTCCTGCACCGATCTGGAAGCTCCGACCTTCCCCGACCTTCGGAAGACTCAGGCAACCTCTCCCATCCATTTATAGCCGCCGATCTGGTACTCTCTCATCCGATTTCACTGTGTTAGAGAGTTTTGACATAGTTTCCACCCCCTTTGCTCATGTGCTTTCGTTTCTCTATCAATTTTGGGGCTTTTTGTTTCTATCTGCTCATGAGAGGATAAGCTACCATTTCCTTCTTGTTTCGAGAGATTTGAACCGATATATAGGGAGATCTGAGTTGAAACGTGATAAGGTTTACTGTTCATAGTCGCCCTTTCTGATTTTTCATTGATTTTTTAGTTCAAGCATGATTTTAAGTTGATACCTTACTTGATTTGTATTGTTGATGATGATTGGAAGTGTTATCCTTAGTTGTTTGCTATAATACTTGCTATATCTATGTTGAATCCTAGTTGCAGCTTGTCATTGTAACAATGCCACCAAGAACCAAGGGGCTTGTTGCCAGGAGAAAAGGAAAGGCACCGGCTGAGCCTTCCTTTCCACCCAACCCACATGGAATTTTGTTCAGAAATGAAATTCAAGCTGCAAGATATAATCAAGTAGTTGAGAGAAGAGCAATTGCCACCAAGTATGCTGATAAGAGAACCTTAGAGACATTGGGTTTGCATGAAGATGTCATGTGGATGTTTGAGCAAATCAAAGCCCAGAGATTCTTCCAAATGACACCACAAACATATCTACCATTGGTGCTTGAATTTCTGAGTAGTTTTGATGTGCAGCTATATGAGTATAGTGAAAGACATGCAGATGGTTATATCACCTTCCGCATGGCTAATGTAGAAAGGCAGTTGTCCATGCAAGACTTGAGAACCATCTTCCAGTTTGGTACAGGAGGCCGCACATCAGTTTCAGTGGGGTATGCTGAGGATGTGTTCTGGAATCAAATCACTGAAGAGACCCACTTTTCAGCACTTACTGCTAGAGCTTCAAAGATTTCCAATCCTTGCATCAAGTATGTTCACAGAGTTTTGGCCCACATTGTCTTTGGTAGAGGTGACAGTGATGGGATGGTGAGGCAAGGTGAGTTATTCTTTTTATGGAGTATGCTATTTAGATATCCCTTGGATGTTGCCTTTTTCTTCATGAAACACTTGGAAAAAGTTTCTAACGCAAAGAAAGGAGCTATTGTGATAGGTGGTTTCATTACACCTATAGCCCCGTACTTAAGAGTTGAGCCATATGGGATAGAGATTGCAAGAGGGAGTCCAAGACTTGACATGGAGTCTTGTATTGCAATGAAAATGGTGATAAGAGAAGGGGATGGTTTTTCACTGATTCTTGGACCTAGAAGACATAAGTTACCACTTCCATGCACCGAGAAGTCCACAATTAGAAACCAAGAGAACTAGAGGTTGGTTCCAGAAGATGCCGACATTGCTATGCCGCCCCCTCTTAGTACCATACTGTTGGGGTATGCCCTTAAGGCTAATGTTTGAGGCCTTGGGATTATATCAGTATCATGTATAAACTCTAAGTTTATAAAGGCAATGGTTGTTATTCAGGT
>CM050438.1:59874825-59895947 GCA_027562315.1 Costus pulverulentus
GGCGTTTTGGTCGGTTTTGAGATCATGGGCGCATGGCTTCATGATTTTCTATTTTTGGAAAGTCATTAACGCCACTTCCTCTCAACGCCTAAACGCTTGCCTCTTCTCACGACGCCCCTCTCTCTCGTGTGTGACTTCTTCACGCCTTGGAGAGAATTCGGACAAGCCAAGAAAAAGGAGATCTCATCCCTTCAAGAGATTAGGACACTTAGAGATCCTTGCTAGCACAAGGAGCGACAAGTAGAAAGCTTCTCTCATCTTGTGTGCGGTGCCTTTGGAGAAGAAGCACTCGCATCTTTGCTTCCAAGTCGCCATCCTTGCAATGGCAATGGTATGAATCCCTTTCGCTCTATACAAGCCTTAAGAGTTGATTATATGACATGCATATCGATTTTCTTTTAAACCCTAGCTTCCGCATGTATGATCCCTGTTATGCGCCTATTAGGGTTTCTTTCCCCTTTTTTAGGGGACTTTCACATACCACCACCACCTGGAATGATGATCCTTTTGGGATGGGCATGGAGCAGCCATCTGGAGCTGCAGATTCTTCCACCCGTCACACTTCTGATAGCAGATTCTCCAGTGCCTTCGATCCCGGATTCAGATATCTTTCCACTCAACTGCACCGACAGAAGCAGAGGATGGAAAGAGTGATGAACACAATGAGTGACATGAGAGGTTCCATGAACCAGATGACTGATTCTATGCATCACATGCATAAAGACATTGAAAATCTGAGTACCTATGTGGAGGAGATGGGAAACTTCTTGTATGAACATTTCGATTTTCAGGATCCTAGGAGGAGTGGAGAGTATGGAGGACCCCAGAGAACACCACCTATTGATCCTATAGACACCGTAGTGCAAAGCACCGAAGAGATAGGATCTGATGGCGGTGAAGATTGGTAGAGTCTTATGAGTATCTCTTTTCCCTTTTGTCTTTTGTCTTTCACTTTCTGTATCTTATTGATATTTTATGTGTTGAAGGGAAGGATCCTTCTTCTGCATATCTGTGTCCGCCGGCACTACAACTCTATTTTTCATACTTATCTTTTTTATCTTCGATATGGTTGTATAATACTTGATGAAATTTTTGATGATGATATTCTTTTCAATATGGTTTTATTCACTTGATAATATTTTGATGACATGACATGTTAATATTTGATGATGATGAGTAAATTTTGATATGAATGGCCTTGATCTAACTTTTGAAATTATTGTATATGACTTGATTGATATTTGATGTTGATAAGTGAATTCAAAATTGAGATTAGAAATACACCTATCATGTCAAATTTATTTCTTTTATACATATCTGTTTTTGAGATTTTTCATTGGTTGATAAGTGAGATTTTAGGGAGATATGTTGTTTGAAAAATTTGATTTAAAAGTGAAACTACTTCTTGAATAAAATCAGCATATGAGTATGAATATTTGAATTGATATTGATTGATTAGTCTAATTGAGGTTTTGTTTATTTTACTATTTATTGGGAAAAAGAATCCAAAATCCACAAAAATAGTGAGAGACTCCCCTACTTGGCACTGTGTAAAATTGACAGTGGTACCGAAGGACTTGGGTTGAAGCCTGAAAAGAAAAAAAAATAATAAATGAGAGGAATCTATTCACATTAACTCCGCTGTATTTGGTAAAAATTCGCAATACTAAAAAGACATGAGTTCTATTACACTAACTATGTGGTCAGTGTACTTCGATTTCGTCACCAGAAAAAAGGTGATAATCAAATTAGAGAATGTGATTGATGCAAAAAGAAACAAAAAGTATGTATCTATGTGGGTACATGCCATCCAAAAACAAAAAGAAAAAGAAAAATATGAGTGGAAAAAGATTTTGGATATCCTATTCCTGTAAGCAAAAGTATAATAGACCTAAACTGAAAATTGGATAAAGTCTTGAGATTGAAATTCTTTCTTTTATGCAAGTTGTGAAGTTTTATTTGTCCAAGTTGTGGATTTTGAGAATTAGATTTAGAAAATGATATATCTGTTTTAAAATTTTATGATGCAATTAATGGAGATTTTTCATTGGTGATTGTATGTTAGAAATTTATTTTCTATGAGAAAGTCTATGCCTATGATCAATTTTTGAATTTTCTTGGTATTTGCTTGAGGACAAGCAAAGTTTGAGCCTTATGTGTTTGATGACACCGAAATTCATCATGATTTCTATGCCATTTTATTGATATTTGTGTGTCATATTCATAGACTTTGCTTATTTTTACGCCATATTTTATAAATATTTGCGGAATCTACACATTTTTCTGTTTTTGATGATTTTCAGGTAAAAAGGCATGTTTTTCAGTCTATTTCGAGCAATCCAAGTGCATAATTAAATTCACAACATCAAAAGGAGATCACACATCAAATTTCAGAAGATTTGGAGCTTCAGAGGAAATTACGGCACCCCCAATATATTATTTACGGTACTGTAATTTGGAGGTTTTCTGGGCATAGAATCTCATATGATTACTATTGGTGTATATGCCCTAGGACCTAGTTTTGGTCCACTAATGTACTACTTGACTTTGATATTTATATCATTCTGGCATTGTCGTTATCTATGTTTGTTTACATCTGCGCATATGTACTAACATGATAATGTCCCTGGAGACAGATTGGATCTATGCTCGAACTATAGTCCCCAGTCGATGTACCTTAGTGGATATGGGACAGCTATGGTACTTGTGAGACTGGTATGTGGGCTGGTTAGGCATGTGGTGCTAACGCATACACATGGGTATATCATTGGAGGATATATTGGATAGACCCGCTATGAGGCTATGACTTGAGGTCATGAGTTATCCTCACAAGTGACAGGAGATGCATTCATCCCTTGACTTGAGGTCATTGATCATTCTATATGGTTAGGGACTTACTTTGATACAACCTAACACCTCGTCATAGTTGGGAGGTCATAACGGTTGTCATTGAGCATGTCACGACTCATATGAGAAGGTCAATGGACAGACAAAGGATTTGCCCCTTCCGTATGGAAGCATGATATCCATAGAGCTCCTCTATGGTTCTATGACTGAAAGTGTATGGCAATACCCAGGTGAAAAACCTGTTTTAGTCATAGCCATGTAATTAGATGAAAACAAGTGGTGACACACTTGTCCAATCGGATATCAGTTCGGCAAAGAGACTATAATGCATCTATACCTAGTTGCGATGATGGGGATGTCGTTGTCGATATCCATTCCAATGACCTGGGTAGCAGCGATGCACTTCTAGGTGCCACTCACTAATTGTGGTGACCTTTGGTCAGCACTGCCGGCGTCAGAGGAACCTACAGGGTCGCACATCCTGATACTTGAGTTATCGTATTAATCGGGAAGCCTTATGATCGAGTTATTGGATAACTCGGATCTAATTGAGAGATTTCATCAGCGCCAATGGGTCTGATGAGATGGAAGAATGTTATTGGAACCAAACTTAAATTTTGGCAGGTTGACCCGTATTTGACCATGGTTGGTCACATTTGGATTAGGGTTGCATTGGATTGGATCCAAATGCTTAATCAACCCATGTGATGAAGTTTGGGCTAGCTCATTATCCAATGAGGCCCAATAACAAGTTGTCATGAAGTGGAAATAGGCTAAAAGGATATAATGGGTAGAGACCCAACCCCATTGGTGCCTAAGGGGCATAATGGGGTTTGGGTGGCAAAAATTGATTCATTAAGAAGTAATATTCGCCTAGCCCTCTCCCATTAATGGTGTGTATGCCTTTAAGGCATGTCTTGGGCTGATATGGTGCTTAGGCAATTATGGATAGGTTGAATGAGATTTATGGTAAAGTCTTGGAGACTTTCCTTGCATCAAACCTCCTCATCCTAGCCCTACACTTGTCATGATCCTAGCCCTTGCCCTAACCGCCTCTTGCCCTATATATGTGACCTTAGCTGGCCCCTCTTGTAAGTATTTCATCCTTGAAGGCGTGAACATATCAAGAGGGGCGAGAGCAAGGAACAAAGGTGGCGCAACCTCTTCCTCGTCCATCAAGTGGCCGCAAGTCTTCTTCCTTTCTTCTTCTTGGCGCAAGTGAAGAAAGCTCTTGATGGTTTCCTCTCCTCTTCATCTTCTTTGGTGCATCCCTCCTTGGTGGTGGCGCAAGGTGATTGGAGCATCTCTCTAAGGCTTGGATCTTCTTCCCGAGGCTAGCACCGGGCGTGGAAGAAGAGGACTCAAGAGATCCGTGTGTGTGAGACTGTAGAGGGCGCACACTTGGGCGCCTGCATCGGCATCACTCCAAATCGCTCTTAAGGTATTTCCTAACTCATCGTGTCGACTCTCTTGCTTGCGATCTTCACTGGGTTTTTGGGACCGGCCTATTTCGGGGACATTCTTCTGCTGTGCAATGTATGTATGTATGCTTATAACTCTGAAAAATTGTAAAATGTCCCCGGGGTTTTCCAACAGTGGTATCAGAGGGACTTGCACGACTCGAACGATGTTTTACGCTTTTCTTTCATGCTCACATGCCATATCTCTATTTTCGTCAATAGCATGATGCATGGCAAACATTTTTTTCTAAGTAGGAAAAATTAGTGTTTCTTGTTTCTATCATCTTCTCAATCTCTTTTGGATTTTTGGACTATTTTTTTTGTTTGATTTAAAGATCAAAGGCGCAGGTAATTTTGTCAAGTAGGACATGCATTGTGTCTTCGGACTGGCCAAGTCTCTTGATCTGACAAAATTGCCTGCTGAAAGGATCTCTGAAATCATCATGAAAAATAAATCGCAATTAACCAAAAGATTTGTGAGAAGAAGATGAGGAAAAGAGACTAATTTTATGAAAAAGTAAAATTTCACATTTTATGTTTTTCATGAGCATGTAGAATTGCATGAGTAAATACCTTGATTGTGCATGATGTTGTGATCATTAGTCAAGCCCCCTTTGCATGCCTGTGATGTATCCTTGTGAGGCCTGCGTGCCGCTTTTCTTTTGCCTTTAACTAAAAGGAAGATTAGGGTGGCGCATGTACTTGGAGCTTGCGCACCTTGGATGGTGGCACAACAAGCATCAAAGGAAGAGGCGCAAGCTTACTTAGTGGCGCAAGTTAGGCATGGCCAAACCCTTGGGTTTGAGAGCTAGCTAACTTGGCTTCTTGCATGGTGGCGCATCTTCCTTGGAGGAAGACCATGACATTGGCCAAACCTTTGGAGTCTACCCTTAAGGTTTGAGAGCTAAACCATGAGAGAAGGATCTTGGAGCTAACCTTAAAGACCAAGATAGAGGGCGGCTAGGCTAGGTCTATTTTAGGGGCTTGAGTCCTATGTCAAGAGTTGAATCTCCTTTTGGCATGGGTTGGTTCAATGTCTTGAAAGGGCTTTGATCACATCATCCTTTACTGCTTTCCTTATATGCTAAAAGCATGCCTGTGATGTTTCATCGTTATGTTATCACTATAGGATTGCATGCCTATATTGTTAGATATAAGATAAAACTGATGAGACCTCAAAAACCCTCATAATAAAATATCAAGTCTAGTAGCCTTCTAACGCGTAGCCCTCACTAAGCTATCGATCAGTGGAGTTGTGAACTGGTTCCCACCCTCGTGGGACATACCCACTTATCTTTAGAAAGTGTGTGATGACAATGGTTTCCCCAGTCCAGTTTTAACTTGGGTGTGCCTTCGCAAGGAAACTCGTTGGCCCTGGGCATAACGGTTAGGAATGGACTTGACTAGAAGTTCACATGTGCTGGGCACATGGTAAAAGTCTAGAGGCATCGTTGAGAGGTTAGGGTTTCATGTTGTATCCAGCCCTCGCTGGACATGAAATGCCCAGACTGTCTCAACAAGGGGAGTTGCTTGGAGCAATCGGCCGGCGCGCCCACCTTAGGAAACATGGGTTACTTTGTGCATCTCATCCCACCCTCGTGGGACGCAAAGCCTCATGTGAAATAAGGATCCCATCTCACTAGGAAGTCTTAAAACTTCCCGATTGACTTTGTGGGTTGTCAATTCGAATTTAAAATAGTGGGAGCAGTAATCATTTAAAACAAGTCCAGTTTAAATGATTCGAAGTAGTCATCTGTTTTTCTTGGGTGTTGTAGAACAATGGCTACGAACACTGGCGGATTATCACTGCGATCTATCCTTGAAAAGGACAAGTTGGTTGAATCCAACTTGATGGATTGGTATATGAACTTGTGAATTGTGCTCAAGCTTGAGAGAAAGCTCTATGTCCTTGAGCAGCCCATTCCTAAACCACTTCCAAGCTCGGCCTCAACGGCTGAGAGGGATGCTTATGCTAAGCATCAGGCTGACACTTTGGAGGTTGCACAATTGATGCTAACCAACATGTCGCCCGAACTTCAAGGGCAATATGAATTGAAGAGTGCCTATGAGATTATTACTAATCTAAGACAGCTCTTTGATGAATTGGTTAGGCTCAATCCTCCTAAAGTTGGTATTCAGTGCGTTGAGCCGAAAGGCTTAACCAAGGAACTGAAATTAAAGATGGAATGGATCAGGAACAATAAATGCTATTCATGTGGAGGACCACCTCACATGTTGAGGGACATAGTGCAACTTCAGAATGAGAAGAAGAGAGGCAAGGCTTCATCTTCATACTCAGGTATTTATGTTACAGAAGTCAATCTTTCTACTTCTATGTCATGGGTATTGGATACCGCATGTGGGGCTCATATTTGTACAAATATGTAGGGGCTCAAGAAAAGTAGATCGGTACGGCCTGGAGAGATTGACCTACGGGTTGGAAACGGGGCATAGGTTGCTGCTGTTGCTGTAGGCGTTTTGACTCTTTCCTTGCCTTCTGGACTTCAATTAGAACTAGATAATTGCTTTTGTGTACCTTCGCTTACTAAGAACATTGTATCCATTCCTTGCTTAGCAAAGAAGGGATTTAAGTTTGAAATAAATAAGAACTCTTGTTCTTTTTCATTTGCAAATATGTTCTATGGGAAGGGTACTTTGTGCAATGGTCTATATATCTTGGATATGGAAAGTTCTATTTGTAACATAAGTAATAAAAGGACCAAACTGAGTGGTTCAGTTGGTGCTTTCCTATGGCACTGTCGATTAGCTCATATAAATAAGAATCACATCCAACAACTCCATGTGAATGGGTTGTTAGATTCAAGTTCCTTGGAGGAATTTGATACTTGTGAGCCTTGTTTATTAGGGAAAATGACAAAAGTGCCATTCACTAAAATTGGTGAGAGGGCAGGAGGTTTATTGGATCTCATACATACTGATGTGCGTGGGCCTTTCAATAAACAAGCCAGAGGAGGGTACAACTACTTCATTACCTTTACTGATGACTTCAGTAGATATGGTTATGTCTACTTAATGAGACATAAATTTGAGTCCTTTGAGAAATTCAAGGAGTTCAAGAATGAAGTAGAGAACCAGCTTGGAAGATCCATTAAAGCTCTTCGATCGGATCGAGGTGGAGAGTACCTGAGTGGTGAGTTCTTTGACTATATGAGAAAGTCTGGGATCATATCCCAACTCACTCCTCCTGGAACACCTCAATGGAATGGTGTGTCTGAAAGGAGAAATCGAACTTTATTGGACATGGTTCGGTCTATGATGAGTCATGCAACTCTACCTCCCTCATTCTAGGGGCATGCACTAGAAACAACTTCTATAATACTGAATAACGTTCCATCTAAGAGTGTCTCCAAAATACCATACGAGATGTGGAGTGGGAGACGCCCTAATCTCACTTTTATCAAGATCTGGGGATGTGAGGCTTATGTCAAACGTCAGGATTCGTGTTTGTGGGGTATCCTAAGGAAACTAAAGGATACTACTTCTATGTCCCAACCGAGAATAAAGTTTTTGTTGCTCGGGGTGCTGTCTTTCTAGAGAAAGAATTTCTCATGAAAGAAGTTAGTGGGAGCAAGTTTGACTTGGATGATGTCCAAGTGCAACCATAAAACAAAGAGATGGAATCTGAGCCACCAGCACCGGTTGCTGTACAACCTGAGGCTCAGACACAGGTCCCACGTAGGTCTGGGAGGATTCGTCATGCACCTGAGAGGTACGGGTCGCTGCTGACCCAACACGATGGGATCTTCATTATTGAGGATGAACCCATAACCTATGATGAGGCGGTCAGTGGACCAGACTCCGAGAAATGGCTTGAGGCCATGCGATCCGAGATGAATTCCATGTCGGCAAACTAAGTCTGGGATTTGGTTGAGCTGACTGATGGGGTAAAACCCATAGGGTGTAAATGGGTGTTCAAGAGGAAGACAGACATGGATGGCAACATAGTTACCTATAAAGATAGACTAGTGGCTAAGGGATTCAAACAAGTCCACAGGGTGGACTATGATGACACCTTCTCGCCAGTTGTCATGATCAAATCCATTCGGATTCTGCTTGCTATAGTTGCATATCATGACAATGAGATATGACAGATGGATGTGAAAACAACATTCCTTAACGGGAAGCTGACTGAGGATGTGTATATGGCACAACCTGATGGTTTCATCCATCCTGCAGAAGCCAATAAGGTCTGCAGGCTAAAGAAATCCATTTATGGATTAAAACAAGCATCTCGAAGTTGAAATCTTCGATTTGATGAAGCTGTGAGAGATTATGGCTTTATCAAAAGCGAAGATGACGCCTGTGTATACAAAAAATTCAGTGGGAGCTTAGTGACTTTTCTGGTCTTGTATGTCGATGACATACTGCTCATCGGAAATGACATCCCTAGTCTTCAAGCTGTGAAGTCATGGTTGGGGAAGTGTTTCGAGATGAAAGACTTAGGGGAGGTAGCCTATATCCTAGGCGTGAGGATCTACCGGGATAGATCCAAGAGGCTTCTAGCCCTTAGTCAAAGTACCTACATAGACAAGGTCCTGGAGAGGTTCAACTTGGAGCAATCTAAGAAAGGATTTCTTCCAGTGAGACATGGCCTTACTCTCTCAAAGAGCCAGTGTCCTACAACACAGGCTGAGAGGGATAACATGGGTCGAATTCCTTATGCTTCGGCAGTAGGATCGATCATGTATGCAATGTTGTGTACTAGACCAGATGTGGCATATGCTGTAAGCATAACCAGCCGATACCAATCCAATCTAGGTCTGCAGCACTGGGTGGCTGTAAAGAACATCCTAAAGTATCTGAGAAGAACCAAGGATCTGTTCTTGGTCTATGGGGGACAGGAAGAGCTCAGTATGCAGGGCTACACTGATGCATCGTTCCAGTCTGACCCTGACGACTTTAGATCATAGGCCGGCTATGTGTTCAAGATGAATGGAGGCGATGTATGCTGGAAGAGCTACAAGCAATCCACCATAGTAGATTCTACAACCGAGGCTGAGTATGTCGCCGCTTCTGAGGCAGCCAAAGAAGCCGTTTGGATAAGGAAGTTCTTATGTGATCTTTAGGTGGTCCCTAGTGCAATGGATCCCATTGAACTCTACTGTGACAACAATAGAGCAATTGCACAAGCCAAGGAACCACGGTCTCATCAAAGATTCAAACACATACTCAGGAGATTTCACCTAATTAGAGAGATCATAGACAGAGGTGATGTCAAGATTAGCAGAGTTGATAGTAAGAACAATCTAGCAGATCCACTGACCAAAGCTTTGGCGCAGAAGAAGCATGATGGTCACGCTAGAGATATGGGGTTGAGAATCCTCCACCTCTAGGTCTTAGTGCAAGTGGGAGATTGTTGGTGTATATGCCCTAGGACCTAGTTTTGGTCCACTAATGTACTACTTGACTTTGATATTTATATCATTCTGGCATTGTCGTTATCTATGTTTGTTTACATCTGCGCATATGTACTAACATGATAATGTCCCTGGAGACAGATTGGATCTATGCTCGAACTATAGTCCCCAGTCGATGTACCTTAGTGGATATGAGATAGCTATGGTACTTGTGAGACTGGTATGTGGGTTGGTTAGACATGTGGTGCTAACACAGACACATGGGTATATCATTGGAGGATATATTGGATAGACCCGCTGTGAGGCTATGACTTGGTGTCATGAGTTATCCTCACAAGTGACAGGAGATGCATTGATCCCTTGACTTGAGGTCATTGATCATTCTATATAGTTAGGGACTTGCTTTGATACAACCTAACACCTCGTCATAGTTGGGAGGTCATAACGGTTGTCATTGAGCATGTCACGACCCATATGAGAAGGTCAATGGACAGACAAAGATTTGTCCCTTCCTTAGGGAAGCATGATATCCATAGAGCTTCTCTATGGTTCTATGACTGAAAGTGTATGGCCATACCTAGGTGAAAAACCTGTTTTAGTCATAGCCATGTAATTGGATGAAAACAAGTGGTGACACACTTGTCCAATCGGATATTAGTCCAGCAAAGAGACTATAATGCATCTATACCTAGTTGCGATGATGGGGATGTCGTTGTCGATATCCATTCCAATGACCTGGGTAGCAGCGATGCACTGCTAGGTGCCACTCACTGCTTGTGGTGACCTTTGGTCAGCACTGCCGGCGTCAGAGGAACCTATAGGGTCGCACATCTTGATACTTGGGTTCTCGTACTGATCGGGAAGCCTTATGATCGAGTTATTGGATAACTCGGATCTAATTGAGAGATTTCATTAGCGCCAATGGGTTTGATGAGATGGAAGAATGTTATTGGAGCCAAACTTCAATTTTGGCAGGTTGACCTGTATTTGACCATGGTTGGTCACATTTGGATTACGGTTGCATTGTATTGGATCCAAATGCTTAATCAACCCATGTGATGAAGTTTGGGCTAGCTCATTATCCAATGAGGCCTAATAACAAGTTGTCATGAAGAGGAAATAGGCTAAAAGGATATAATGGGGAGAGACCCAACCCCATTGGCGCCTAAGGGGCATAATGGGGTTTGGGTGGCAAAAATTGCTTCATTAAGAAGTAATATGCGCCTAGCCCTCTCCTATTAATGGTGTGTATGCCTTTAAGGCATGTCTTGGGCTGATATGGTGCTTAGGCAATTATGGATAGGTTGAATGAGATTTATGGTAAAGTCTTGGAGACTTTCCTTGCATCAAACCTCCTCATCCTAGCCCTACACTTATCATGATCCTAGCCCTTGCCCTAACCGCCTCTTGCCCTATATATGTGACCTTAGCTGCCCCCTCTTGTAAGTAATTCATCCTTGAAGGTGTGAACATATCAAGAGGGGCGAGAGCAAGGAACAAAGGTAGCGCAACCTCTTCCTCTTCCATCAAGTGGCCACAAGTCTTCTTCCTTTCTTCTTCTTGGCGCAAGTGAAGAAAGCTCTTGACGGTTTCCTCTCCTCTTCATCTTCTTTGGTGCATCCCTCCTTGGTGGTGGCGCAAGGTGATTGGAGCATCTCTCTAAGGCTTGGATCTTCTTCCCGAGGCTAGCACCGGGTGTGGAAGAAGAGGACTCAAGAGATCCGTGTGTGTGAGACTGCAGAGGGCGCACACTTGGGCGCCTGCATCGACATCACTCCAAATCGCTCTTAAGGTATTTCCTAACTCTTCGCGTCGACTCTCTTTCTTGCGATCTTCACTGGGTTTTTGGGACCGGCCTGTTTCGGGGACATTCTTCCGCTGTGCAATGTATGTATGTATGCTTATAACTTTGAAAAATTGTAAAATGTCCCAGGGGTTTCCCAACAATTACGACACTACCGTAAGCACCTTTACGGTGCCGTATTTTAGAGCATTTTAGAATAGAGGATCGATGGAGATTACAGTACTACTGTAAGGAACTTTACGGTACCATATTTCGGGTTGATTTTCAACCCGAGAGATTTTGACATTACGGCACTGTCGTAAAGATCATTACGGCCGTAATTACGATGCTACTCGCGACTTTCCCGATCAACTCCGAAGCCCGATTTTTGCGTGGTTGATTGCGGGTGATCCAGGCACTTATATTCAAAGCTGTAAGAAGGCAAAGGGGAGCCATCACCGAGACGAAGACAAGCACACCAAAAGCCCTAATTTTCGTTCACCACAGAGAGAGAAATTGCCTCACACGCCGCCGCCCTAGGTTTTGCCGCCGGGAAGCATACAGTGCATCTCCGGCCATGAAATTTGAGTGGAAGCTATGCATAGAGGGGGAGAAGGAGCACGTATGGTTTCAATGTGAACGGAGATCAGACGGAGGAGAAATCTCCAGAAAACCGAGCGCTGCCGCTATTCGCCCAGATTACGGCCGTAAACTTCTTTACGGCCGTACCATAATTTTCACTCTTCCTATGTTTGGATTTTCTTCATTATGAATCATTGTAATCTTCCCTGTATGATTGCTTAAACCTCTTTTGGGACATGGGGGAGTAATTCACTTGAGTTTTAATGACTAGATGACTATCTTTTCTATTATTTCATCTCGTTTAATCTTAGCATGATGATTTTACTCATGTGATGTTTTGTTCTTAGACTCTCCTTAGATATATATTATTATCTATGTTTTAGAATTTTTGCTATTGACTGAACAGTAATCGCTTGAGAATTCGGAACCCTAGAATTGCATGATAGGAACCCCTTTTAGGTTAGTTCTTGTTTGTTTGATTCTAGTAAGCTAACTGCCATGATAACAATATAAATCTAGGATTGAGTCTAAGCTTTCAAACGTGGAGATCTTGTGCGAAAGCAAAGATCGGAACGTTAGAGAACCTTGAGTAAAACTTGTGTTGAGAGTCGGATGCACGAAAGTGATCCTTGAAATTCCACTAGAGATTATCAACTTAGAACTCGAATGCACGAAAGTGATTCTTGAGTTCTCAGTTTGATGATTTATTATCATTAGCGTTGGGATGATTCTTGCATGAGAGTGAAGATATATCCCTGCATGGTTGTCTGCATGAAAGTGAGATAATCCTTTTATTCAAGTAAATTGCATCTTTGTCATGTTGAAATTAAACTGATGAAATCCCTATTCATGTCTAGTCATAAAAAATTAAAGTGAACGAAACCCTAGTCCTAGCTTCTCTCTCTGATAATTTCGTTTCAGCGCTTTGGTCTTCGTCTGCTAGTTTGCACTCTTTCGATTTCCTAGATAGTGAAAAATCAATTATTCGGTACTCAACAACATAGGTCCCTGTGGATTCGATACTTTCTTTATTACTTCAAGTATCCGTACACTTGCGGACACAACAACTGTTTGATTAGTTAAATCAAATGACTTCAACATGATGAAACCCAAGGTCCTGATCTCTTCTCTTATTGTTTTACACATCTATATTTGCTTTTACTCCTTTAATTAGTGCTAGTTCTATTCTAGTTTATTTTTGCTAAATTAATCATTATAATCTGCCAATCTAGTGAAGTTAAGATGAATCAGTATTTAATGACTCAGACCCTAAGGGAATGATATTTTTACAACTTCGATAAACTATGTACCTGTAGCTAGAATTAGTCGTGGTGATGGACATGGGTCAGCCATGGGCTCCTCTATGAGTTTTGGGGACTCTAACAGATTCTAATCTTTGTCGCACCATAGTCATGCTCTATCCACCAGGTCAAGCAAGTCTTGCAAGTGAAAACACAACTATGCGTTGCATCATGGGTATGTGACGTGGACAGAGTAATGGGAGGGATGGTTCTTAGTGCCGACTCTAGGTTTTAAGTGATAAAACATCAATAACACCATGAGAGGGTCTTTAGATAAGGAAAGTTAATATATATGAGAAGGGAAAACCGGTGAGAAAACAATGAATAAATCTATCGAGATGCTTATTTGGACAATACAGAATAAACGACGAAGAATTAGTAGTACTAAATCTACAAAAAAATTAACTTTACTAATCTACAAAAAAGTTCTCCTTTAGAGAACAAGCTACTAGTGATGCCTCGGACCGGTTAGAGTCTGGACCTTCATCGTTCGTTGGAGGTGACATGTGATACGATAAGATGTCGACAACGTTGAAGATGGGAATGATCAACATGTTATTTAGGAGGGGCAGGACATAGGCGTTAGAACTGATTTGTCGCAATACCATGAATGACCCCATGTAACATGATTGAAGCTTCAAATTGACTCGAGTCACTAACCTCTCCAGGTGGATTCACACCTTCACCAAGTCACCTATCCCAGAATGATATGGCCTATGATGCTTATTGGCCGTCAGTTTATACTTAGTGTTACTCAAATATACTCAATGTTAAATTTCTCCGCTAAATAATATGTGAATGTAAATGTTGACTCAGATATATGGGGCTCATGTCTATGCAATTTAAGGACTTTGCGAGGTTGTTGCCGCATTACCACTTGGAAAGAACTTGGACCGATTAACCGCACTATTGTATGCGAACTTGGCAATAGGGAGAGTTGTGTCCCGGCTATGTTGGTAATCACCCACTAAACATCAAAGGAGATTCCCTAGACTCTAGTTCACCACCTCAGATTGACCATCATTTTGTGGATGGAAATACGTGGAAAACTTAAGGGTGATACCTAGAAGTGGTTATAAAAATTGCCTAAAATGGTCAACGAAACATGAGTCACAATAAAAAATTATTGATAAGGGCAAACCATGCAGATGGACAATCTCCCAGACAAGTATGCAATGTGGGAAGCATCCAAGGTCTTAGCACACAGAAGGAAGTGTGCATCCAAGGTTTTGACTACCACCAAGATGTAGTCAAAACAGGATGAAGTCTTGGGTAATCCTAGCACGAAATCAATGCTAAAGTTCCACCACAGGCCTTGGGCATAGGGAGTGGGGTGTACAAGTATGTGTTGGAAGGGCAAGGCTTCATGAATTGACATGTGCCATAGAGACAAACGATACATTCCACATCTTTACGCAGCATTGACCAAAAGAAACATTCTTCCACCAGCTCAAAAGTCACCCATGGTGTCTCATAACACCACTAGAATGCAACTCATAGAGTAGGTGCTCCCTAAGGGACGACCTAGGGATACACAAATGGTTGATATAGAAAAGGTAGACCTCATGGAGATGGTATGACAAGTCAAATGACTGGCACTCGACAAGCTTGGCATACATAGTGACAAAATTTGAATATCTAGCATACTCATCCTTGACATGATCGAAGGTCATGACTTCAGTAGATAAGATGCATAATAGGTTGTGTGTGCAACTCAACAAATCTGCGACTATGTTTTCTTTCCTGATCTTATGGGTAATTACAAATGTGTACTACTACAAGTATTCTACCTACTTAGTATGCTAGGAACTCAGTTTCTTTTGGAGCTGATGCATTGCATTTTGGTAGTGATTTTCATAGTTATTTCATGTCAAATCTAAGTTTATTTCAGCATTTTTATACTCATTATGGGCTTATTTCCTTCATATCTTCGGAATCTTCATTTTTTGGCACTTTTATGGAATTTCAGGTAAAAACACCCTTTTTTCAACATATTTTGAAGATTTTGAGGCCATGGGACGATTTCTCATGCAAAAATGAAGCCGCCTGTCAAATTTGAGCCTATTTGGAGTTAGCCTGACAATCACGGCCGGGTGAACCCCACGGGGTTCACCATCCCAGTCGTTAGCCAGCGTATGCCACAGAGAGCGTCACAGCCGGGTGAACCCCAGCGGGGTACACCAGAATTCCATTTGGCCAAAAATGATCCAGAACACATCACGGCCAGGTGAACCCGGCGGGGTTCACCGCGCTTCTTTCAGCCGAACTCTTAGAATGAATCACAGCCAGGTGAACCCGGCGGGGTTCACCGTGATTCTAACTCAGATTCGCGAGCGGACCCGACCCACACTCGGTTTTCCTCCGATTTCTCACACGTTCGGAGTCAACATTTGGCAACTAAGGTGTCTTTGGAAAGCTCTTTCAGAGGCAAACGTAGAGGATACAGAAGCCCCAATTATTATGACCAAAATATCGAGCATTCATGTGAAGAAGCGGTGCGGGTGGAAGAACTCGGCGACAGAGGAGATTTTTGGAAATTTTCAGAGATTAAGACACACAATCATCACGATTTCTTCAGGATTCCTTCGGTTCATTGTCTCATTCCCCTTAGCTTCATTTTCTTATACTTTTCATTTCATTAAAAGAGAGATTTTGAGCGTTTCAATGACGATTGTAGCGTAAACCCTATTTCGGGGCTTGGTGGAAACCCTTTGAAGATTTTAATTGCAAACTTTGTATCTATTTATGTTATTTCGTATGAATTGTGAGCATATTTTACTTTGACGTATTCATTTTGTGGTTTTACCTTGGCCGAGTAATATCGCGTGTTAGCCGTTACGATTCATATCGAGAGAAGGATCGTAAGGGTCGAACCTCCGAGTAAAACTTGCGAGAGCTCGACACGAGAGTGCTTGGTCTTCGCTCGAGGATTTCATAGTTTGCCATAGATCTCATTGGGTTCGTCTTATAACGATCCATCGCGAGAGTAGGAGGTCGGTCTAAAATGAACACCGGGATGTATCACTTGAGAGAGGGCACCTTGTACCCTAGGGTTAGACTCCTTGTGTAAAACTAATAAACCAAATAACTAATATCTTTCTTGTGCGATTAAGATTATCATCGTGGTGGAAGCCGTAGCCCTGAATTCTCTCTTATATCTTTTCTCTACCGAATTAGTTGCACTTGTTTGTTTTTGATTTCTGTCTTCAAAAACCCACGTTTGATATTCACCTAGCTATTAGGACTCGGAGTTTCTAGTACTCAACCTTGCTCCCTGTGGGATTCGACATCTTTTATATTACTTCGACATATCCGTGCACTTGTGGAGCGTGTCAAGTTCTTGGTGTCGTTGCCGAGGAGCAACGTTTGATATTAGTATATTTCAGAGAATTCGTAGACTAGGCCTTAGGTTAGAATTTTTTTTTACTGCACTGGTATTTTCTTTTTCTTTTTATTTACTTGTTGTCTTAGAACTTTATAATTTTGACTGACCATTTTATGCGAAGAAGTTCTATGGCAGGTACATTCTTTGAAATTGATCCAGAGATCGAGCGCACCTTCCGGACAAGAAGGAAGCAAAATCAAATTCTAAAGAAAGAAATCATGAACCATACAGGAGAAGACAATCAGGTGGAATACATTCAACTTGATGTGAACAATGACCGAGCACAACAACCAATTGGGAACAACTATAACAACAGGACATTGAAAGATTACTCGACACCTTACACTTACGGTTTTCAATCTTGAATTGCTAGGCCCACTGTTGTGGCCAACAACTTCGAAATAAAACCTGCTCTTCTTTCTATGGTGCAACAAAACCAATTTGGTGGTTCTCCTCTTGAGGACCCCAACATGCACCTTTCTATTTTTTTGGAATATTGTGACATGTTGAAAATTAACGGTGTGTCTACTGATGCTATCAGGTTGCGACTATTTCCCTTCTCTCTGAGGGACAGGGCGAGAGCTTGGCTGCACACACTACCTACTGCTTCGATAAGAACATGGACAGAGCTTTCTCAAGCCTTTCTCTCCAAGTACTTCCCTCCATCAAAGACATTCCAATTGCGAAATCAGCTAACGAGCTTCATGCAAAAAGATGGAGAATCCCTATACGAAGCTTGGGAGAGGTTTAAGGAGCTCTAAAGGATGTGTCCACATCATGGTGTAGAGACTTGGGTTTTGATCCAAACGTTCTACAGCGGTTTGGATTACAACACGAGGCTTACAGTGGATGCTGCAGTAGGAGGTGCTTTGATGAATAGGAGAGTGGAAGATGCAATGAACCTTCTCGAAGATATGGCGATTAACCATCACCAATGGACATCTGAGAGAGGTACTTCTGCCAAGAAGTCAGGTAAGTAGGACCTTGACTCTCTTACTGCACTCACGGCTAAGGTTGATAATTTGACTAGGAGGCTTGATTCTTGGTCTATTAATTCTATGGATGTTAACGCTATTTCTTGTGAGGTCTGTGGAGTTGTAGGTCATGCAGGGGCAGATTGTCAGGCGGGAGATGGACAGATGGCTGCGGCTCATCCTGAGCAGTTGAATGCAGTTGGAAATTTCAACCAGAACAACAACCCTTATTCCAACTACTACAATCCAGGATGGCGCAACCAGCCAAAATTTTCTTACCGGATAACTCAGCCGATTCAGCCTAGACAAGTTCCACCACAGCAGACTCAGCCCCCACAAGGAAACTTTAGGCAACCCCAACAGAACAATTTCAGACCACCTAGTTTCCAGGCCAGAAATTACAATGCACCGCCGCCACAACCACGACAGCCAAGGCCCAACAATGATTCAAATCTGAGCAAGCAACTTGACGGACTTACAGACATGATGAAGATGATGATGACCAGGATGGATTCCCTAGAGACACACAATAAAATGCTGGAGAGTCAGCTAGCCCAGCAAGCTAGCTCATCATCAAGAGTACGAGGGAAGCTACCATCCCAACCAAAAGTAAACCCGAGGGAGAAGTGCAATGCAATCTCCACTCGGAGCGGCAAGCAATTGGAAGATCCAAAGATGCTGATAGAAGACAGGATAGAAGAGGCAATACCAGAACCTGTGGAACCGCATAGTGATGTGACACCT
Source organism: Costus pulverulentus (assembly GCA_027562315.1). Taxonomy (NCBI): domain Eukaryota; kingdom Viridiplantae; phylum Streptophyta; class Magnoliopsida; order Zingiberales; family Costaceae; genus Costus; species Costus pulverulentus. The sequence continues at coordinate 59,893,280 of CM050438.1, forward strand.
GACCTGAGCCAGTTGAGGAGGAGCGGCCCAATGTGGGACTACCAGCATATAAGCCACCGATTCCCTTTCCACAGAGGCTTATCAAGGCTAAATTGGACAAGTAGTTTGGTATGTTTTTAGAGGTTTTATAGAAACTTTATATTAACATCCCTTTCGTTGATACTCTTTCGCAGATGCCGACTTATGTGAAATTCTTGAAGGATATCTTATCAAACAAGTGGAAGCTAGAAGACCAAGGGACCGTTGCACTTACTGAGGAGTGCAGCGCCATCATCCAAAACAAGCTCCCTTCGAAGCTGAAGGACCCAGGCAGTTTTTCCATACCTTGCCAGATTGGGGAGATGTCTTTGCAGAGAGCTTTATGCGATCTAAGAGCAAGCGTTAGCCTCATGCCACTATCACTATGCAAAAGGCTAGAATTAGGGGATTTGCAACCAACTAATATTTCCATACAGCTTGCAGACAGATCCGTACGCCACCTAGTTGGTATTTTAGAGGACGTACCTGTTAAAGTAGGAGATTACTTTATTCCTGCTAATTTTATTGTCTTGGAAATTGATGAAGATGACAGGCTCCCTATCATTCTGGGGAGACCTTTTCTTGCCCCTGCAGGCGCTGTCATGGATGTCAAGGATGGGAAACTGTCTTTGAACATCTATGGCAACGTTATTCAATTTGATTTAACTGACACTCTGAAAAAACCTTCTCTTGCAGGTACATGTTGCAGCATTGACATTGTGGAGAAAGCTATTCAGGAGGTTGAGCCACCTAGGAGAGAAGTGGATCCTCTGGAACTCGCCTTAACGAACTCTGCTGATAAAGATTGCGATGGGGAGGCAGACGAGTACGTTGCATTGTTAGAAAGTGATGTAAGTCCTGTTGGTAAGACAGAAGAAAATCAGGAGAATCAAGGGCAGCAGAAAATTGAACTCAAGAGTTTGCCCAACACTTTGAGATATGAATTCTTGGGGGAAAACTCCACATACCCTGTGATTGTCAGTGCGGCATTGGACATCGAGCAAATCGAGTTGTTGCTCAATGAACTTCGTCTTCATAGGAAAGTAATAGGTTACTCATTAGATGACATAAAAGGGATTAACCCTTCTATATGCATGCACAGGATCCTATTGGAAGACAACTGCAAACCTTCAGTGGAGTTCTAGTGCCGACTAAACCCGCACCTAAAGGATGTAGTGAAGAAAGAAGTGCTCAAGCTATTAGACGCCAGAGTTATTTATCCAATCTCAGACAATTCTTGGGTGAGTCCCGTACATGTTGTACCTAAGAAGGGCGGCATCACAGTGATAAAGACTGAGCCAGACGAGCTGATACCTACATGCACGGTCACGGGACATAGAATGTGCATAGACTACAGGAAGTTGAATTTGGCCACGCGAAAGGATCATTTCCCTCTTCCATTTATAGATCAGATGTTAGATAGATTGACGCATAATTCTTATTTTTGCTTTTTGGATGGCTTTTCAGGTTTCTTCCAGATTCTTATACACCCGTATGACCAGGAGAAAACAACCTTTACATGTCCCTATGGCACATATGCGTATCGAAGAATGCCCTTTGGCCTCTGCAACGTCCCCGCGACCTTTCAGCGAGCAATGATGGCCATATTTTCTGATTTTAACGAAGAATTCATGGATATATTTATGGACGATTTTTCTGTATATGGTTCTTCATTCCATCATTGCTTGTCTCATTTGTCTAAGGTTTTGCAGAGGTGCGAAGAGGTGAACCTAGTCTTGAACTGGGAGAAGTGTCACGTCATGGTCAAGGAAGGCATTGTCCTTGGGCACCTAGTATTTGAACGAGGGATAGAGGTGGACAGAGCAAAGATTGAGGTCATTGAACATCTCATGCCGCCTACATCAGTGAAGGGAATCAGGAACTTTCTTGGACACGCCGGCTTCTACAGAAGATTTATTAAAGATTTTTCTAAGATAGCTCGCCCCTTAACTAATCTGCTTGCTAAAGATGCTATATTTTGCTTTGACAGGGACTGTGAGGAAGCCTTCTCGAAACTCAAGGATGCATTAATTTCTGCTCCAATAATTCAACCTTGGTCACTACCTTTTTAGCTGATGTGTGATGCTAGCGACCAAGCTGTTGAGGCGGTCTTGGGACATAGGAAGGATAAGAAGCTTCACGCCATCTATTATGCCAGTCGCACACTTAACGACGCTTAGATAAATTATGTGACTACGGAGATTGTTAATTCACTCCATGCGTTTGTCTTCGCTTCACGCCATCTAGCGATTGTCTTCGCTTTTGATAAGTTACGCTCCTACCTTGTTAATTCAAAAGTAATCGTGTTTACTGATCATGCAGCCATAAAATACCTGATCAACAAGAAGGATGCAAAGCCAAGGCTGATTCGATGGATCCTCCTCTTGTAAGAATTTGATATCGAGATCAGAGACAAGAAGGGGAGTGAAAATCTGGTGGCTGATCATCTTTCCGGACTTGACCGTAGCGCAGACAAAGAAATTGATGCAGAATTAGAGATTAACGATACATTCCCTAAATAGCACCTTTATGCCTTACTAGATCAACTGTCACATCCCGTTATCTTAACCCCAAACAAGCAACACAAGTCATGAAAGATACAGGATGTTATCATACAAGATCGATGCACATGCTAGGTAAAACCAAGTTC
>CM050438.1:59905603-59924740 GCA_027562315.1 Costus pulverulentus
GCATTCAAAATTTAGACATAAACATTGACTAAGTCTATGTTCAATCAAGGTTTACAATGATTATACAAAATATTGACTAAGTCAAAATTAAGTCAAATATGTCAAAATTTGGAAAACCATGACAATCTAGACATAAGGTCGCGCATATTGTCTAACCTAGGAATGGAGAAACTATACATGATGGTAATCTAGTTAATGGCTCGACAATCAATACACATACACTAAGTATCATTCTTCTTTAGTATAAGTAGTGTAGGAACCGCACATGGACACAAACTCTCATGGATGAATCCCTTGGCCAAGAGATCATCCACTTGATGCTATAGTTTAGCATGTTTTGTTGGGTTCAAACAATTGTGGGGTGGGATAGGGAGGGTTGAACCCAAGACCACGTCAATTACATGCCGAATATCCTTATGTGATGGAAGACCCACAGGGAAATTAGTCAGGTCAATGTCCTGAAATTCTGGACATCACACCAAACTTTATCCGAATAATCAACGAAACTAATCAAGACTTAACAACAATGGGTGACCGGAAGACTCGAAGTATCAACCCATGTAATCAAGTAGAGTTTTGGGTGAGACTTAATTGAAAGACCAAAGTAGGTGATCTCAGTCCTAGATACTATATTAAGATTGCTTCCCCCATTGATGACAATCTTTAACGAGTGTCGATTACACTTAATGTTAGTACAAAAGGTACTCGTCTGCCACTAATCCTTCGAGGGCGGGGTTTGGACTAGGGTGCAATGCATAACCCTAATGTGGACTGAAAGATATCCTCCTCACTTGTATAACACTCAAGGTCATACTCGTGCTCGAAAGGAGCATGATTCATGGACAAAGGGGTCAAACGACATCAATCTTTACCGACACACGAGGTCCATTTAGGGCAATCCCTAACATAATGCCTAGGTTATTGGCATCGGTGGCAAATGACATGATTTGGAGGAGCATCCATAGGGGCTTTTCCCTTCTCCTCCCACATTAGGCGATGGGGCTGACTTTCTAATATGGTGCACCTAGGTAGGGTTTGTGCAGTTGGAGCCCAACGTGGCTCCAGAAACTTCGAGTGAACAGGACCTGCACTCAGGGCTAATAGGGTGGGAACAAACTCAGGTCAATATGGGTGACTCTTAAGGTCTTGCTCAATCTCTAGGGCATACTGGAAGTTTGATTAAGGGAATCTAAGGTATAAGTGGCTAGAGAGTGCTAGATCTCTAAATGGAGGCCATTCTTGAACTGAGCCAGGGTGAAAGTTGGGTCCTCTCTAAAGTTAACTCTAATTGCTAACTCATCGAGCTGAATCATATATTCAGCTATAGAACTAGACCCATGGAAAATGTTGTTGCTATATTGGTCTAGAAGACATTACCAATATGATGGGAGAACATACTTTTCCTTAAGATAGTATTTCATCTCCTCCTAATGCATAATTAGAGGGTGATTTTGGGTCTCATTTTGCTGTTCTACATTTGTCCAATGTAGATGGGCTAGACCGACTAAGAGGAGATGCGCAAATGTTCATGCATGTCACTCCACTAAAAGTAATGGTCAATAGCCGAAGTCTAATCTAGAAAAGTCTTAGGGTGAAGATTTCTATCAAACGGTGGTGCTGAGACCATAAGAAAGTGGTAGACATCATCGTCTTCACGATTTTTAGTGAATCCAGGTCTAGGCTGGGGCCTCTATAATGTCTAATATTTTGGTAGTATTTTCTGTTATAATTTATCTCAAAACAAAGCATATTCTGTTATTTTCATGTCCTAATTAGACTTATTTTCTTGCTTAGTTTGGAATCTTTACTTTTTCTTATCTTTTTAGAAATTTAGGTAAAATCACTCAATTCTGGAGCTTATTTGATTATTTGAGGCCACCATGTGATTTAGGATGAAAAGATAAGTGAGCACAATAAATTTGAAAAAAAATAGAGCTTTCTGTATGTATCATGTCCAGCCTGTGACTAGCTTCATGGCCATGACGTGAATTTTATAAAGCACCATATTAGGGCTGAACAATGATGAGTATCATGACTAGGATAGGCTTGAACCAAAAACTTACAAGTTTTCTACTAAGAGGATCAAGGCCTGATCATGACTAGGTTCATGGCCATGATTGACATGTCAAAAATCCACAGAAGACATCATAGCCCAGTCATGACTAGATTCATTGCCGTGATACAAAACTAGTTTTCCATGGAACACTTCATGGCCAACCTGTGACCTAATTCAAGGCCGTGATGGGCATCATAGTGACTTATAAAACACATCATGGCCTAGCCATGATGAACTTCACGGTTGTGACAGAGTTTGCTAAACATGACTCGACTCTTCACAATTTTGCATGGAATTTAAAGCAGTTTTTGAGGGATTTCATTGGGGGGGGGGGGGACGAAGGGACACTTTCCTAGGAACAAAAGGGATCTTTTGGAGCCATTACAAAGATTCAATTAGTCGATTGGTCGATTGGTCAATTGGTGGAGGAACAAGCAGCGATGAGTTAGATGACGATAAGGAATGGCGACGAACGAAAAAGGAGATTTTTGCTAGCGAAATTCCAAGCTTCTTCTCATCAATCAAGAGAGAATTAGTTTGTGTTTCTTTCTCAAATTGTTTCCTTCCATATTTTCTTCCTTGGAACTTTGATTTGAGGGAAATCTGTGCTGAATAGTCCTATTATGGTTGAGTAAGCCTTCTTATGCAAGAGTTGGTGTGTAATCAAGTTGTTATACCTTGATATTTTTTAATTAATTAATTTAAAATTTAATTTTTTTAAATTTAAAAAAAATCCTAATCTATTGTAACCCTAAAATCTCTCCCTAAATCCTAATCCCTATTGCCCTAATTTCTCTCTAAACTTTCCCTATAAATAAATCCTTAATCCTTAATCCAAAATTAAGAAATTCCTATTCCCTAATTAATCTTCCCTTGCGCCGCACGAACCACCCTGTTTTCTTCCTTCCATTCAACGTTGATACCTGTTTCCTTGTTCACATCTTCTCCGGCGAGCGTGTGTGTTCGGCAGCATTAGGGAGGAGCACCGGTGACTCCTTGATCAGGCGCCTTCGTCCGACGAGAGTTCGGACGCGTGAGGCGAGGTTTGGCAGCGAGCGGCGAGCGGTGAGTTCCTCTGCTCTGTTCGGACGCATGCGGTGAATCCAGGCGGTGGCGATTGTTCTCCCGGCCGGCGACGACTTTTCTTCCTCTCTCGTCGTCGGCGGCTACTGAGGCAGTTCTTCCAGTGGCAGCCCCTTCCTTCTTCCGACGTGTTTCCGACGTAAGTTTCCCCTGTGTGCGTAGCAGTGGCGAACGCCGCCTCCACCTTCTTCCTTCGCTTCCACCGGCGGCAAAATCCGTTCAGCGCCGGTAGATCCTTCTTCCTCTCCTGCTGGTGGTTCCTTTCTCCTCCAACGCCAGTGAGATTTTCTCAGTGACGCGAACAAGCGCTGCTCGCTTCATCCGCGTCGAACCCTACGGCGTGCGTTACATCTAAGGTAAGGGTTCTGTTTTAGTTAATTAATTATTTTTGAGTTCTACTTTAAACAGTAAGGTAGAAACCCTAATTTTATTGTTATGCTTAGGGTAGATATGGGATTCTGGTATTTTGAGAACTTAGTGGTGAACAACGGTTCCTGTGAGGCTTATTTTGGTAAGAACATAAATCCTATTTTGATGATCATAAGTTGAGGGTAAAATTGTGGGCTGATAACAAATAATTTTAATATCAGTTGAGAAAAGGAGATAATTGGACTTTCAGAAAGAGTTAAGGAATATCAGCATCTAAGGTAGGAATCCTTTCCCTGCCTTTGTCAACGTGTCAAATTCATGCATTAGAAAAGACAATGACACCTTATCTTTATATCTCTCCTAATTGATTTGTTTCTAATTTCAATTGATCTCGTTACCTTATTATTTGTGCATATTTGGCTTCAATATCACATAATTATCATGGATGCATTGTGAATATGTTCTTCTGATATTTTTGTTGGAAAGTTATGAATATTTACGGACCATGCAGATAAATTGAGATGTTATACTGTTATCATTCGTGACTTGCATATGACCTCTGACCTGGTGATTCATCACCAGTGGCCTGTTTATCTGAGTTATAATTCTGATTATATTAGACTATCTATTTGCCGGTTAGGGCAGCGCCAGTTTTCGTCGGACAATACTACGGATGTCAGTGTTGAACGCAACACCTCGGGCTATTTAAGACAGTCATTCCATCGTGTGAGCTGACGGTGGAAACACTCTGAAAATGAGTGCGACTCTTAATTGAGATTTGTTGGCCAAGCTTGATGATTTACACGACAACCTTATGTTCAGTTATTTTGTTGTATTATCTGTTTCTAACATGTAGTGTAGTTTATGTTATTGCAATTTCATATTAATTAAACATGCATCATCTTCTGATTCGTACTTAGCATTTTTCACTAATTCCCCTTGTTTCTCCTCCAGGTACGGAGTTAACATCTGGGAGGGATAGAGTAGATAGCTAGATACCCACCAGAGTCAGAATATCATCAAGTGTTATTTTGCTAAATACTTTTCTAATTTATTCTATTCTTTCAGTTGATTTAATTGCATAGACTATAGTTTATAAGTTTTGTAATTGAATGTAGTTGATCTTAAAGGATTGTAGAATGTTGAACTTGAGATTGTTGGTTAATAAAATTTTTATAGTAATTGTGTTCTTTGGTTCCTATTAATATTGTCATCTCCCTGGGGAACCCTGAGCAAGGGATAGCCGGCTTCCCGCCGGGGCGTAACAATTTTATTGGTATTAGAGGTATAGTTTGAGTAAGAAAGCCTAACGATATAGGAACCTCAGGACTGGATTTGAGTTAAGGTTAAAATAAATGAATAAGTAAACATTTATTATATGACTTGTTATTTTGTTGACAGGATGACACCAATAACTAGAGCTAGAGCAATCCCAAGTCAAGGAAGTAGAGGCCGTGGAGGTGGAAGTCAGAGGGTGAGTGCCCACAACATTGGAGAAGCTAGAAATCCTCCTGAAACTGAGGTACAGTTACCTCAAAACTTACCTAGAGCCCCTATAAGAAGAAGAAGTAGATATGAAGCCTTAGTACCCTTAGAAGCAGCACCATCTGCTCCTCCTGTAGTAGCACCAGCAGTAGTAAGGGATGAGGGTGAATCTTCCTCTCCATCATTAGTACCACAACCCGTAGTAAACCAGCCAGTTAGGTCAGCCAATATGCTTATGCAGTTCTCTCAGTTGGGAAAAGATAGATTTGGTGACTTCGTAGGTACTACTGACCCTTGGACTGCTAGAAATTGGTTATTAAAAGTAGAGCAGACTTTTAGGGCACTAGGATGCCCAGATGAGCAAAAGGTGGAGTTGGCCACATACTTCTTATCTGATAGAGCTGAGACATGGTGGTCTGGTATGAGAGTTATTTTTGGAGATGGTCCTATCCCTTGGAATGATTTTAGAGGTGCATTCTTTGAGAAGTGTTTTCCAGAGTCTTTTCAAGATAGCCAGATACAAGAGTTTCTAAACCTTAAACAAGGAAAAAGGACAGTCAATGTTTATGTAACTGACTTTGAGAGATTATCTGATTTATTTCCAGAACTGGTGACCATTGAAAGGAGAAAATGCCAACTTTTTATTAAGGGATTACATCACACCATAAAGGGGCAGATGAATACTATTCAGAATAGAGGCTTCTCTTTTTGATGTGGAAAACATGACATTCAGAATAGAGGCTTCTCTTTTTGATGTGGAAAAAGAGAAACAAATAGAGGAGGTTCAGACATTAGCAGAGCAGAAAAAGGTTAGTCAGTCAGTTAGACTAATGGAAACAAGAGCCTATGATAGGAAGAGATTTAGAGCAGTATTCAATAGCCATCAAAGACCAGTACATTCTTCCTATGCACCAAGCTTTAATTCAGGAAGGTCTGCAAGAAAATGCTTTAAATGTGATCAAGAAGGACACGTGGCTAGTGTATGCCCTCTCAATGAGATTCAATGCAATTATTGCAAAGGTTGGGGTCATTATAAGATAAATTGCCCACGGAGAGGATTTCAACCCCCACAGCAAAGTTATCAGCAGAGCCATCAACAGAGTTACCAACAGAGCTCTAGACCTAAGACTTACAATGGGAGACCAGTTCAGGCTAGTCAGGCGGGGTCACAACAGAGACGACCTCAGCAACGACCTTCACCCCCAGCCAGAGTATATGCAGTAACCCAACAAGAGGCCCAGGAAGCTCTAGACATAGTGATGAGAGGTATTATTTTCGTATATGATTATCCTGCATGCCTGCTTATTGATACTAGTAGCACTCATTCCTTTATCTCTTATGAATTTGTGATGAAAATAAAGAAAAGCCCACTGTAGCTAGTACTGAACTATCTATCTGCACACCTTCAGGAGGTGTGATGCAATCTCACTTAGAGCTAAAACAATGTCCTCTCATCTTTGGTGATATAGTTGTTGAGATAGATCTGAGAGTTTTAGACTTCTCAGACATTGACATTATCCTAGGCATGGATTGGCTTTTTGTCCATTATGCTAATGTTGATTGTCATAATTATGTTGTGACATTCAGCCCTCCTAGTTTACCTTCCTGGAGATTTATAGGAGTATCTGGACAAGTTGCTCCCATAATTTCTGCTATGAAAGCAAAGAAGTTAATGAGAGATGGGTGTCATGGATTTTTGTTATCCATTTCAAAAGTAGAAGGGAAAACAAGAGAGCCTATTGAGCAAGTTGCAGTGATAAGGGAATTTACAGATGTATTCCCTGAAGAATTGCCAGGGCTACCACCAAAAAGGCAAGTTGAATTTGCAATTGAGCTTCAACCAGGGTCTGCTCCAATCTCTAAAGAACCATTTAGAATGGCTCCCAAAGAATTAGAAGAACATAAGAGCCAGTTGCAAGAACTTTTGCACAAGGGATTTATACGCCCTAGTGTATCCTTGTGGGGTGCTCCAGTCCTATTTGTAAAGAAGAAGGATGAATCTATGATACTATGCATTGACTATAGACAGCTAAATGCCATTACAATCAAAAATAAGTATCCACTTCCACGAATTGATGATTTATTTAATCAGTTGAAGGACACATGTGTTTACTCTAAAATTGACTTGAGATCAGGGTATCATCAAATAAGAGTCAGAGAAGAAGATGTGTTAAAGACAACATTCAGAGCAAGATATGGACACTATGAATTTTTAGTGATGCCTTTTGGACTTACTAATGCACCTACAGTTTTTACGGACATGATGAATATAATTTTTATTGATTATCTGGATAAAATTGTGGTTGTCTTCATAGATGATATCTTGATATATTCCTGCAGTATGGCTGAACATGAGAAACATCTCATATTAGTCCTAGAAAAGTTGAGACAAGAAAAACTATATGCTAAGTTCAGTAAGTGTGACTTTTGGCTCAAAGAGGTGGCATTTCTAGGCCATGTTATTTCTGGTGATGGAATAGCCATGGATCCCCAGAAGATCTCTGCTATCTCTGATTGGGGGAGGCCAAAATCAGTGCAAGAAATTTGAAGCTTCCTTGGTTTAGCAGGGTATTATAGATGATTTGTCGAAGGATTTTCTAAGTTAGCTGCTCCTTTAACCTATGTGACTAGAAAGGGTGTGAAATTTGAATGGAAAGACACATGTGAAAATAACTTTTTGGAGCTGAAAAAGTGATTAATTACTACCCCAGTGTTGGTAATTTCATCAGGAGAAAATGGTTATATAGTGCACACTGATACTTCTGGTCAAGGGCTGGGTGGAGTTTTGATGCAAAATGATAGAGTAGTTGCCTATGCATCTCGACAACTCAAGAATCATGAGAAAAATTATCCAGTGCATGATTTGGAACTGGCAGCCATCATTTTGTTTTAAAATTGTGGAGACATTATTTATATGGTACTACTTTTGAAATATTCACTGATCATAAAAGTTTAAAATATTTGTTTAGTCAGAAGGAGCTAAATATGAGGCAACGCAGATGGATGAAATATCTGAAAGATTATGTTTGTCAAATTAAGTATCATCCTAGCAAGGCAAATGTGGTAGCCGATGCTCTGAGTCAGAAATCCAAAGGAACACTTGCTCGTCTGAGAACTACACCAATAGACTTAATTAAACTGCTTGTGGAATTGGGTGTTGAAGTAATAAATGAATCAGAAAGGAGGTACTTGGCTGTGACGAGAGCTCAGTCTCAGCTAGTGCAGGAAATTAAAGAGAATCAATTTGGTGATGAAAACCTATTGTCTTTGAGTAAGAAAGCAGAGCAAGGGCTAATACCTAATTTTATAAAAGATTCAGAAGGTGTGCTAAAATTCAGAGGAAGACTGTGTACCAGAAAATCATCATGTGAAGGAAGAGTTATTAAATGAAGCACACCGATCTAAACTTACCATTCATCCAAGGAGTACAAAAATGTACAAGGACCTTAAGGAATATTATTGGTGGAACAATATGAAAAGTGACATAGCAAAGTTTGTATCATGTTGCTTAACATGTCAGCAAGTGAAGGCTGAGCATATGAGACCAACAGGAAAGTTGCAAAATATTCCTATACCTGAATGGAAGTGGGAGCATATTACAATGGATTTTGTCTCAAGGCTTCCTAGATCTCAAAGGGGATATGACTCAATCTAGGTAATTGTTGATAGATTGACTAAGTCAGCACATTTTCTACCTATTAAGAAAACTGACACATTGGACAAGTTAGTTACCCTATACTGCAATGAGATTGTCAGATTACCTGGTATACCTACTAGTATTATTTCAGACAGAGATCCGAGGTTTACTTCTAGATTCTGGGGTAGTTTGCAAAAAGCTTTGGGTATACAATTACATTTTAGTACAGTATTTCATCCTCAGACAGATGGTCAATCAGAAAGAACTATACAAACTTTGGAAGATTTATTGAGAGCATGTGTACTTGATTTTGGTGGCAATTGGGAAAGTTATCTACATTGGGCAGAATTTTTATATAATAACAGTTATCACTCATCAATAAAGATGACACCGTTTGAAGCCCTATATGGAAGGAGATGTAAGTCCCTTGTGCTTTGGGATGAGGTAGGTGAAAGGCTATTATCAGCTCGCTCCCCAGATGCTACAACAATATGTGGAAATAGTACAAGGAATTAAACAGAGATTGCTAACAGCTCAAAGCAGACAGAAGAGTTATGCTGATAAGAGGAGAAGAGATTTGGAATTTATGGTTGGTGACCATGTATTTTTGAAAGTATCTCCAATAAAGGGTGTGATGAGATTTGGAAAGAAAGGAATATTAGCTCCCCGATATATTGGACCTTTTGAAATTCTGGAAAGGGTAGGTGTAGTAGCCTACCGGTTGGCATTACAACAATCTTTCTCATGAGTGCATAATGTGTTTCATGTCTCTATGCTAAGAAAGTATATATCTGATCCATCTCATGTGTTAGAGAAATTGTCGGTGCCGATTCAGTTAGATACTACCTTTGTAGAACACCCCGTTTGGATTTTGGACAGAACACCCCGATTCATTAGAATGGTTAAAGTTGGTTGGTAGCATCATTAAGATAGCGAGGCTATGTGGGAATGTGAAGAAGATGTAAAGGCTCAGTACCCCTATTTGTTCTAGCTTGGTAAGTGAATTTGAGGGACCAAATTCTTTTTAAGGGGTAGATAATGTTATACCTTGATATTTTTTTATTTAATTAATTTAAAATTTCAAAAAAAAATCCTAATCTATTTTAACCCTAAAATCTCTCCCTAAATCCTAATCCCTATTGCCCTAATTTCTCTGTATAAACTTTCACTATAAATAAATCCTTAATCTTTAATCCAAAATCAAGAAATTCCTAATCCCTAATTAATCTTCCCTTGCGCCGCACGAACCAACCTGTTTTCTTCCTTCCCTTCACTACTGATACCTGTTTTCGTGTTCACATCTTCTACGGCGAGCGTGTGTGTCCGGCAGCATCAGGGAGGAGCGCCAGTGACTCCTTGATCAGGCGCCTTCGTCCGACGAGAGTTCAAACACGTGAGGCGAGGTTTGATGGCGAGCGGCGAGTTCCTCTACTCTGTTTGGACGCGTGTGGTGAATCCAGGCGGCAGCGATTGTTCTCCCGGCAGGCGATGCCTTTTCTTCCTCTCTCTTCGTCGGTGGCTACTGAGGCAGTTCTTTTGGCGGCAGCCCCTTCCTTCTTCTGGTGTGTTTCCGACGTAAGTTTCCCCTGTGTGCGTAGCAGCGGCGAACGCCACCTCCACCTTCTTCCTTCGCTTCCACTGGCGGTGAAATCCATTCAGCACCGGTAGATCCTTCTTCCTCTCCTACCGGTGGTTCCTTTCTCCACCAACGCCGGTGCGATTTTCTCAGCGACGCGAACGAGCGCTGCTCGCTTCATCCACATCGAACCCTGCGGCGTGTGTTACATCTAAGGTAAGGGTTATGTTTTAGTTAATTAATTATTTTTGAGTTCTAGTTTAAATAGTAAGGTAGAAACCCTAATTTTATTGTTATGGTATTTTGAGAACTTAGTGGTGAACAATAGTTCCTGTGAGGCTTATTTTGGTAAGAACTTAAATCCTATTTTGATGATCATAAGTTGAGGGAAAAATTGTGGGCTGATAACAAATAATTTTAATTTCAGTTGAGAAAAGGAGATAATTGGATTTTTAGAAAGAGTTAAGGAATATCAGCGTCTGAGGTAGGAATCCTTTCCCTGCCTTTGTCACGGTGTAAAATTCATGCATTAGAATAGACAGTGACACCTTATCTTTTTATGTCTCCTAATTGATTTGTTTCTAATTTCTATTGACCTCGTTACCTTATTATTTGTGCATATTTGGCTTCAATATCACATAATTATCATCGACGCATTATGAATATTTTCTTCTGATATTTCTGTTAGAAAGTTATGAATATTTACAGACTATGCAAATAAATTAAGATGTTATACTGTTATCATGTCATGACTTGCATATGACCTCTGACCTGGTGATTCATCACCAGTGGCCTATTTATCTGAGTTATAATTCTGATTATATCAGACTACCTGTTTGCTGGTTAGGGCACCACCAGTTGTCCTTGGACAATACTACAGATGTCAGTGTTAGACGCAACACCCCGGGCTATTTAAGATAGTCGTTCCATCATGTAAGCTGACGGTGGAAACACTCTGAAAATGAGTGCGGCTCTTAATTGAGATCCGTTGGCCAAGCTTGATGATTTACATGTAATTTTTATAAAATAAGTCTAAGCAAAGAAAATTAATGCATCGAAAGAGATTCGTCCGCGTGTAAAGATTATCTCCTCTCGGAGCATAATCCGGCAATTAATCACAATAATTTCCTACTCTCATGGTAATTATCACAATTAAGCCACTTAAGCTCTGTGACAAATTATAAAAATTCATTCGAGTGAATTCAACCTAATCTCGTGGTTGAAAACACAAGTTTGAAAAGAATAGTTCCAACGTCATGATTCACCTTTTGGTTCTTCTCGCGATGTCTTAAATGTAATAACACTTTGCCAGAGTAATTATATGAAGCAAAGCACAATTCTAATCAAATCAACACACTAAAATTGTTAAACAAAGATAAATCTATAAATTAATTCATAAAAATGTCATCGGGCTACACCCTCGAGAAACAGAAATTTAAGCTATCATGTTTTTGAATAACAGTAAGTGATATCTTGATTACGACATGAAAAACTTAAAAAAATCACATAGACACACTAGAAGATTAAGAATCACTCTCTTCCTCGGTTAGGAGATAAAGATTGAATCAATTCCCCCCTTCTTTGTGTGATTCCTTACTTCAGAAATCACTAGAATCGAGTTCTCTGCCCTAGCCGCCGCCTCTGCAAATTTTGTCCAAAAAGTCCCCCCCCCCAAATTTGGTCGAAAATCTTTTTTTATAGTTCAATCCATGTGGGACCCTCTTAGGAAGGTTCTCCTAAGTTTTCATGAAATTCTAACTTGATTCGAGCTTCAATCGAGTGAAAAACCGCTACTGACGACAATATTCATGGCATGTGAATGTCTCACCGCATGTCTATTTTCTGCTCAGCAATATATTCATAGCCCGTGAATGGGCACCTGTGAAAATTTTGCACGAACTCCGTTTTGCTCCAAATTTGATATACAACCTTGTCTTTTCATCGTGAATCACCTCATGATGTCAAAACTTATTAAATCTTCCATTTTTTGAGTGATATTATCTACATTTACATGAAAACCAAGAAAAGTGAAGATTTTATGCAATATGAGAGAAACAAAAATCATAAAATGGTATAAAATCTTATAATTAAGCTCAAATAACCATGTAAAATATGGTGGAAAATGTTATGTAAATGCAATGCATAAAAATACCTTAGATTTAAATTTTGCTTGTCCTCCAGCAAAACAAAGATATGTGTAAGAAGAATGTGAAGATTAAAATGACATTTATTTGTTCTACCTTAACATGTATTTAATCCACAATCTGTGCAACAATTTTTTAAAGCTTATGAAATTTAAGAAACAACACATCAAAAATAGATTCTCAAGATTTTATAGTTTAAGACAGATAAAATTACATAATCCATATTGTTGCGTCTAAATTTAACTTAGTGAATAGTTTGTACTTTCATTTATTAATTCTAAATTTACCTTTCAAGTGAAATTTTCATTTACAGATCCTTGGTGGTAATCCTCAGTAAAGAGACTTTTAGAGTAGACTAATCTTTAAATGGTTATATGTCCTTTCCTGTTAGCACTTTAACATTGTTTAAAGTATACTACATAGTAGTATAATAGCGCTCATGGCCACAATCATGAAATGTCAGTGGAGTTGTCCACTTGACCTCCAGCTCCCTCCGTTCTTTGCTTTTTATTCTCATCTTTTTTTATTCATTTTCAAGAGAGTCGGTGAAGGGCATGATACTTAAATTGTTATCGATCTTTTTGCAAGTGGGTTAAATATTTATAAATCTCCCCATTACTTGATCAAAATAGATTTAAAATATATGAATTCGTGGTATAATATAACTCAAAACTTCAGATTTTTGGATCAGAGGAGTTGGAGCAAATCTCTTTATACAAGTATCACCAATTTTCTTTACATGAAAATTCTCTATCATGTAAAAATAGAAAAATTAAACTTAAGTAGCTTCTACTTAGCTCGTATCACAAGGGTGCACAACATTTCAGATACACACTTTATTCATACCAAAACTGTGTTTACTCAAGAATCTTATCCCGTATGCAATTCCAAAAATCTCTAAGCTATCAAATCAATTACTGAAAATGTTTTCTAAATACATTGTCAAGTGTAAAACCAACTCATACCACTAAAATCATCGACATTTAAAAAATAGTTTGATAAAATTTAGACAAAAACAATATACCTATAAGCATCCTAGACTTAAATCATTGCATACTACACATCATTTATTCCACAATTATTAGTGAAAACCAAACATGCATCATCAAATAACATTGATACAAGTATCAAATACACACCAACCCAGAAAGTAAAATGTGCATCATCCTCGATGCATAAAATAGAACAAATCAAAAAGAAGAAAAACTCACAAAATCAGTGAATTAGTCGGATTCAAGGATGGTAGCGGAAACAAGGTAGTTGGCGAAGATCGGTGAAACAAGGGCTTTGATGTTAGTCTTTCCTACAGAAATCGGTAAAGGAAGCATCTCTGGTCATTGCATCAGTACAAAGGGAAGTCGGAGGGAGTGTTGACCTTCGGAGGAAGGATCTTGGAAGCGAGTGGCCACTCGCTTTCCTATTTTCTTCAGATGTAGCATTCACGGCCCATGAATGGATTCATGACTATGTCTATCAATGTCACGACAGCTACTTGCAGTTTCATTTCTTTGTTCCTCTCTACTTCCAAAATTAGTGAATCAGTTGGATTTAAGGATGGTAGCGGAAACAAGATAGCTGACAAAGATCGGTGAAACAAGGGCTTCGACGTCGGTCTTTCCTTGAGAAATCGGTAGAGGAAGCATCTCCGGTCATTACATCAACACAAAGGGAAGTCGGAGGGAGAGTTGTTTGCTAGAGGAAGGATCTAGGGAGCAAGCGGCTACTGGCTTTCCTATTTTCCCATGAATGGATTCACGGCTTTGCCCGTAAATGTCATGACAGCTACTTGCAATTTCATTTCTTTGTTCCTCTTTGCTTCCCTTCGTCTAGAACAACTTACAATAAAATTCTCCAACATCAAAATCATGGAGATATGCTGCAAAGACTTTATAGAAAAATTTAAAATCAAAGATCAAATAATAAAGTTAGAAACATGGGTTGCCTCCCAAGAAGCATTTATTTAAGATCATTAGCTTGACCAATGCTTCATGTCATGGTGGAATTGATAAATTAGTGCCATAGTAGAGAGCATATAATATTCTGCCTTTCCTCCGTCTCAAGATGTGCCCACCAAAGTATATATCCAGTTCAATAGGTGGATCAATATCGCAGTGACCATTACATGCATACAAAAATAAAAGTTAAAGTCATGCAAAGAATACCCAATAATTTTCATGTATTTATCCAAGTGTAATATCATGTGTTCTTCCTTTAGATTTATATCAACAATTGGAGGATGATTGGAATTAAGATCTAAAAAATCATACCTTGGATTGCTCAAGAAGTTTTTAAAATTCACATTGAGTTTTTCACTTACCACAATGTTAATGTGATCAAGTATCTCATGTGTTATTATTTTCTGGGTAACTTTGTTTAGATTTTAATCAAATAATAATTTTGCCATCTCATCATTATTATCCGTATAATCATCTCCTTCATCATCTATCATACAAATTCCTAATGGATTTTACTAAAGAAAAGAAATTGATGATTCATATAGTGGTGGTGGTGGAATATGCACAAGATCCTTTTAATACCCTCAAAAATAAAAAGAAAATGGTCATTGTGCTTTTTGTAGTAAATGTTATGCAATATGATCTTCTTGTAGTAGTGCTTTACTTACCTTGTGGAGGAACTTGAGTACTAAGTGATGAAAAAAAAAACATGGAAGAGGATTTGTGAAGTTAGGTGAAGAGTAATATGTGATGCATTATGAATTATCATCATCTAGGGGTGTGGCAATCCTCTTCCTCACCTTCTCCTCAATTTCTTTCTCTTCAATGGGATACTCCATCCTAACACTATCAAATTCACCCCCATCTATCTCGCTACTTCTTACTTGAGGCTCCTTTAATTCCTCATCTTTCTTCTCATAAGTCTCTAAAAGTTTAAATTTTTCTTCAAATATGTCTCAAGTATTTGTGTTGCAAGACACTATGTTATGTTAGAAGGGAATGGATCACTGGTAAAGTGCTTAGGAAGGGTTAATGGGGGTATTTAGAATTTTCAAAATCTTAAAAATTTGAAGAAGGCAAATCATAATCTGTGACTGGAGTCATGACTAGTGATTGTTCCAACTCTAAAAAATTCTCAGATTCATCCTAGATTCCTTCCTCTATATTGCTTTTATTAGTGCTGTAAATTATACTATGAAGTTCCTCATTTTATTTGTTCATAGCAGCTATAGAGTCTTCAAGAATGGTTTCTAGGTTGGATTCTTGAGGTTGACTAAAGTTTGATTGTGGAATAAAAGCTGGGTCATTCTGATAAAGTAAGTTTTGATGCTTCTCCCAATGTGGATTGTAGGTACTAGGGAATGAGTCAAAGGATGAAGGAATCCTTAATTGACATTTAGTATAATGATGCTCATCATATACACAAATATTGCAAGTAATGAAATTTAGCATAATAAATTGCATGTTTAAATAATCAATTCGTTGAGCTAAGGAGTCTACCTATGTTGTAAGTGATTGTAATACATTCGTGTCATATTCTCTTATCATTATCGATGGTACATACCTCTCGTTTGACCATTGATATTAATTGAACGTCATATTTTTAATTTATGGAATAAAATTCAGAAATACAAAATATAAAACAGAAAATGCAAAAGAGAGCTTAAAATATTTAGTCGAGTGATTTTTCGCATGAGTTCTCCAGTTCTATAGGTATTGGGCATAAAACGTGTTAATCCAAAAAGAAAAAAATAACAAAAATCTAACGATAAAGAAAAACTAAAGTAAAGCAAAAAACAAAAAAAATGTCTGGTCCATAAATCTCACCATTAAATTGATATTGGCAAGCCTGATCCCCGGCAATGACGCCCAAAACTCGAAGTAATAAAATAAGATCATTCCCATTAAGGATCTGGAGGTCAATTACTAATTACATGGTCAATCTATAGCAAGGCGATTCGAAAAGTATTTTTGATCGAAAACATTGAAGAGAATTCAAAACAAAAGTGAGCGTTCGAGTAGAAAACTATATGGAGAGAATCGGGACTCGAGTTTCTCCACGTTGACGACCTAGAATTTTTATAAAATAAGTTTAAGCAAAGAAAATTAATGTGCCGAAAGGGATTCGTTCGCGTGTATAGATTACTTCCTCTCAGAGTGCAATCTAGTACTTATCACAATAATTTCCTGCTCTCATTGTAATTATCATAATTAAGCCCCTTAACCTCTGTGACAAATTATAAAAATTCCTTCAAGTGAATTCAACCTACTCTTGCGGTTGAAAACACAAGTTTGAAAAGAATAATTCCGACATCGCGATTCACCTCTTGGTTCTTCTTGCAACGTCTTAAACATAATAACACTTGGCCAGAGTAATTATATGAAGTAAAACACAATTCTAATCAAATCAATACACTAAAATTCTCAAACAAAGATAAATCTATAAATTAATTCATAAAAACGTCACAGGGCTACGCCTGAGTCCTGAAACAAAAAAGTTATCGTGGTTATGAATATTAGCAAGTGATCTCTTGATTTCGACATGAAAAACTCAAATGAATCACAAGGAAACACTAGTAGATTAAGAATCACTCTCTTCCTCGGTCAGGAGATGAAGATTGAATCAATTCCCCTTTCTTTGTGTGATTCCTTGCTTCAGAAATCACTAGAATCGAGTTTTCTGCCCTAGCCACCGCCTCTACAAAGTTCATATAGAAAGTCCCCCAAAATTTGGTCCAAAATCTTTCTTTTTATAGTTCAATCCATCTGGACCTGTTAGTAAGGTTCTCCTAAGTTTTCATGAAATTCTGACTCGATTCGATGCCGAATCGAGTGAAAAACCACTACTGGAGACAATCTTTATGGCATGTGAATGTATTCATGGCCTTGCCTGTGAACATCTCGCTGCATGTCTATTTTCTGCACAATAATGTATTCACAGCCCGTGAATGTATTCACGGCCACACTTGTGAAAATTTCGCACGAATTCCGTTTTGCTTCAAATTTAACATACAGTCTCCTCTTTTCATCATGAATCGCTCTGTGATGTCAAAACTCGTTAAATCATTCATTTTTCAGCGATATTATCTTACATTTGTATGAAAACTAAGAAAAGTGAAGATTCTATACAATATGAGAGAAAAACATAATAAAATGGTATCAAATCATATAATTAAGCTCAAATAAGCATGTAAAATATGGTGGAAAATGCTATGTAAAAGCAATGCATCAGATATCAACATTGATATCCCCATCATCGCAATAAGGTTTCTATGCATTACAATATCTTTGCCAAATTGATGTCCGATTGAACAAAGTGTGTCGCCACTTTATTTATTCTCAATCATATGGTCATGACTAAATTAGACTTTTACGTGGGTATGGTCATACACTTTCAGTCATATATCCATATAGAGCCCGTAAACAAGCCTATACTCCATTCCTTTCTACTTTCTCTCATTCCCTTTTAATTTTTCTTCCAAGTAAACAAGCCTTTAGTTACAAATTCCTTATATTAAAACTTAAAAGATGCTATTTTGACCCTTAATTCTCTTTGTGAGTATTATTTTTTGGCTTTGCCATGTTGTTTGCAATAGTAAAAATTTATAATTTTGACTCAAAATCCTCAATAGATTGTATTGAAAGCGGGAAGTTTAATTAATTTTGTGTGATGGATCTGGACTAATTCTTGGTCTGAATTTGGATCAAAATTATAGCAGTGAACAAAATACTTCTCAACCCAATTCTACTTGTAATTATGGCAGCTGTGAATTCGATCTCCACGACAAATCAATTATTATTAATTTTTGTGAGACAAAAGTACTTTCAACAAACTAAATCTTGAAAGAAATTTTACAAAAATACCCCTAAGGTATTAAATTCACAACTAACTCCTAATGATTCAAATGTTGTGTTATGTCGTAAATTAGGCCAAAGCACACTGCTTAATCTTAGGTTTAGGTCCAGTTCAATGTCTCTTCGTTTACATTTGATCATGACATGGCTATATCGTCGATATATAATATGCGCATTATATTTTTAATATTACCTTTGAAGTAATAAAAAAAATAATGTCTTGAAATTGTAAATAAAATTAAATGCTAAAAAATTGCGAAGTATGAATAATTCAAGTTTAGTAATGAAGCCAAGCAAGTCCTATGTTTTATAAAGTTAAATATAGATTTTTTTTTTAAAGACTTTCTAGAGTTAGCTTTGAGACTGAGACTATGTTTATGAGATAATACACTTGTGTGACAACTCAATGAGGAGCGTAAGATATAAAATGATGTTCAATTTAATTTCAGTTCTAGGATAATGTCACTCCCAGAATTAGGCTAACAAAATTTTTAATAAATTACACGTGAGTCAACGCTTGACTCGCATGTAAGTATGCCCATGCAGGGGCTAAGTGGTTGAACCTCGATCTGGACATAACCGGCAGGAGAATGTTCCCAATGCGCTCCTCAGCCTATTCCGGACGACCACCTGTCTACTTGTCTCGATGAGTCGGAGATCGCCACGTGTCTCCCAAGGGTGTAACATCCCGTTATCTTAACCCCAAACAAGCAACACAAGTTATAGAAGAACAGGATGTTATCATACAAGATCGATGCACATGCTAAGTAAAACCAAGTTCAGGAAAACCCGATCTGAAAATTTTCAAGAATCCATACATAAAACACCCAAAACACAAATATCATAAATGTACCTGCCACCACGCAATCCTTGCACTAGATATATGCAAGTTCACATTTATATCAAATCCGATTACACCAAATATAAATCGACTACAAATTCAAAACAAAAACCACAATGTCGATTCTATAATTTTA
>CM050438.1:59947522-59968127 GCA_027562315.1 Costus pulverulentus
CATCTTATTCCATGCTCGAAGCATCCTATAAGATTAGAACACATATTAGTCTCAATCATATCAAGGTTGTCTCATGTTCACCAAGATATATCGACTAAGGACTTTACTACATGTCAGCCCAGCTGAATAGCTTTGAGACATTATTCAGAAGTACACTTATTACAGCAGACAAGGTAACAACCTGAATAATAGCCATGCCTTTATAAACATAAGAGTTTATTACATGACATTGTTACAATCCCAAGGCCTCAAACATTAGGCTTAAGGGCATACCCCAACAAAGCTGATAAGGGTATGATAATGGTATTAGACGCGCACGGTCGAGGTTCCAAGGTGGCTCCGGCAATCTCTGTGGCACAAAGAAGGGTGACGGCGAGCGTCACCTCCTTCGAGAAGAGAGGAGGCAGATCCGACAGAGGATCCGGATTCGCCCGCTTCCATCGACGAATGCGTAGAGGCGCGAGATTCAGTCGACATTTCTACCATGAAGATCAAAGCAGGGGCAACTGGCATCGTTTCCCCAAGCAGTGGGACGATAGCAGGCAGAACCTTCCCTTCTCCCACAGAGGCGATCGAGAGATGAGCACAAGGCATCATCAGCGGCAAGAGAACAGGCGGAGTCGCCCTCCCGAGTACCGGACGGCGATGACAGGCGGACGAGAGTTCCACCTCCCCTAACAATCGCAGTGGCGGTGTTCCCTTCCTCGAGCGGCGGAAGGCAACGTGCGGCAGAGGCCGCATTCCTCCACAAGCGAGAGACTAAGATGAGAGAGGTGAGCAAAGGCTCGTACCCTCTCTCATGCAGCGAGCTGAGGCTCACGCCTTCCCTTAGATGGCGGAGCCTTTTCTTCTCCCATAGAGGCGGTCGAGAAGCGAGCCCAACAGCATAAAGGAGGCTAACGATGATGAAGTTGGTCTGATGGAGGACCTGGATCCGATCTTCCACCGTCGTGCGCATGGAGCCAGCAACGGCAGCGTCGTCTCCCCAAGTACTAGTGACGACGGGAGTGGATGAGACTTCCCGCTTTCCCGAGCACTAGACGCGGATGGCTGGCAGACGAGAGATGACAAGAGTGGTGGCTCTTGCGTTCCTTCTCCTTGCCCAGGTAGAGACCAATAGCGACATTGGCGAGCCATTCTGACGAGATCAGATGAAGAGGAGGGGGAGATTGGAGTGGGGTTGGCGTGAGGTAGAACCGCACAGACCCATTCCGAGGAGGAAGAAGGAGGGGCGAAAGAGAACTTCCGCCAACCACCCTCACCGACATAATGAACTAGATGGAGAGCACAGGCGGCACTCTGACGGTGACTCATCCGTCATAGATCTGGCTGATGTTGGGAGGATGATGGGTTGGACGAAGCGTGGCAGCGAGGCATGGGGAAGACGCTGGTTGTTCCTCCTCGATGACGTTGACGACGGGCGAGTTCCCCTGGCAACGAGCAGCAGCAAGTGAAGATGCTCCCTCCACCTATGTTCGTAGAGGCGAACTCCTCCCTCCAACCAGTGTTGCAGTCTCTACGAGTCGGAGACGACGGGAACCTCCCACCTCGAGCTACGGTGACGAGGAGCTTGCGTGGGGAACCGGCAGGTGTTGAAGCTTTGAACTTGACGGAGGCGGAGGAGAGCCAGACACCGAGGGTAGCATCCACATTGGCCGGGGGAGGGTGTTATGCCCAACGACCGAACGGGTCCCGGGTCGGGCCGAGATGCCCGTTCTGAGGCAGGCTTGGGCGGAGGCCCAAGGCCAAAGAAGGATCCAGAGCAGATCTAACCCAGCTGCCAGCAACGACATGCGACGGTGGGTAATGTAGACGTGAGCCTAACGTGCTACAAGGGTGATGACACCAAAATATATAGTATATTTTGTATCATTTTATGTATCTTTTTATGCTAAATTGAATATCTTTTGGTTATTTTTATGATAAATTTATTAAATATTGCAAAGTCCACTTCTATTTTAGTTTTTCATGATTTCCAGGTAAAAAGGCACTACTTTGAGGCATTTTCGAGCAAAATCAAATACATAGAGGAGTTACCATCATCAAGAGGAGATCACCCTACAAATTTCAAGCAAATCGGAGCAACACACCAAAATACGGTAGTGCCGTATTTTATATTTCGGTACTGTCTTTCCGTACGCTACCGTAATATCAAAGCACTGCCGTAATTCGGTGGATTTTCTGAACAGAAGATTTTGTGTAAAATACGGCATTGCCGTAAGGAATTACACGGGCCATATTTTAAAGCACATTCGGAATAGAGAAAATTGTGTAAAATACAACACTGCCGTAAACTTTGACACGGGCCGTATTTTCGAGATGAGTTCAACCAAAGAGTTCTACCGATTTTTTGGCAGTGCTGTGAATCATTTTACGGTGCCGTATTTTCCAAACAACATCAGATTAGAATACACAACCGATTTTACAGCACGACCGTACACTATTACACTACCGTATTTCAGTTTTTGAACACGACTCCCAGGTCAATTTCGAAGCCCGATTATTGCGGAGAAGATTGTGGATGATCCAGGGCTTTGAAGATGAATCCGTGAGAAGAAGAGAGAGAGCTTTCGACGAGAGAAAGACGAAGACACAAAAAGCCCCAATTTTCATCGACTCTATAGAGAGAAATCGCATTTCACGCCGCCGCCTAGGGTTCCACTGCCGTGACGAATCTAGAGCATCTTTGGTCATGAAATTCATACTGAAGCTTCGCCTAGCGGAGGAGACAACGTACCAGAAATTTCAGAACGAAAAGAGACCAATTCGAAGAGAAATCAAGGAAAGAAGGAGAGCCGCCACTGTTCATTGACGCCTTTCTTGCAAAATACGGCTATGTTTATTTTCACAGCCGTGGTGTATTTTCCTCACCCCTCTTTTCCCTTTGATTTTCGATCTTTTGAAATTATGGAACATTGTATTTACTTCACCATGATAGCTTAAACTTCTTTTGGGACATGGGGGAGTAATTCCCTTTAATTTTCTCAATGACTAGATACTTTTTGCTTCCATCATGATTATTCTACTTTGATAATTTTACCTATGCGATCATTGCTCTAAGATTCTCTTTAGTTTACTTTTTGTCATCATGATTTAGAATTTTCGCAATAAGGACCGAAAGGTGAATTGCTTGAGAATTTGGAAACCTAAAATTGATTAATAGGAACTCACCTTAGGAAATTAGGTTAAGTTCTTATTTCTTTATTTTAGTAAGTAGAACTGCTATGACGATAATTATGAACTTAGGATTGAGTTATTGTGTCAAACATGGAGATCTTGCATGAAAGTGAGGATCGGAAGGTTAGAGAACCATAGGTAAAACTTGTGTTGAGACTCGGATGCACGAAAGTGATCCTTGAGTTTCCACTCGAGGCGATCGACTTAGAACTCGGATGCACGAAAGTGATCCTCGAGTTCTTTGTTCGATGATTTACTTATTAGTAGCTTGGGCTAAATCTTGCGCGAAAGTGAGGATTGGTCCCTGTATGGTTATCTGCATGAAAGTGTGTTAATCCTTTTACAAAGTAAATTATACCTTTATCACAATAGAATTTGATTGATGCATATCCTTACATATCTAGTCATGAAAATTTAAGTGAATGAAACCTTAGTCCCAGTTTCTCTCCGATAGTATTTTTTCGTGTGTTTTCGATCTTTGCTTACCTTTTATTCGATTGCCTAGATAGGAAGAAATTAATTATTTGGTACTTGACAACATAGGTCTCTATGGGATCGATATCTTCTTTATTACTTCGAGTATCCGTTCACTTGCGGAGATAACAACAAGTGTGGTGACTCAACAAGTTTTTGAGGTCGTATCAGGGGGTGACAAGTCCTTGTGCGCCAAAACTTAGGTTTTGGCTGCGACTTCAGAAATAAGTTTTTTTTACCTACTTGTTGGGATACAACAAGTTATTGGCGCCATAGCCGGGGACCTTAGATTTGTCAATATTGAAGATATTGAGAGTATTTCTAGGCTAGGTATTTATTTACTATTTTTAATTATTTTCTGCTTTCCTTGAAATCACTTGATCTATTTACTTTGTATGTGCAGGAGTCTTAGGTCAGGACTGCTTGCTCCATTGGATCCTAGAATTAACAAAACCCTTAGAGTGCGCAGGAAGTTGAGACTAGAAGAGGATTTACAAGAGACACAACAGCAGATAGGAGAAGAAATTTTGGATATGGCGAATAACGAGAGAAGATCTTTGCGCGACTACGCTACCCCTAATTCACAGGGAGTTCACTCTAGTGTCACCAGACCGGCCATTGATGCGAACAATTTTGAGATTAAACTCGCATTCCTATCTATGCTTCAACAACATCAGATTGGAGGATCTCCACTTGCGGATCTCAACTCTTTTTCATGAATTATGTGATACAATTAAAATTAATGGAGTTTTTGACGATGCACTAAAATTGTGATTATTTCCTTTTTCTCTCAGGGATCGAGCACGTGATTAGCTACACTCTCAACCTTCTGGAACATTCATGAATTGGGAGCAGCTATCTAATGCTTCTCTAATGAAATACTTACCTCCCAGTAAGACGATTCATTTAAGAAACCAGATCACGGGATTTGCTCAGAAGGAAGGAGAATCTCTTAGCGAAGCATGGGAGCGGTACAACGAATTGCAAAGGAAGTGTCCTCACCATGGCTTGGAGAGATGGGTTTTGATTGAAACATTTTATTATGCTTTGCTTTATATTACACGCCTCACAGTTGATGCTGTTGCAGGAGGAGCTTTCATGAGCAAGACTTTGGAGGAAGCCTATCAACTGATTGAAGAGATGGCTTTGAACAATGATCAGAATTCCAGAGAAAGAGGAGTGATATATCGACCTCCTCAGGGTAAGAATGATGGTAATGATTTTCGCACTCTAGCTGAGAAAGTTTAGTCTTTGTGCAATCATTTTGATACATTTAAAATGCAAACTCATGCTGTGACTTCTTCTATTACTTGTGAGATTTGTGGGAATAAGGGGCATAATGCTGAAAAGTGCAAAATAATTGTTGATAGGGGTGAGGAACAAGTTAATGTAGTAGGAGGTTACAATCAAAGTAGATCTAATAACTCCTACTCTAATACCTACAACCCTGGATGGATGAACCACCCTAATTTATCCTAGAAAAGCAATAATCATGCTAGTGAGCAGAATGAATATAGGGGATTTCAACAAAGAACACAAAATCAGAGTCAACCCCAATAACCCAGCTTAGAAGAGATGTTTACTCAATTTATGGGGTTCCAGAAAAAATAGAATGATGATATGAATGAGAATCTGAAACAGATAAATTTTGATGTGAATGAGAGTCTGAAACAAATCAATTCAAGGATAGATGGTATTGTTGCTCACAACAAAATGCTAGAGTCACAAATTGCACAATAGGCTAGCACCTCATAGAGACCCCCAGGAAAGTTACCTGCCAAACCTGAACCAAACCCTAGGGAGCACTGTAATGCCATCATGACTAGGAGTGGGAAACAACTAGGAGAACCTAGAGGGAAATTTGTGGATATTGAAAAAGAGCTTGATGACAATCATGAAAGGGAATTAGAATTAGGAAAATCTTCTTCACATGAGGAGTCCCAAACTTGTTTACCACCTCAAAAGGGTGATGAACCAAAAGGAGATGAACCATGTGAGAAAGATAATCCTAAACCTAATTTGCCTCCAATTTACAAGCCACCTATACCTTTTCCACAAAGGTTAGTTCAGAATAAACTAGACAAACAATTTGGCAAGTTCCTTGAAGTCCTGAAAAAGCTTTATATTAACATTCCATTCACTGAAGCTATTTCTCAAATGCCTTCTTATGCTAAATTTTTATAAAAGATTTTGTCTAACAAGAGAAAATTAGATGATTATGGTACTTGCATTGTAACTTTGACTGAAGATTGTAGTGCCATCATACAAAACAAATTACCACCAAAACTGAAGGATCCAGGTAGTTTTTCTATACCTTGTTCAATTGGCACTATGGCTTTTGACCGAACCTTATGTGATTTGGGTGCAAGTGTAAGTCTAATGCCTCTATCTATTTACAGGAAACTAAACATTGCAGAGCTTAAACCTACGTCCATATCTTTACAGCTCGCGGATTCATCGGTAAAGTTTCCTGTAGGTATATTAGAGAATGTTCCAATAAAAATAGGTGAATTTTTCTTACCTGCAAATTTTGTGATTCTAGACATGGAAGAAAACTGCAAAAATCCTATAATTCTTGGTAGACCA
This sequence comes from Costus pulverulentus, assembly GCA_027562315.1. Taxonomy (NCBI): domain Eukaryota; kingdom Viridiplantae; phylum Streptophyta; class Magnoliopsida; order Zingiberales; family Costaceae; genus Costus; species Costus pulverulentus. Next base: position 59,953,760 of record CM050438.1, read on the forward strand.
CTCTTAGCCACTGCAGGAGCATAGATTGATGTTCAAGAAGGAAAAATCACTTTTAAAATTTGTGAAAACACTGTTGAGTTTGATCTTAATGATTCTTCGAACAAAATTTCATACTCAGGATCATGTTGTAGTGTTGAAGTAATTGATGATGTTGTTTATGATGTTTGCAATTTATTTGATGAATCCTCAAACATTGAAACTAACGATTCTTCTGAGGATGTTGATAAAGTATTGCAGGAAACGAAAAACAAAATTTCTAGAAGAAGGAGGAAAAGAAGATTAAAGTCTAGATTGTTTGACAAAGGAAAGAAGATTTGGAGCAAAAATGAAGATTGTTTCAAGGCTGAGCCTTATGTGGTTCAAGGTAATGCCCAACATAAGGGAAAATCAGAAGGGCAATTAAGGAACTCACGATTGAATCCGAGTGCAAGAAGGTCAAGCTAATGACCTTTAAATTAGCGCTTCTTGGGAGGCAACCCAAGCTTTCTAACCTCTATCTGTTTTCTTTTACTTTACTTTTTGCATAGGACTAATTTTTCTTTTGTTTTTGTAGGTAAAACAAAATTTGCTGAAAAATACGGCACTGCCGTAAAGTATATTACAGTACCCTATTTTCAGCCCACTTTTGACCAGAAAGTTGTGACGAAATTACGGCACCACCGTAAACTTTTAAACGGTACCATAATTTGTGGCCAATATCAACCAGAGAGTTTCCTCATTTTTACAGCACCACCGTAAATTAGTTTACGGGCCGTATTTTGCTTCAAAAAAAAAAAAATTCGTTCATTGAATTTTACGGTGGTACCGTAAACTATTTCACGATACCGTATTTCTGAGTCATTTTTGAACAGAAGACTGCCGAGATTTTACGGTGGTACCGTAAACTATTTCACGTTACCGTATTCTTGAACCAGTTTTGACCCGAGAGCAGTCATGATTTTACGGCACTGCTGTATGATATTACACTGTCGTGTTTCGAATTTTGGCATGCGAGTTTTGTGCCATTTTTAGGGTTTCACGAACCGTTTTTAGGGTTTTTGCACTCGTTCTCTCCCTGTTTCACGTTGTTCTTGTATCTTCGACCTTCTCTGACCATCAGAGCACGCCGGCGACTATTCCAGTGAAGATCTGACCGTCGATTGGGTACTCTTCTCACCGATTTCTCCACCTTGGCGAGTTTACACGATTTTCGCCCTTTTGCTCGTTCCTCCTCGTTTCTTAATCGTTTTTAGAGATTTTTGTCAACATTTGCTTCTTATAGGATAGGCGACGATTCCTAGTTTGATCTTGAAGTTTTTGGACTGATTTGTGAAGTGTATTGAGCAAGATTGAACCCACATGCATATTGTCTACCCTGTTTTCCGCCTTGTTTTCCTCTGTTCTGATTCTATATGAGTTTTTCAAAGCCATTAGCTATGATTTAACTGATATGCATACTGCCATTGCCTAGATTGAATTATTGTATTGCTATATGGTGCATTGAATATGTAGTTTGCAGCTTATTTGAGATGGCACCAAGAACAAAGTCCATCTTTCCAAGAAGGAAAGGGAAAGCTCCAGCTGAACCTTCTCAACCTGAGAATCCTTATGGAATAATTTTTAGAGATGAAATGTAGGAAACCAGATACAACCAGATCATGGAGAGGAAGGTGATCAGCACTAAATATGCTGATAAAAGGACTTTGGAAGCTTTGGGGTTGTACGAAGATGTGCTATGGATGTTTGATAGGATCCAAGCAAAGAAGTTCTTCCAGATGACTCCACACACTTATTTACCATTGGTTTTTGAGTTTATGAGTAGTTTGATTATTAATTTGAGGGAGTTCTCAAATGGACCTGCTGAAGGGGAAATCACTTTTAGACTAGCCAACGAAGAAAGGAAACTCACACTATAGGAGATCAGAAATATCTTTGGTTTGAGTACAGGAGGCTACACCGAGATGCCCCTTGGATTCATGGAGAGCATTTTTTGGAACCAAATTACTAATGAAGGTCATTACTATGCTGCTTCTACAAGAGCCTCACAAATCATGAACTCATGCATCAAATATGGACACCGAGTGCTAGCACACACTGTGTTTGGTAGAGGAGATAGTGACGGTATGGTCCGTCAACATGAGTTGTATTTTTTTATGGGGGATGATGAATGGATTTGCTGTGGATGTGGCTTTCTTTATGGTGAGCATATGGACAAGGTGGCTAGGGCGAAAAGGGGAGCTGTAGTGACAGGAGGGTTGATCACTCCTATTGCCCAGTATTTTGGGATAGAGCCCTATGGAGTAGAACTCGCAAGGGGAAATGCAAGACTTGACCTTGAATCTTGCATAGCTATGAAGATGATTGTGAGAGAAGGGGATACCTTTTGTTTGGTCCTTGGACCAAATGTCCCTACTCTACCCTTACCCCACATTGAAAAGACCACAGTCAGGGACAGAGCGAATTGGAAGTTATCTCCGATTGCCGCCGAAGCAGCTTTCACACCCCCACTTGACACCATTCCACCACCACCCACATGGGGTAGGAGAGGTGACCCCTTTGGCATGGAGTCCCCCCTCGTGATTCTTGACACCCTGCTGGTGATTCGTCATGCACACCCAGAGGAGGATTTGCTAGTGCTCATGATCCAGGATTCTAGGCTCTACATGCGCAAATGTATAATCAAGAGCGTCGCATGGAGAAGGTGATTGACTCTTTGTGATAGGTGACTAAATCTCTTGGGCACCTCCATCATGATGTAGAGAGATTAAGCAATCACATGGAGGATATGGGGAACTTCCTCTATAATAGATTCGGATATAAAGACCAGAGATATTATGATTGCTACGGTGATGAAGAGTAGATGAAGAGTAGATGTTTTGTGAGTATTATCCTCCCTTACTTCTTTGCTATACTGTATTTCTATATCTTATTGATGTTTTATGTGATGAAGGGAAGGATGATGCCTATACATCTCTATGCCCGCCTCCCCTGCTATTTATTTCACATGCTTCTAGTTCTTTTCGATGTGGTTGTATGGTGATAGCGATGATACTGATTTTTACTATTTCGATGGGGTTGTATTATGATATTCTAATGATTTATCTTCAATATGGTTGTACTATACATGTTGACATATTTTTATATTTTTGGTGATATGACATTGTGATGTTTGATGATGATGATGAGTACACTCTTGATTTATATTGATGATGACTTGATTGATTGATGATGAGTAAATTCAAATTCATGATTAGAGACAAACCCTATCATGTTAGATTTATTTCTTCATTACATATCTAATTTTGAAAATTTGACATGGGTTGATGCATGAAATTCTAGGTAGATATATTATTTGAGGAATAAAATCTAAAAGTGAAACTATTCTTTTGAATAAAATGAGTATATGAGTATGAATTGAGAATTGAGATCAATTGATCAACCTAGTAGATGTTTAGTCTATTTTTGCTATTTTGCTGGGAAATAAGAATCCAAGATCTATGAAAATAGTGAGAGACTCCCCTACTTGGCACTATATAAAATTGATAGTGGTACCAAAGACATGGGTTGAAGTCTATGTCCAAAAGATAATGAAAGAGAAAAAGAATAAAACTCCTCTGCTTGGCACTGTGTAAAATTGACAATGGTACCAAAGAAAGAGTTGAAGTCAAAATAAAAAGTGTGTATCTAAGTGGGTACATGCCATCTATGCAAAAACAACAAAATTAATGAAAAAAAAATATTGCATAAAAATTTATGTGTGGAAAAAATCTTGGAAACCTAATTCCTGTGAACGAAAGCATGATGGATTTGAACTAAAATTGGGTGGAATCTTGAGATTGAAAATTCTAATTATTATACAAGTTACAAAATTTTATTTAATTGAATTGTGGATCTAGAGGGTTGAATTATGAGGATGATATATTTATTTGAAGTTTTATAAAATAATTGATGAAAATTTTTCATTGGTGATTGTATTTCAGAAATTTATTAAGCATGAAAAGGGAATTTTTTTAATCAAATTTTGATTTTTGCTTCAGGACAAGCAAAATTTGAGCCTTATGTAGTTTGATGACATCAAAATATATAGTATATTTTGTATCATTTTATGTATCTTTTCATTCTAAATTGAAGATCTTTTGCTTACTTTTATGCTAAATTTATTAAATATTGCAAAGTCTACTTCTATTTTGGTTTTTCATGATTTTCAGGTAAAAAGACACTACTTTGAGGCAATTTCAAGCAAAACCAAATACATGGAAGAGTTACCATCATCAAGAGGAGATCACCCAATAAATTTCAAGCAAATCGGAGTAACACACCAAAATACGGTAGTGCCGTATTTTATATTACGGTACCGTATTTTCGTACGCTACCGTAATATCAGAGCATTACCGTAATTTGGTGGATTTTTCAAACAGAAGATTTTGTCTAAAATATGGCACTGCCGTAAGGAATTACACGGGCTGTATTTTAAAGCACATTCGGAATAGAGAAAATTATGTAAAATACGGCACTGCCGTAAACTTTGACACGGGCCGTATTTTCCAGACGAGTTCAACCAGAGAGTTCTGCCAATTTTATGGCAGTGCTGTGAACCATTTTACGGTGTCGTATTTCCCAAACAACATTAGATCAGAATACGCGACCGATTTTGCGGCACGGCCGTAATCTATTACACTATCGTATTTCAGTTTTTGAACACGACTCCTAGGTTAATTTCGAAGCCCGATTATTGTGGAGAAGATTGCGGATGATCCAGGGCTTTAAAGACGAAGCCGTAAGAAGAAGAGAGAGAGCTTTCGACAAGAGAAAGACGAAGACACAAGAAGCCCCAATTTTCTTCGACTCTACAGAGAGAAATCGTGTTTCACGCCGCCGCCTAGGGTTCCACCGCCACGACGAATGCAGAGCACCTCCGGTCGTGAAATTCATACTAAAGCTTCGCCTAGAGCAGGAGACAACGTACCAGAAATTTTAGAACAAAAGGAGACTAATTCAAAGAGAAATCGAGGAAAGAAGGAGAGCCGCCACTGTCCATCGACACCTTTCTTGCAAAATACGGCTGTGTTTATTTTCACAGCCGTGGTGTATTTTCCTCACCCCTCTTTTTCCATTGATTTTTGATCTTCTGAAATTATGGAACATTGTATTTACATCACCATGCTAGCTTAAACTTCTTTTGGGACATGGGGGAGTAATTCCTTTTAATTTTATCAATGACTAAATACTTTTTGCTTCCATCATGATTATTCTACTTTGATAATTTTACCTATGCGATCATTGTTCTAAGATTCTCTTTAGTTTACTTTTTGTCATCATGATTTAGAATTTTCGCAAAAAGGCCGAAAGGTGAATAGCTTGAGAATTTGGAAACCTAAAATTGATTAATAGGAACTCACCGTAAGAAATCAGGTTAAGTTCTTATTTCTTTATTTTAGTAAGTAGAACTGCTATGATGATAACTATGGACTTAGGATTGAGTTATTGTGTCAAACGTGAAGATCTTGCATGGAAGTGAGGATCGGAACGTTGGAGAACCATAGGTAAAACTTGTGTTGAGACTCGGATGAACGAAAGTGATCCTCGAGTTTTTTGTTCGATGAATCTTGCACGAAAACGAGGATTGGTCCCTACATGGTTATCTGCATGAAAGTGTGTTAATCATTTTACAAAGTAAATTATGCCTTTATCACAATAGAATTTGATTGATGCATATCCTTACATCTCTAATCATGAAAATTAAAGTGAATGAAACCCAAGTCCCAGTTTCTCTCTGATAGTATTTTTCCATGTGTTTTTGATCTTTGCTTATGTTCTATTCGATTGCCTAGATAGGAAGAAATCAATTATTTGGTACTTGACAACATAGGTCTCTGTGAGATCGATATCTTCTTTATTACTTCGAGTATCCATGCATTTGCGGAGATAACAACAAGTGTGGTGACTCAACAAGCTTTTGGGGCCGTATCAGGCGGTGACAAGTCCCTGTGTGCCAACACTTAGGTTTTGGCTGTGACTTCAGAAATAAGTTTTGTTTACCTACTCGTTGGGATACAACAAAGGGGCGTAGTAGCTGGTACCAGCGTGGGCAGTGTCTCTCGTCTAGGCAGAAGCCCATTGATGGTAGGCAGCAGTAGAAAAAGTGGGAGAGGAGCTACGAGTTCCCTCTCTTCGAGAGCAGAGGCTCCACGGCACCACCTCCACGAGCAACGGCGAGAGAATGCTGTGCTCCTTTTCCCTAGACGACGATCTTTGACGGCGTGGTCTACGAGTACTCTGGTGCTGGTGAGATCAGATGGAGAGGGAGAGTGATGTGGATGTATATAGAGAGGAGAGGAGTGGTTTTGTAACCGGATTTTGAGAGTAATAAAATTGGCGAAACTTTCCCCTCTGTTTCTACGTTTTGGTGTGCTTCCGGCCGCCGATCCCCGGTGACAGTTCCCGGTGTCCGGAGGGACGCCGATGAGGCTGAGGCGCGAAGGGCACGAGCGGCCCTTCCCCTGCCACAGGCCCAAGCTTTCCCGACCTCCTTTATAGTCCGGCATTCGAAGTCATGACAACGACAAAATCTCGAATCCGAGCATGAATTGTTGAATGATAGGTGGTCCGCAAGTGCACGGATTCTATCACGTAATAAATAAGATCGATCCCACAGGGACTAGGGTCAAGTACTAACTAATTAGTCAATTAATAGCTAGGCGATAAAATAAGCGTAGGAGTGTCACTAATCCTATTGCAAGTAAGTAAACTAAAGCAAGTGAAAGCAAACAAAAGTGCAGACGGTTGTAAAGACTTCGAGAGAGAATTGGGTTTCATCTCATTGAAGCATGAAGGAAAGCTAGCGCTAATATCTAAATAAAATGTTATCTACGTTCTCAAGGTAATCCTTCCTATGGTACATGCACGCTCCCTCTCAGGACACGGTCCAGTATCTGACTTAACCCAAGTCTCCTACTTTCGTGGCCTACTAGGTTAAGCTGATCCAATGGGTTCTATGAGGAATTAGGGTTCCTTGGGTGATTTCGAGTGCTCTCGCCAAACGAGATCACCAGTTCAGTCTAAGGGGGTCCAATGGTATGGTTCACCTCTCAGTTCTTCCCATAACATCTAAAACATGAACATGCATGGCCAGTACACAATCATGAAATAAAACTTCCTAGACATGAATAAGAACGAAGATAAACTTGGATAAAAAGTAGATCAAGCATCAACATTCAACATTATTACAATGGGCTATGCCCAAACCCCAAAAGAAAGTTACACTACAAGTTCCATTGTAAAATACATTGTAATCTTTCAAGAAATTCAAATCAAACCAGGGGGAAAGCTAGATCTAGAAAGGGAGAATGCCAAGGACAATCTTCAGTGTCGAAACGAGGGAAGAATCGAGCCGGAACACTCTGCTGATCGTGAAATTGCCTTCAAACCCTAGTTGTCGCCTCTTTTGCTTGTTCTCCCCGAATCCTCCACAAAACCGCATGATCTCCATCTCTGATCGTTCATCGCTTAGTTGGGAAGGTGCCCCTCAAATTTCATTCGATTCCCCTCCAAAAATGGCATGAAATCCATGAAAAACCGAGTGGGTGTCGAGCTGGCGGAATGGTACACGGCCGTGTATCGATGCACGGGCACGCCCGTGCATGGCTCGGGAAAGTCGAGTTGCAGCAATCACTTACTCTTCATGACCGTGTATCAATGCACGGGCACACCTGTGCATGGCTCTATGAAATATGAAAAAGTTGGTCGAGCTCTTCACAACCATGCATGGATTCACGCGCATGCCCATGTACAGCTCTGTCTGGTCTGGGAAGTCCGAGTCATACACGGCCGTGTATCGATGCACACCCTAGGCCGTGAACAATGTAGAAGACTCCGATTAAGCTGAAATTTGACCGGTAGCTTCGTCTCGTCATGAGAAATCGTCCTATGACTTTAGATCTTCAAGATTCCAATGATTTTAGGGTGAAATCCCTACATATCAAGAAAACAAGGGAAAAGTGAAGATTTTGAAGAATATGAAGCAATTAAGTATATAAATGAGATATAGCATACATTTTACTCTTAAATTATGATAGAAATAGGCCTTAAAACATCATATATTTGTATGCTATCACTGACGTGGTAGGATTAAGATGATAAGTGTCTGACATAGATACACTACCATTGCACCACAGATCCACTAGAAATGCATTTTTCATGCTTAAAAAAATGAGAACTAATATTGAATAAAGGACATTCTTTTTCGCATGAATTGATGAAGGTGGATGACGAAGCACCAAGCATTAAAGGCAGCCATGTCATATAGTGACAAAACTGTAAGTGTTCACATGATAGTCCTCACACGCATAGGAATAATATATTTTTTTCCTCTTTAACAAGTGTTGTATCCCAAGTTGTTTGGCGTGTACCTTGGACTAATCACCGGCAACGGTGCCAAAAACATGATGTAGTCCGCAAGTGTATGGATACTCGAAGTAATAAAGAAAGTATCGAATCCACAAGGACCTATGTTGCTGAGTATCGAATAATTGATTGTTCACTATCTAGGCAATCAAAAGAGTGGAAACTAGCAAACGAAGACCAAAGCACTGAAACAGAATTATCATAGAGAGAAGCTAGGACTAGAGTTTCATTCACTCTAATTTCTATGACTAGACATGAATAATGATTTTGTTAGTTTAATGTCAACATGATAAAGATGTAATTTACTTTAATAAAAGAATTGTCTCACTTTCATGCAAACAACCATGCAGAGATCAATCCTCGCTCTCACGCAAGATTTATCCCAGGCTACAGATAAATAAATCATCAAACGAAGAACTCAAGGATCACTTTCGTGCATCCGAATTCTAGGTTGATAATCTCCAGTGGAATCTCAAGGATCACTTTCGTGCATCCGAGTCTCGATACTAGTTTCACTCATGGTTCTCCAACGTTTCGATCATTCCTTCCGCACAAGATCTCCACGTTTGATAACTTAGGCTCAATCTTTAGATTCATATCATTATCATGGCAACTAATCTACTAGAATTAAACAAATAAGAACTAACCTAAGAGGGTTCCTAATATGCAATTGTAGGGTTCCAAGTTCTCAAGCAAATTACTTTTCAGTCTATTGCGAAAACTCTAAAACATGCACAATAATATGGATCTAAAAAGAGTCTAAGATCAATTACCACAGCAGTAAAATCATCATGCTAAGATTAAACCTGACAGAATAATAGAAAAATAGTCATCTAGTCATTAAAATTCAAGTGAATTACTCCCTCATGTCCCAAAGAGTGTCTAAGCTTGCATGGAAGGAAGATTACAATAATTCATGTTGAAGGAAATCGAAAACAGAGAAGAAGGAAAAATTACGGTACGGCTGTAAAGAAGTTTACGGCCGTAATCTTGGCGCAACAGCGGCGGCGCTCGGATTTGTGTTGATTTCTCCTCTATTGGATCTCCAATCACGCTGAAACTTCTGGGGCACCTTCTCCTCCTCTATGCGTAGCTTCCACTCAAATTTCATGGCCGGAGATGTGCTGAAGGCTTCCCAGCGGTGAACCCTAAGGCGGACGTGTGAAACTCGAATTCTCCCTCTCTGATGGATGAAAATTAGGGCTTTTGACCTGCTTGTCTTCATCTCGGTGATGGCTCCCTCTTTGCTTCTTACAGAAACGTATTTAGTGGCCTGGATCGATCGCAATCTTCTACGCAAAAATCAGGCTTCGGAGTTGACCGGGAAAATTGCGAACTCGGTTGTAATTACGGCCGTAAAGGATTTTATGGTGGTGCCGTAATCTGGACAGCAAACTCTCGGGTTGAAAACTTCCGGAATTATGGTACTGTAACATGTTTTATGGCAGTGTCGTAATGTCAACAATCTTTCGGGTTGAAAATCAACCCGAATTACGGTACCGTAAAGTTCCTTATGGCAGTATCGTAAACTCCATCGATTCTCTGATCAAAAACAATCCAAAAGACGGCACCGTAGTGATGTTTACAGTAGTGCCGTAATCATACAAAATCTTCTGCTCGAAAAAATTCCAAATTACGGTGCCGTAAAGGTCTTGTTGGGGGTGCCGTAATTTGCTCTGAAGCTCAAAATTTTCTAAAATTTGACGTGTGATCTCCTTTTGATGTTGTGAATTCAATTATACACTTGGATTGCATGAAATCGACTAAAAAATATGCCTTTTGGCCTGAAAATCATTAAAAATAGAAAAGAGTGTAGATTCCACAAATATTGATAAAAAGGGCATAAAAATAAGCAAAGTCTATGAATATGCACAAAATCAACAACAAAATTGCATAGAAATTACGATAAATTTCGGTGTCATCAAACACATAAGGCACAAACTTTGCTTGTCCTCAAGCAAAAACCAAGAAAATTCCAAAAATTGGTCATAGACATAGACTCTCTCATGGAAAATAAATTTCTAACACACAATCACTAATGAAAACTTCTCATTAATTGCATCATAAAATTTTAAACAGATATCTAATCTTCTAAATCCAATTCTCAAGATCCACAACTTAGTTGAATAAAACTTCGCAACTTGTATAAAAGATAGAATCTCAATCTCATGACTTCATCCAATTTTTCAGTTTAAATTTATCATACTTTTGTTTTCAAGAATTGAGTGTCCAAAATCTTTTCCCACTCTAATTTTTTTTTCTTTCCCATAGATACGTATTTTTTTTCTTTTTGCATTATTCACATTCTCTAATTCGATTACCACTTTTTTTTTGGTGACGAAGTTAGAGTACACTCACCACATAGTCAGTGTAATAGAACTCATGTCTTTTTAGAAAGAATTTTACTAATGACAGCGGAGTTAATGTGAATAGATTCTTCTCATCATTTCTTTTTTTCTTTTTCAGACTTCAACCCATGTCTTAGGTACCAATGTCAATTTTACATAGTGCCAGTAGGGGAGTCACTTACTATTTTTGTGCATTTTGGACTCTTTCTTCCCAACAAATAGTAAAATAAACAAAACTTCAATGAGATTAATCAATTGACATCAATTAAAAATTTCATACTCTTATGCAAATTTTATTCAAAAAGTAGCTTCACTTTTAAATAAAATTCTTCAAACAACATATCTCCCTAAAATCTCACTTATCAACCAATGAAAAATTTCAAAAGCAGATATGTATAAGGGAAATAAATTTGACATGATAGGTCTATTTCTAATATCAATTTTGAATTCACTTATCAACATAATCAAATAAGCTATCAACAATAATCTTCAAAAGAATTTTGATTAAGGCCAATAAATCATTCATATCAGGAATATTTTCATCATTATCATCAAATATCACAATATCATCAAGTATTATACAACCACAGCGAAATAAAATGATAGGCATGAATAGCAGAGTAGTAGTGACGACGGACACAAAGGTGTAGAAGAAGCATCATTCCCTTCAACACAAGAGATATCAATAAGATACAGACAATGAAAGACAAAAGATATATGGGAAAAGAGATACTCACAAGACTCTACCCACTCACGCCTTTGGGTTTCTTCCACCAAAGTTTGTTTACCTACAAAAATTAAAAAATAGTTCTGAAAAGAAAACCTAGATAAAAGTAAATAAAAGAAGGCAAAAATAAAGTTAGAAAGCTCGGGTTGCCTCCCAAGAAGCGCTAATTTAAGGTCATTAGCTTGATCCTTTTGCACTCGGATTTGATCATGGTTCATCTAAATATAAACTCTAATTTTCTTCAATTTGCTCCTCTTGATAATAATGCTTCAGCCTCTGACCATTAACTTTGAATTCTCCTGTTTCCTCACTCCATATGTCTACGGCTCCCTAAGGATAAGCCTTTTTTACCTGAAAAGGCCCAGACCATCGAGACATAAGTTTTCCAAGAAAAGTTTCAATCTAGAATTGAACAAAAGAACAAAGTCACCTGGTTGGAAATCTCTTCTGAGAATATGTCGATCATGCCACCTTTTAGTTCTTTCTTTGTAAATTCTTGCATTTTCATATGCAGAAAGTCTGATCTCATCTAGCTCATTTATTGGAATCTCTGTTTTTCACCCGCGTTCTTTAAATCGAAATTCAGCATCTTGATTGCCCAGTATGCCTTATGCTCGAGCTCTACAGGAAGGTGGCATGATTTTTCATAAACCAATTAAAAAGGAGACATACCTATGGGTGTTTTGAAAGCAGTTTTGTAAGCCCATAATGCATCATCAAGTTTGAATGTCCAGTCTTTTCTAGAGCGTGACACTATTTTTTCTAGAATTCCTTTGATCTCTCTGTTTGATATCTCAACCTGTCCACTTGTTTGGGGGTGATAAGGTGTTGCAACTCTATGATTTACTCCATATTTCCTGAGTAAGGCTGAAAACTTGTGTTCTATGAAATGCGATCCTCCATCACTAATCACTACTCGCGGTATCCCATATCGTGGAAAGATAATTTTTTGAAACAGTTTAGTAACAACTCTCGAATCATTGGTTGGTGAAGCGAGGACTTCAACCCATTTTGAGACATAATCAACTACTACAAGAATGTGCTTGTTACCTCCCGAAGATGGGAAAGGTCCCATGAAGTCAATCCCCCAAACATCAAATATCTCAACTTCAAGAATATTGGACAGTGGCATCTCATGTCTTCTGTTAATGTTCCTAGTCTTTTGACATCTATCACAAGATAGCACAAAGTTTCTAGCATCTTTGAAAATTGTGGGCCAATAAAATCTTGATTGTAACACTTTGAAAGCAGTCTTTTCAGTACCAGCATGTCCACCATAGGATGATCCATGGCATTGAAGCAAAATATATGCAATTTCTTCTTTAGGGACACATTTTCTAAAAATGCTATGTGCACATCTTCTAAACACATAAGGCTCATCCCAAAAATAATATTTCACTTCAACCAAAAATCTTTTTCTTTTTTGGTAGCTCAAATCAGGAGGAAAAATATCGACTACAAGATAATTCACTATGTCAGCATACCAGGGGGCTTTGAGTTGTTCAATGGCTAAGAGTTGTTCTTCAGGGAAGGAATCATTGATCTCATCATTCTTTTCAGTATCTACCATTATTCTTGAAAGATGATCTGCAACAAGGTTCTCAGTTCCTTTCTTATCTTTGATTTCTAGGTCAAATTCTTGTAGAAGCAAAATCTATCTCAACAACCGTGGCTTACTGTCCTTCTTCTGTATCAAATATTTAACTGCAACATGATCAGTATATACTATAACTTTCGAATTTATCAAGTAAGATATGAATTTGTCAAATACAAAAACTATAGCCAACAACTCCTTCTCAGTAGTGGTGTAATTCCTTTGTGTTTCATCTAAAGTTTTACTGGCATAAGAGATCACATAAGGCTTCTTTTCCTTCCTTTGCCCTAGAACTGCTCCCACTGCAAAGTCACTAGCATCATACATAAGCTCAAAAGGTAACTCCCAGTCAGGTGGTTGCATGATGGGTGCTGATGTCAAGGCTTTCTTTAGTTCCTGAAAAGCAAACAAACATTTCTCATAAAAGCAGAATTTGGCATCTTTACAAAGTAAATCAGTCAGGGGTTTAGCAAGTTTAGAGAAGTCCCTGATGAATCTCCTGTAAAACCTTGCATGTCCTAAAAAAACTCCTGATCTCCTTGACAGTGGTGGGTGGTGCCAACTTCTCAATCACTTATATCTTGGCTTTGTTTACTTCAATCCCTCTCTCTGAAATAAGATGACCCAAAACTATTCCCTATCTAACCATAAAGTGACACATTTCCCAATTCTATTAGGGAATGCCGGGTGTAATTTAAAATTTTGCAGTCCCAGGACGCAGCGGAAGAAGCATTACACCCGAAACACATTCCTTTCCCAAGGATCCATGTGAGAGAGAGAACACAAGGATGTGTTAGGGTTAGTACCTTTATTGCTTGTTAGGATGAAGGTGCCAAGTTGAAGACGCTCAAGTGCTCGTCCTCTACAAGTATCCACGCGTCGACTCCTTGATCGTTGCTCCCTTCCACGCTTGTTCCTAGCCTTGGGAAGACAATCAAGCCTTTGTCACTCTCTTCAAATCTTGCGCCACCTCCAAGGTAGAAGCGCCAAGAAGAGATGAGGAGGAAGATGATGCGCCAAGTACTTCCTTCTTCTTCTTTGTTTGCGCCACCTTCAAGCAAGGTGCGTCTATGGCCAAGGAGCGGAGAGGGCTTGTGGCAAGGAAATGCCACCAAGCACTAAGAGTCCTTGCGTCAAGAAGATGAGAAGAAGAAGAAGAACTTGCTTGCGTCTTTGATGGAAGAAGGAGAGCTCCAAGCTCTCAAGTTATCGCCCTTCTATGCCTTCACGCCTCCAAGGATTGTCCACTCGATCAACAACCACAAGAGGGGGCGGTAAGGCTCCTATTAATAGGAGAAGGGGCGGCTAGGGCATTGG
>CM050438.1:59975933-59991967 GCA_027562315.1 Costus pulverulentus
CAAACTGAATAACAACCATGCCTTTATAAACATAAGAGTTTATTACATGATACTGATACAATCCCAAGGCCTCAAACATTAGCCTTAAGGGCATACCCCAACACCTAAAAGGGTTCCTAATATGCAATTCTAGGGTTCCAAGTTATCAAGCAAATTCTTTTTCAGTCTATTGCGAAAACTCTAAAACATGCACAATAATATGGATCTAAAAAGAGTCTAAGATCAATTACCACAAGAGTAAAATCATCATGCTAAGATTAAATGTGACAGAATAATGGAAAAAATAGTCATCTAGTCATTAAAATTCAAGTGAATTACTCCCTCGTGTCCCTAAAGAGTGTCTAAGCTTGCATGGAAGGAAGATTACAATAATTCATGTTGAAGGAAATCGAAAACAGAGAAGAAGGAAAAATTATGGTACGGTCGTAAAGAAGTTTACGGCCGTATTCTTGGCGCAACAGCGGCGGCGCTCGGATTTGTGTTGATTTCTCCTCTGTCGGATCTACAATCACACTGAAACTTATGGGACACCTTCTCCTCATCAATGCGTAGCTTCCACTCAAATTTCATGGCTGGAGATGTGCTGGAAGCTTCCCGGCGGTGAACCCTAAGGCGGACGTGTGAAACTCGATTTCTCCCTCTCTGATGGATGATAATTAGGGCTTTTGGTCTGCTTGTCTTTGTCTCTGTGATGGCTCCCTCTTTGCTTCTTACAGAAATATATTTAGTGGCATGGATCGATCGCAATCATCTACGCAAAAATCGGGCTTCGGAGTTGACCGGGAAAATCGCGAACTAGGTTGTAATTACGACCATAAAGGATTTTACGGTGGTGCCGTAATCTGGATAGCAAACTCTCGGGTTGAAAACTTCCAGAATTACGGTACCATAATATGTTTTATGGCAGTGCCGTAATGTCAACAATCTTTCGGGTTGAAAATCGACCCGAATTACGGTACCGTAAAGTTTCTTACGGCAGTACCGTAAACTCCGTCGATTCTCTGATAAAAAATAATCCAAAATACGGTACCGTAGTGATGTTTACGGTAGTGCCGTAATCATACGAAATCTTTTGCCCGGAAAAATTCCAAATTACGGTACTGTAAAGGTCTTGTTGGGGGTGCCGTAATTTGCTCTAAAGCTCCAAATTTTCTAAAATTTGACGTGTGATCTCCTTTTGATGTCGTGAATTCAATTATGCACTTGGATTGCTTGAAATCGACTGAAAAATATGACTTTTTGCCTGAAAATTATTAAAAATAGAAAAGAGTGTAGATTCCGCAAATATTGATAAAAAGGGCATAAAAATAAGCAAAGTCTATGAATATGAGACAAAATCACCATCAAAATAGTATAGAAATTACGATAATTTTCGGTGCCATCAACAAGCAATTCCAAAGATACAAAATTAAATCAAATTAAATTTGAGAATAACTTACACGAAATCTTAACATAATCCTAGATGA
Organism: Costus pulverulentus; assembly: GCA_027562315.1. Taxonomy (NCBI): domain Eukaryota; kingdom Viridiplantae; phylum Streptophyta; class Magnoliopsida; order Zingiberales; family Costaceae; genus Costus; species Costus pulverulentus. Next base: position 59,977,400 of record CM050438.1, read on the forward strand.
ATGACAATTCACTTAATCAAATCAATAACTATCAATAAACCACACAGATAGATTAAATATCAAACTTTATTTACACAACTAGTTTATTAGTACATTGTGATATCATATGCAAAATTGCTCAAACTTGTTATGTACAATACAAAATATATTTATACATGAGCATATTATGTTATGCATTATATTACTACATCAACTAGATAAGAGCTTATTAGTAAAATTTTCTCTTAACACCTCCTCCATTGCCCCAAAAAAAAGCAACCAAAGCTAACCTGTATTATATAAAGTTAAAAGAGTGAGCTACAAAACTCAGCAAGATCTACTTTACCCAAGCAACAAAATATATATATTTTCTTTAATATTAACTTTTAAACAAGTTATATAATATGCAAAAGAAGCATCACTATGCAGTTTATCAAATGAATATATAAAAATCATACCATAATGAAAACCTAAACATATAGCGTAAGGATAATATCAAGAACCTAAGTAAATCAATAGCATGAAATGATAATATTTCTAACTTATGAGTATCAAAAACATCATGGAAACAAAAGATGTGCTCATCCCATGAGTACCAAAGCATCATAAAGGAAATAGTGGGAACAAAACAAAACAAAGTCCTCCACGTCTGGAAGCATAGCTAACCCATGTCTGGGAAAGTCAACAAACAAAAGAAAGCAATAGGGCTTGCCATGGCTCAACCAAATGCAAATGGAGGGATTCTAGAGGTGGCTCCCATAAACTCAATATGATGCCCATTGAACTTATAAAGCCCCTTCTACGTTTTGTCATCGGAAGAATAAGTGTTGACCCCTTTTTCTTAGATGACTATGTAGTTATTTATTTGGATGATATCGGGGTATTTCCTCAAGCGTTGAGGAACACCTAAGCCATCTAAGGCTGGTGTTGAGGGAAAAACTATCTCCATTTGGAGTTGGAGAAATGCTCATTTGTGGTGGATGACATTTCTTTCTTTGGTCTTGGGATGGACCACGAACAAGTGCGCATGGACCACGAACAAGTGCGCAGTCGAGGATCAGGATGTGCCTCTTGCGACTGAGCCTCCACCCCCTTCGCAGCGACCTTCTACCCAGCTTGACCGCATTGAGACTATGATCCGGTTTGTCCACGACGCTCAACAAGAGACTCACCTGTCTGTCGATGCGGGCAACGACCGGATTCAACATCTTGAGACTGAAGTTGAGCGCCAAGGACGAGTACAGTCCTCTATTTTAGAGTATGTGCATGACCTTCAGGCGAGACTTCATCGGCGATAGGGATGAGCTGCATTGGTTTCACCCGTCACTTGGTCAGCTTTCTGTTTTTCCAGTAGTTTACTTTAGTTGTTAGTTGTTTGTTCTTCTTTAGTTAACTCTTGCTAGTTTTAAGGCTGTCATTTCTATTTCCTTGCATGCTTTGTTAGTTAGTTGCTTCAACATCTTTAGTGTCTTGCCCAACCCCTACTTTTCTTTATGCTATTTGCTTTGTCCTATGGTATTGCATTGTTCTATGAATACTTGAATGATTGGGATGGGGATCTTGACTTTTCTTTGCCAACGGTCTATAATGGTTTTGGGTTGCACATATGATTCTTTGGTTTAATATGGTTGAATGATGTAATTAAATTTCTTAATTATTGGTATGACCTTAAAGAGTATGCTAGTTATTCTACCATACCCTTAACATGCATCTCATGTGTAGTGATCGATTGTATCCTACTTCATAGCTCTATTGTCCTTGTACACTTTGTCATGGGAGTTAGAAATAATAATATTAGTACTGAAGTGTTCTTGTACATTGAACATAGTACTTCCACTTGGCACTATTCTTAACACCTCAACAGAAAAAGGGCTTCTGGTACCTAAGTTCCTTGTTCATCACACTTGGCACTAACTCCTCAGTCACAAATAATAATAGTGGTACCAAAGCAAAGCTTGACACTTGGCACTGTAGTCCTAAAAAAACAAAAAAAAAGGCACCACATAGGGACTATGTGGTGCTGATGCTATTTTCCCGTGACTAGTTGTACAATTATCAGCTTTGTGAATGCTTGATCAACCATATCACTTATGTGAGATGTTCTGTAAAGGTTTTTCGTAAGGTAACTTTGCATGCTCTGATAGATTGTACTAGTGATATTTGATTTAATTTGCTGTCAATACTGCATTATAACCTAAAGACTTGTTGTGATTCACTTACAACCTAAATAGACCACCTTAAGCCAGTTGAGATTTCCTATTTCATGTCATCACTGTGTTCTAGACAATTCAATTGGTTGAGGACAAACAAAACTTTAAGTCCGATGTATTTGATGACATGCAAATATATGATATATTGAGGCTTAATTTTATTATTATTTTGGACCAAATTGCATGTTTTGTCTCATTTATGCACTTAAATGCTTCATATTCTTCAGAACCTTTACTTTTCCTCTATTTTATTGAAATGTGGGTATTTTGCCTCAAAATTAGTGGAATTTGGAAGATCTAAAGATATGGGACAATTCCTCATGATGACGCAAGGCTACACGTGAAATTTCAACCCAATCGGAGTCCTCTACGCTCTTCACGGCCATGGGTGTGTATCCATGCACGGCTGTGCATGAGCTGACTACTCCAGGCTTCACCGAGCCAAACATGGGCAAGGGTGTGCATCCATGCACTGCCGTGAAGAGTAAGTTTTCGAGTTACCGAGCCGTACACGGGCATGGCCGTGCATCGTCTCACGCAGCTTCGATAGGCGTCCGGTTTTTCGCCCATAACTTTCTATTTTGGAAGCGGATTTCATTGAAATTTGGAGGAGACCTTCCTAACTTAGCTATGCACGTTCTGGGACCAAAATCATCGGATTTGATCAAGCAATTGCGGAGAATGAAGCAAAACGGCAACAGACTAGCGTTTTTGGGTGATCTTTGGGGCGACAACACTGTTCCGGCTTGTTTTCTTCATCGTTCCGGCGTGGATCTTCATGCTAGACCTTCTTCTCTCAAGGATCTACACTCCCCTTTGGTTTGATTTAATTATTGTGAGAGATTTCATATATTTAACGATGAATCTTGTAGCGTAAACTCATTTTCGGGGTTTGGGCGTAGCCCACTATAAGAATGTTTGATATTATTGTTTGATCTGCTTGTTTCTCTTATTTGTCTTCGATTCTTATTCATGTCTAGGATGTTTTCATTCATGTGTGTGTACTGGCTATATGTATGCATGCCCTTGATGCTGTGGGAAGGACTGAGAGGCGAACCACAGTCATCGGAATCTCTTAGACTGGACTAGTGATTTCGTTTAGCGAGAGCACTCGAAAGCACCAGAGGAACCCTAATTCTTCATAGAACCCATTGGGTCCACTTAACGCGGTAAGCCACGAGAGTAGAAGACTTGGGTTAAGTCAGAAACCGGATCGTGTCCTAAGACGGAGCGCATCTGTACCCTAGGAAGGATTACCTTGAGAACTTAGATAAAACCTAATTTAAAATATCAAACTCTAATAATTCTGCATGCTTCAGTGTGGCGAAACCTAAAACCCCAAATCTCTCTCACAGATTTAAAACCCCGTTTGCTTTGCTCTCTTTGTTCTGTTTTATTTCAATCCGCTTTAGTTTAATTAATTGCACTAGGATTTTAGACATTTCTCCATTAATTGTTAACTTAGCTATTAGTTAACTGATCAGTTAGTACTTGACCCCTAGTCCTCGTGGGATCGATACTTATTTTATTACGCGATAGATCGTGCACTTGCGGTAGCAGCCGTTCGGGCCCTTATCAAGTTTTTGGCGCTGTTGCCAGGGACTAGGTTGCCAATATGAACACGATCAGGAAATTGGTAACTAGGTTTAGTTAGATTTCCTTTTTGTTTCCTTTTGTTGATTTTTCATTTTGTTTACATATCTTTTAGTTACTTTTTGCTATTTTCTATTTCTTTTAGTTGAAGTTTTTATTTGGTGCGGTGCTACTAATCTTTTTGTGTCAAGGTACTTGTTTATGCCCAGGAATATTGCGCGAACAGGGAAACTTGTACCTGAAGACCCGGAGATAGAGCGTACTTTCTGTCAAGTCAGAAGAAGTTTGAAAAGACTTAAGCTCGAAGGACAATTCTCTGACAGTCAAACGATGGAAGCCAATCGCTCTTTGAAGGACTTTACAGCACCCACCATCTCTGGTGTGCACTCTAGCATATCACAACCGGCTATCGAAGCTAACAACTTTGAGATAAAGCTGTCACTTGTACAAATGGTGCAATAGAACCAATTCGGTGGGGCAGCCACTAACGATCCTAACCTTCATTTATCTATATTTTTAGAATGCTGCGACACTTTAAAGATTAATGGTGCTCATCCCGATGCTATCAAATTAAGACTCTTCCCTTTTTCTCTCAGGGATCGAGCTAGGGCATGGTTGCAGTCATTACTGCAGGCCTCTATTACAACATGGGAGCAGCTGTCTCAAGCTTTTCTATCAAAATACTTCCCATCGAGCAAAACAGCCCAGCTCAGAAATCAGATCACCAACTTTGCCCAACGAGAAGGAGAGTCCCTGTATGAAGCATGAGATCGGTTTAAGGAATTATTGAGGATGTGCCCGCACCATGGTCTATAGAAATGAGTGATCATTCACACCTTCTACAGTGGATTGCTATACCGGACCAAACTTTCTATAGATGCTGCTGCTGATGGGGCACTGATGAACAAAAACTATGATGAAGTGATGGAGTTGATTGAGGACATGGCCCTCAATCATTATCAGTGGTCAGGAGAGAGGAGTCAGCCAGTTTGAAGTTCAGGGAAGTTTGACATGAATATGATTAATTCCCTAGTAGCAAAAGTAGATTCACTTTCTTCTAAACTTGACTCTATTAATGTTTCTACTTCTAACTCTGTGACTTGTAATGTTTGTGCAGTGACAGGACATTCCCCTGATGATTGCCACATCTTAAGTGCTCCCTCTGAACAAGTCAATGCTATTAGGAATTTCAGGAATCAGAATGACCCTTACTCGAACACATACAACCTAGGATGGAGAAATCACCCGAATTTCTCCTACAGGTTGAATCAAGGGCAATTACCTCCTGCTAATTTTTCTAATAAGAACTTCTCTTCTAATTTCAGGCCTCCCCCTAGGATGCAACATCCATCTACCAACTAAAGACAACAAGATCCTCTACAGAATTCCATACTAGAGTCTATGTTGGAAAATTTCATGGTGAGTCAGATGAAGCACAATGATTATATAACTGAGCAAATCTGCCAGTTCAACATGAAAGTGGACTCTGTATCAACCCACTCAAAAATGATGGAGAATCTGATCACACAGCTTAACCAACAAACCAGTTCAATCCAGGAAAGAATTAACCACAACGAGCATTGTAATGCGATAACGACAAGGAGCAGAATCTAGCTAGAAGATCCAAAGATGCCCGAACCTAAGGAAAGAGCAAAGCAAAATCCACCTGAGGGAGTTCCACTAGATGAGGATTCTGCAGCTAACTCAGAATCAGAAAAGCAAAACTCGAATGCGCAGAAGGAGTATGTCTACGTTCCACCTCCACCATACAAACTGCCTATCCCATTCCCTTAGCGACTAGCTATGGCTAAATTGGATCGGCAGTTTGGAAAATTTTTGGAGGTATTAAAAAAACTCTATATCAATATTCCTTTCACTGACGCTCTTTCACAAATTCTAGCATACGCCAAGTTTTTAAAGGAGATCCTCTATAAGAAAAGAAAGATTAAGGAACAAGGAACAGTTGCCTTGACAGAAGAGTGCAATGCTGTCCTCTAGAATAAGCTTCCACCCAAACTGAAAGATCCAAGGAGTTTTTCTATTCCCTGCCAAATTGGGAATATGCTTTTTGATAGAGCTCTATGTGACTTAGGAGCTAGCGTAAGTTTAATTCCCTTATCTATCTGCAGGAAGTTAGGCATGGATGAGATGAAGCCTACCTCTATATCCCTTCAAATAGCAGATCGATCAGTGCGTCGACCGGTCGGGATCATTGAAGACGCGCCAATAAGAGTGGGAGATTTTTTTATCCCTGCGGATTTTGTAGTACTAGAAATGGAAGAGGACACTCGACTACCCATCATTCTGGGGCGCCCTTTCCTTGCAACCACCGGCGCTGTTATTGATGTAAAAAATGAGAAATTGGCACTTAATGTTGGTGAGGAGAAATTAGAATTTGACTTGTCTTCCGCTCTAAAGAAACCATCTTTTGCAGGGTCTTGCTGCAAAATTGATACAATGGAGGACAACATTGAACCTACCCCACCAACCACCGAAGACACTTGGGAAGTCTATCTGCTGAATGATGAACATGAGGGTGATACTGATGAGCATCAGGTTCAAGTAGAAAGTTTGGGAGTTGTTCACTCTAGGAGATTCAGGAGAACACAGTTTGAAAGTATTAGAGAGGTTAAGTCTGGTCCTTCTACAAAGGAGTTAGAGTTCAAACCCCTTCCTGATAATCTTAAATATGAATTCCTTGATGCTAACTCTACTTGCCTTGTCATCATTAGTGCTAACCTTAATTCAGAAGAAACTGTGAAGCTATTGAAAGAACTGTGGCTCCATAAACAGGTAATTGGATACTCATTGGAGGTTATTAAAGGAATTAATCCTTCGTTCTGTATGCACAGGATTTTCTTGGAGAGCGACAATAAAGCTTCGGTGGAATTCTAGTGCCGGTTAAATCCAAATATGAAAGAAGTGGTCTAGAAGAAGATATTGAAATTACTTGATGTGGGAGTTATTTACTCAATATCAGACAGTGAATGGGTAAGTCCGGTGCATGTCGTGCCTAAGAAAGGTGGGGTCACTGTGGTCAAGAATGAAAACAATGATCTCATACCCACCCGCACTGTAACTGGGTGGCGTATGTGTATTGACTATAGGAAACTAAACAAAGCTATGCGCAAGGACCACTACCCACTTCCATTTATTGACCAGATGCTGGAGCGGTTGGCAAAGAACTCTCACTTATGCTTTCTCTATGGCTTCTAAAGAGTCTTCCAAATCCCTATCCATCCGGAAGACCAGGAAAAGATAACCTTTCACCTACCCTTATGGGACATTTGCCTACTGTCGAATGCCATTTGGGCTATGCAATGCCCCCGCCACCTTTCAAAGATGCATGGTTTCAATCTTCTCAGATTTCATAGAAAACCTCGTCTTAAACTGGGAGAAGTGCCATTTTATGGTGCGAGAAGGGATAGTGCTCGTACATCTGATCTCGAAACGTGGCATCGAAGTTGATAGGTCCAACGTAGACGCCATTGAAAAGACGCCACAACCCTCATTTGAAAAGAGGGTTCAAAGTTTTCTTGGGCACGCCGTCTTTTATCGTCGTTTTATAAGAGACTTTTCCAAAATTGCTAAACCATTGACTAACTTGCTGACTAAAGATCTTCCTTTTATCTTTTGACCAGGATTGCATTACATCTTTTGAAAAACTGAAGAAAGCCTTGTTCTCAGCCCCAGTCATGCAGCCGCCAAATTGGACACTCCCGTTCGAGCTCATGTGCGACGCCAGTGATTTCGCAGTTGGAACAATGTTAGGACAACGGGAAGACAACAAGTTACATGTCATCTATTATGCGAGCTGGACACTGAATGAAGCTCAAATCAACTACGCTACCATGGAAAAAGAGCTCCTTGCTATTATTTTTGCTTTTGACAAGTTTAGACCCTATGTTATTGATTCAAAAGTAATCGTGTACACTGATCATGCAGCTATCAGGTACCTTCTAACCAAGAAAGATGCAAAACCACGATTGATTCACTGGATACTCTTACTACAGGAATTCGATCTGGAAATCCGTGACAAGAAGGGTTCAGAAAACCTGGTGGCTGATAATTTATCCCGATTACCACATGAGGAACAAGAAGCGGAGAATTGTCAAGTCATTAACGATTACTTCCCTGATGAACATCTCTTAGCTGTAACCGAAATTGAAACCCCATGGTATGCTGACTTTGTTAATTATTTAGTGTCTGACGTCGTCCCCTTTGATCTTTCATGGCAGCAAAAGAAGATATTTCTACACGACGTGAAGCACTACTATTGGGACGACCCTCTTTTGTTTCGAAGATGCGCTGATGGCCTTTTTCGGCGATGCATACCCGAAGAGGAGATCCAAGATGTCTTATTTTATTGCCACTCATTTCCTTATGGGGGCCACTATTTTTCAGGATGCCTGGCGATTCATTACTCATTGTGATCAGTGTCAGCGATTAGGCAACATTTCTAAACGAGATGAGTTACCGTTAACCAGCATCTTGGAACTAGAGATCTTTGACGTTTGGGGGGTGGACTTTATGGAACCGTTCCCATCGTCCTGTGGACATCGATTCATACTGGTGGCCGTGGATTATGTCTCTAAGTGGGTGGAAGCCTCGGCTGAACACACATCTGATGCTAAGGCGGTGACCCAAATGCTTAAACGCACTATCTTCCCCAGATTTGGTGTACCGCGAGTGTTGATAAGCGACGGAGGCTCTCAATTTCTGAATCACAAGTTAGCCTCTCTACTAAAGAAGTACGGGGTAACCCACAAAGTTGCAACCCCTTACCATCCATAGACCAGTGGACAAGTGGAAGTATCCAACAGGGAGATAAAGAATATCTTACAAAAGATGGTTAACTTCTCACAAACTTATTGGTCATTGAAACTACATGACGCACTCTAGGCTTATAGGACAGCATTAAAAACCCTGCTAGGAATGTCTCCCTATCAGCTAGTATATGGCAAGTCCTGCCATCTCCCAGTTGAAGTTGAGCACAGAGCCGATTGGGTAGTCCGAAAGCTGAATTATGACCTCCAAAGTGCCGGCGATAAGAGGAAACTCCAACTCAATGAACATGATGAAGTCCGTCTATCTGCTTAAAACAATGCAAGGATCTACAAAGAATGGATGAAGTGATGGCATGATAAGCACATTGTTACAAAGAATTTCCAAGTAGGAGATTATGTCCTTCTGTTTAACTCATGTTTGAAACTCTTTCCAGGAAAGTTAAGGACAAGATGGTCTGGACCATTTACTGTAAAGAGGATTTTCCCACATGGAGCTGTTAAAATTTGGAGCCAGTGATCAGGAAACTTTAAAGTGAATGACCAACGTTTAAAACTCTACTTTGCACATGACATCATCGACAAAGGGGTCTCTTTACATATCTCTGATCCTCCTCCACTAGACCCACAATGAACATCTTGCTGGTCAAGCTAGTGACCCTAAAGATGCGCTTGTTGGGAGGCAACTCAACCTCTTGTTCACTCTTTTACTTTCTTATTTCTTTTCATCATTTAGACATTGTTATTTTCTAGTTTTTATTCCATATTTATGCTCTATAAGCTGTACCATGCTGATTGAAATTTTTCTGGATTTTTCAAGAATCACCGAGCCATGTACGGTTGCACCCGTGCATGGCTCGGTTAACTCTTCTGCATGCGTGACCGAGCGCTGCACGGGCATGGGTGTGAAGGCGCGCACGGCCGTGATGCGTAAGGAGTCCCGCACCCGCACTTGACCGTGCACGTCTGCATGCGTGACTGAGCGCTGCACGGGCATGGGTGTGAAGGCGCGCACGGCCGTGACGCGTAAGGAGTCCGGCACCCGGACTTGATTGAGACGTGCACGGGCATGCCCGTGCACCGACACACGGCCATGCATCGTAAGTGAACTCAGTTGGGTGTCGAAGCCGAGAGCCGCATGGCCTAGGTTGTGTAGTCGTACACACCTGTGCATGACATTATATAAAAAGGCTGCCTGCACACCCGCGTACACACCCGTGTACGCAACCCTAGCGCCGCCGCCGCCATCCAGATCTGCCACCTCCGGTGCCCGATCGACCGCCGGCGACCCCCCACCGTCTTCTCCGACCTCCAGCGACTCTTTCCCCCAACTTTCCAGCATCGATCCATGCCTCCCGCCGCCGTTTGCCGCAGCCATAGTTCTTGTCGCCGCCCGCTGTTCCGCCACCGTCGACCCTACTTCTTCGACTCCGGCGCCTCTAAGGCTTCCCCTATTGCACCGACAATCTTCCTATCAGCTTCCTAAGCCTCCAAGATGTCTCATCGGAAGAAAGTTACCTCCAAGCACCGTGCATCCACCTCCCAAGCCGCCAGCGAGCCTCATCCACTGCTAGCCTTGTCGCCTACTCCATTTGGTATCATCTGCAGAGATCCTGAAGAGCTGGCTAAACTCACAGCCCTCTCACGCCGGCCGGTGGTCACCACACGATTCTTGGATCATGCTACGCTAAACACTCTAGGCTTCTACGAAGATGTGCAATGGCTATTCCAACGTGTAGGCTAGGAGCAATTCTTTACTATCTGCTATCCCACCTACATCCCTATTGTACTGGAGTTCCTGTCTTCCATGGAGTTTCATGCTAGCATCCACACTGACGATGATGATGACAGTCTTTCCTTCCAGCTCAACAACACAGAGTTTGTGCTTACATTGACAGAGTTGAATTCTATCTTTGGCTTTACTACAGATGGGACGAGACTCACGCCATCCGAATTTAAAGCAAGCAACTTCTGGGTTGATTTGACTGGCTTCCGATCCTTTGACACCAGGATAGCTAGGGCCACCTGCCTGAGGAACCCTGTGGTGAAATATGTGCAACGTGTCTTGGCACATACTATTTTCGGCCGAGGAGAATCTGACGGTCTCGTTCGAGCTTATGAGCTTCAATTCTTGTGGGCGATGCTGCATGGGGTTCGCCACAACACTGTCTTTCATTTCGCCAAGTAACTCCAGAATGTATCAAGGGCGCCGAAGGGTGCCATTGCTCTCGGGGGACTTCTTACCCCACTGGCTTATGCAGTAGGGATCCATCCTTACCAGAAGGAACAAGCCCAGGGAAACAGCCGACCAGATCTTGATTCCTGCATCTCCATGCAGATGATAGTCAAGGAGGGAGAATTCTACAATCTAGTCTTCCCCGGGAGTGATGTCAAGCTACCACTGCCAAATCCCGTGTGCACCACACTACGCGTGCAGCAAAACTGGAGAGTTGAGGCAGTCGCTGAGCCTCCACCCCCTTCGCAGCGACCTTCTGCCCAGCTTGATGGCATTGAGACTATAATCTAGTTTGTCTATGATGCCCGACAAGAGACTCACCTGTCTGTCGATGCGGGCAACGACTGGATTCAACATCTTGAGTCTGAAGTTGAGCGCCAAGGACGAGTATGTTTGCCCGGGAGGGAATCACTACAAGTTTGGCACACGTGTACCTTGGACTAATCCTTGGTAACGGCACCAAACCTTGAGGTTAAACCGCAAGTGTACGGGTGTACGAAGTAATAAAAAAAAGTATCAAATCCACAGGGACCTACGTTGTCGAATACTAAATAGTTGATTTCTTACTATCTAGGCAAATCGAGATCGTGAAAATAGCAATCGAAACTAAGAGCGGGATTATTAGAGAGAAAAGCTAGGACTAGGGTTTCGTTCACTTAAACTTTTATGACTTGATATGTATAAGGATTTCGTTGATTCAATTTTATCATGATGAAGATATTATCAAACGATGAACTCAAGGATCACTTTCGTGCATCCGATTTCTAGGAATCTCTAGTGGAGTCTCAAGGATCATTTTCGTGCATCCGAGTCTCGTAACTAGTTTTGCTCAAGGGTCTCCAACGTTCCGATCTTTGCTTTCGCACAAGATCTCCACATTTGAAAAATAGACTCGATCTAAAGATTCATGTTATAATTATGGCAATTATCCTACTAGAAAAGATCAATATGGATCTAACCTAATGAAGGGATCCTAACATGCAGTTCTAGGGTTCCAAATTCTCAAGCAATCACCTTTCGATCTCATGCGAAAATTCTAAGAACATAATTAATAACATGAACTTAAAGAGATTCTAAGCACAGCTAACGCATGAGCAAAATCATCATGTTAAGATCAAACTCAACGAAATATTGAAAAAAAAGAAGTTATCTAATCATTGAAAGTTAAGTGAACTACTTCCCCATGTCCCAAAAATAGTTTAAGCTAGCATGGTGAAGAGATTACAGAATTCCACAATTTTAGAAAATTGAGATTCAACAAAAGGAAGAGTTCTCAGAAAATACGACACGGCTGTGAACCGTAATTTGCGAAGAAATCGGTGGCGATTCTTCTTTCTCTGATTTCTCCTCCAATTCATCTCCTTTTGATCTGAAACTTTTGGCACATCCTCTCCTTCACTAGGCGCAGCTTCGGTAGAAAGATCATGGCCGGAGATCGTCTGGATCGAGCGCGGCGGCGGAACCCTCGGCGGCGGCATGGATCGAGATTTCTCCTTCGACAGTGCACGAAATTTAGGGCTTTTGGTCTCTCTGTAATCCTCTCGTCAAAAGCTCACTCTTTGCTTCATACGACTTCGAATATTAAGCCCTGGATCGCCTGCAAGAATCTCCGCAAAAATCGGGCGTGGAAACTGAGCGGGCGTCGCGTTCAAAACGGGTTTTACAATAGTGTAATTGTTTACGGCTGGTGCCGTAAAATCACTTGAGTCTTCTGTACCGATGTTGTCTCGGAAAATACGGCCCGTAAAATAGTTTACAGCCCGTGCCGTAATATCAGCTGAGCTTTCTGGTTGGATTCGTCGGGAAAATACGGCCCGTGTAATTCTTTACGGCGGGTGCCGTAATTTCAGGGCAACTTTCTGTTCTGAAACGGCTAGAAAATACGGTACCGTAATATTGCTTACGGCCAGTACCATAAAATCATGAAATCTTTCTGTTTGAAAATCTTTACAAATTCTTGCAGTGTTCAGATTTTACGGTACCATGTGAAATTACGGTACCGTAAAATAGATTACGGCACCACCATAATGTGCTGGCTTGCTCCGATTTGCGTGAAATTTTTTGGGTGACTTCTTCTAGTTGATGAGAACTCTTCCATGCATTTGATTTTGCTTGAAAACGCCTAAAATAGTGCCTTTTTACCTGAAAAACATGAAAAACCAAAATAGAAGTAGACTTTGCAACATTTGATGGATTTAGCATAAAAACAAGTAAAAAGATCCTCGATTTAGCATGAAAAGGTATCTAAAATGATGCAAAATATACTACATATTTCGGTGTCATCAAACACATAAGGCTCAAACCTTGCTTGTCCTTAAGCAAAAATCAAAATTTGAAATCAAAATTTGATTGAAAGAATAACCTTTTCATGCTCAATAAATTTCTAAAATACAACTTGTCAATGAAAAATTCTATTAATTGATTTACAAAATTTCAAGTAAACATATCATCTTTAGAACTCAATTTTCTAGATTCACAACTCAATCAAATAAAACTTTGCAACTGTATAATAAATAGAATTTTCAATCTCATGATTTCACCCAGTATCAATTTAAATCTATCATGGCTTTCGTTTTCAGGAATTAAGTCTCCACTTAGATACACACCTTTTTTTTATTTTTTGACTTCAACTCTTTCTTCGGTACCACTGTTAATTTTATACAGTGCCAAGTAGAGGAGTCTTATTCTTTTTCTCTCTCATTATTTTTCATGTTTAGACTTCAACCCATGTCTTAGGTACCTCTATCAATTTGGCATAGCGCCAAGTAGGGGAGTATCTCACTATTTTTATGGATCTTGGATTCTTATTTCCCAACAAATAGCAAAAATAGACTAAGCTTCAACTAGGTTGATCAATTGATTTAAATTCTCAAATCATACTAATATACTTATTTTATTCAAAAGAGAAGTTCCACCTTTAAATTTTATTCCTCACATAATATACCTATCCAAAATTTTATGCATCAATCAATGTCATAATTCAATAGACAAATATGTATTGAAGAAATAAATTTTGACATGATGGGGTTATATAACTCTAATCATGAATTTGAGATCATAAATCATTCAAGTTATCAACAGTATAAATTAAGAGTCAACTCATCATCACCGTCAATTATCACGATATCATATCAACAGAAAATATATATCACCATGTAAAACATCAGAATATCAAATCATTATACAACCTCATCGAATCAGTAAAGATCAATATCATCATCATCACACAACCATATCGAATCAGAATATCAAAATATCATCATACAACCATATCGAAATAAGAGTCATAGGCATGTCAAATAGAATGAAGTGGCGGTAGTCATGGAAGCACCATCCTTCCCTTCATCATATAAATCAACAATGTGATAAAGAAAATCATAGTACAGCAAAAAGGTAAGGGAAGATAATACTCACAAAGCCCCTACTCATCATCATCCGATCGCGTCGCCTCTGAATCTCTCACAGCAGTCTCCATGGGATCGAAGTATGGGGGTCCTCTCTGATCACCATGATAGCCATAGTCCCTATGATCAGTATAACCAAAACGGTCATAGAGGAAGTTACCCATATCTTCCATGTGGTTGCATAGCCTCTCCATGTCTCTATGGATGTACCCTAAGGTCTCCTCCATCCTCTCCTGGCGGCGCTCTTGGTTATACATATGTGCCGTCAACACCTGAAAACCAGGATCATGGTGGCTAGCAAAGCCAGCTGTCGGTCTCTGTGATGAAGTGCCTGCAGTCTGTGTAGGATCACGAGGTGGTGA